>NQII01000223.1:665045-685071 GCA_002778355.1 Clitarchus hookeri | reverse complement strand
CCGCCATTATGCGCGAGGCACCGATCCCCTGCCCGTACAAGGCAGCGCGGGGATGGTCCCGGGGCTGAGGTTTCGCCGTCTTCCTGCCTCCCAACCGCCGACACGGCTTTCAGAAGAGAGATACTTGTTTATCAAGAGGGATCGCCGAGGATAATCGTGTTTTTATTTCCGCCTCGTTGTTTGGTTTCTCGAAATTTTGTGCTGCCACGTCGACTATTAGGGGAACCCCTGGTAAAAAGTTTTATACTCCTCAAGTTCACGCTTGGTTATACAGAATGTCAGGTAATTCGCGTACGCGGACTGCACCACACGAATCTTATGTAAATACACTGAAGGGCCAAAAAAAACTGGTACACCTGCCTTATATCGTGTAGGGCCCCCGCGAGCACGCAGAAGTGCCGCAAGACGACGTGGCATGGACTCGACTAATGTCTGAAGGTACGCAGGAGGCATTGAAATCTTCGCCAATTTGAGAAAGGGTTTCACGTCTGTCACGTTTAATGATTCTCGTCAGTCGTCGTTTGTCCCGTTCGTTCTCGATCTTTTTCCGGCCGCAGCGATGTCGAAGATTTGATGTTTTACCGGATTCCCGATATTTACGGTACACTCGTGAAATGGTCGTACGCTAACATCCAAATGTTATCGCTACCTTGCGCCGACTATAACACCATTTCAAACTCACTTAAATCTTGATAACCTGCCATTGTAGCAGCAGTAACCGATCTAGCAACTTTGCCAGACGCTTGTCGTCTTATATAGGCGCTGCCGACCGCATCGCGTTACTCTGGTTGGTTCCATACCTCTGTTATTTGCATACGCACGCCTATGCCAGTTTTTTTGGCTCTTCAGTGTACATTAGACACTTCGCTTACGAGAAAAACGCCATGAAAGTTCCAAAAACCATAGTAGCAAACATGTGTGGTGTTCCAATTAGATAAGGGTGAGGTGATGTGGCGATGTTGCAATGAATGTGTCGTCGTAATACATACGGCAAGGGAAATAGCTGAACACAGTAGTGCCAAGGAGGTCATGGAGCTTACATGCAGTGAGTACTGGGACATGGAGATGGCCATGGGTGCATCCAGTGGCCAAAATCCATGCATGCTGCGTGCATCCAGCATGCGAAAAAGTGCACTGCTGTGGCCAGAGCAAACTTCGAACACCTGTTATGACGTTTCGACGCTTGTATGCTGATGATGTACGCTTTGCTTAACTGGAGTCATTTTGTCTACCTTAATGTTGTTTTTCTCGTAACCTAAGGCCCTTTCGCATTTCTACCAAAGAATATTTTCTACTTAGTTTTCACCATAGATTCGTGTGGTGCAGTCCGTATTCGCGAATTACCTGACACGCTATGGAAGCTTTGAGACGGGTCCTTCCAAGCCTGCGATATGCATTCCTGGATATAGCCAATTCGCGGTTTCTTCACACTTTTTNGCTTTGAGACGGGTCCTTCCAAGCCTGCGATATGCATTCCTGGATATAGCCAATTCGCGGTTTCTTCACACTTTTTTAATCAAAAGTTTGAAAAATCACTCCATGTAGTACGTGTCTGGTTGTTTCCTAAATATGTGTATTCTTCCACCACACGAAAAATTTACAATATTGCAACCGTTAGTCATTGGAGATTGTCAGATTTATAGAAAAGTCAATATTTGACATATTTGCTAGTTCTTACGCTTACATTAATTAAAAACGGAAAATGAAAAAAAATTCCCCCGTTCACAAATTTTTACCTAACACTTTTAATTCAAGTTAAAACATTTTTCCCCCCGTAACTACCAACTTTACTGAGCNGCTTTGAGACGGGTCCTTCCAAGCCTGCGATATGCATTCCTGGATATAGCCAATTCGCGGTTTCTTCACACTTTTTAAATCAAAAGCTTGAAAAATCACTCCATGTAGTACGTGTCTGGTTGTTTCCCAAATATGTGTATTCTTCCAGCATACGAAAAATTTACAATATTGCAACCGTTAGTCATTGGAGATTGTCAGATTTATAGAAAAGTCAATATTTGACATATTTGCTAGTTCTTACGCTTACATTAATTAAAAACGGAAAATGAAAAAAAATTCCCCCTTTCACAAATTTTTACCTAACACTTTTAATTCAAGTTAAAACATTTTTCCCCCCGTAACTACCAACTTTACTGAGCGCATGCCTGTCAATGTGTCGGTTAGAATGCATGCAGGTAGGAGCAGTGACATTTTTCAAACGTTGATTTAAAAAAGTGCATAATTAACCGCGTGGACTTCATATACCTCCCTCTATCCATTATTTTCCTCCGCAATTTGAGCGCTCGTATTAAAAGATAAAAAACAAAATTATCTTCCCGATTTTAAAAATAATCTTGTATCTCGTAATTAAACGCGGATTAATAACCTGGCGCATCTGTTCTCCGTGCTCTTCGCAGGTTAACAATGGCTGGTTAGCCCCATCTCTCGATAGTTCTTGGCGAGAAGTCGTGTTTCTTGCGCGGTACCAATCTACATCTGCGCACGACTCGCATTAATTGCGCGGAATCGCATTCGCCTGCACCGCTGGGGTCAACGAATAACAACAGACTCGAAGAAGAAAAAAAAAATTCGCAATGACTAACAACCTGGAGTTTTTATTTTGTGAGCATTTAAATGGACTGTATCCGCGACCGAAATAAGCATAAAAACAAAACCAAGGATCCGGAAACCAGGCAGATCCCAGATAACGAGCAACAAAATAACTAGGATGTACGGAAGAGCCCAGCAGTCGATAGGACATGAAGCGACGAGCGACAGGAAACAAACTGGACGAGAAAACTTGTGAACAACAACCGCAACGTAGAAGACATCGACCAATTGCAAAAATTATTCGGAAAAAAAAAAACGTATCAGATGCTACAGTGCGACAATGAAAAAGAAAACTCAAAGACACGTTAATACAAGATTACACGGCTACAACGAACATAGATCTGGAGGGTTCTTTTGTTGTTGTTGTTGTTGTTGTTGTTATAACTTGGTTCGGTTACGCACGGAGAAGACAACGGTGGCGACGGTACCTCTTGACTGCGGTGAACACCGAACCACAGGTTGGCTGCTCGTAAATTGTGAATCATGCAGGAGGCTGAGATTTTGGCAGTGACCAGTCTGGGTTTCCCTTCCACGTGAGCTTCGCATCTTACACACACCTGAAATAATTTTTTTGCAGGATCTGTGATTGGCAGCACATAAAGGCTGTTCGTCGCGACAGTCGGCGCGTTCAGAAAGTCAAGTCCGGTGAGGTATTACGTGCAGACAGTGTCAATTTCGTCCCATACTTTTTCTTGGGTCTCGAGCAACCCAGTAACTCAGATATTCCGGTGATGGAAAACATTTTTCAGACGTATGGATAATTTTGTGTATTTTTTTGTAACAGTACTTAGGTTGTAAGTTTGTAAGCCTGTGTTACAGAACTGCTCTGCCAAGGGTGGAATTTCACTCGTAGTTATACGTCCCACGCTGGTATAGGGCTGTTCGCGGTAAACTGGGCACTTTTGNCCAAGGGTGGAATTTCACTCGTAGTTATACGTCCCACGCTGGTATAGGGCTGTTCGCGGTAAACTGGGCACTTTTGAAAGCACTGGTTAATATCTACTTACATGCATATTGTGTATTCTTCCACCACACGTAAAATTAACATTGCCACAAGACTTATAATTTCATTCATGCATCGGTAAGTTAAACTGCGTGATTATTAGAAAAGTAATTATCTTGAAAATGTGCTAGTTCTTACGCATATACGCATTAAAATACAGTAGTAAAAAGAAATAATTTCAGTTTTATCAAACGTCTAACACTTTTAATTTCACCTTAAGACATGGGACTACTTTCACTCCGACGTTACCAACTTTACTGGGCGCATGCCGGTCAGTGAGCACGTTAAAATATATGCAAATAGGGGGCAGTGACATTTTCCAAATGTTTATTTCAAAAGTGCTCAATTAAACGTGAACAGGCTATAGCTACAAGTATGCTTGCGTTGCAGAAAATATACATGTTTACAATCGTACTGAAAACTTACACGGTTGTTACATGCCCCTAGAGATTTTTTTTNCGTTGCAGAAAATATACATGTTTACAATCGTACTGAAAACTTACACGGTTGTTACATGCCCCTAGAGATTTTTTTTTGTACCAACGCAGAGGTAACAAAGGTGACAGTACCTCCTGATTACTGCGGATTTGCGAACCACAGATTCGTCGGTCGTAAACTGTGAATCATGCAGGGAGTTGTATTGTTGGCCGTGACTAGACCGGCCTCCCTGCCATCACGACTCGCAGGATCAACTCCACGTCAGTTGCCGCCTCCGTCGAGAAGCCGGTTGGTGCTGCCACAATCAAACACCACTCCGCCCTTATTGAACTGTCCTAACCACCGTAAAGCTTCTGGCAAGGTTCATTTTAAAATTAAATATTGTTTTAGCAATCGGAATAATTTTTCCTCGCTGTAGAGCTCAGCTAGTCCTTTTTTTTTTACTCCTGGTGACGCCATACGTCTGTGAGCCGTGTTTGGAAATAATTTTTTTAAAGGTCAGTTTAGCATGCAAGTAGCCAAAGTATCGAAAGGTTCTGGAGAAAACTCCTATAATATTTTGAAACGGTACTGTTGTTTACGTGCAAGCTGCGTAGCCTGCCGGGCATTATCTTATTTCCCTAATGAAAGGGAATGTTTATTGCCCACCAAAGATCATATTTAAATTCAATGAACCACTATTCTGTTCAGAAAATTGATGCGTTCCGTGTACTTTCTAATTATTTTGAAATAAAGTACATTTAAAAATTTCGTTTTCCAAGGATGCGTTTATAACAGAAGACGTGTTAGCACACGCCAATTAATTGCATTTAGTAGACCTACTCAAATACGTTATAAGTAGGGCCAGTGACTTTTCGCGTAAAAAATCGGAGCACACAGTAGACTTCAATACTATATACACACACCTCAGCTGTTGTTATGCCTCCATTGGCTGCTGGTGCCGCGCCCGTCTTTGACCAAGCCACTCAGGACTGAGTAACTCCGACACTGAACCTTCGTGATTCGTGCGCAAACGGTTAACACGGGCCAGAACATTTTTTAGCCAATCAAAGAAGCTGGACGACCTTACAGTGCTTTGGACTCTTTCTTGTCTCGAAACCTTTTCGCGAAATACCACTGCCCCTAGTTATAAGTCGTCCGCAATTAATTGATTACTATTACAAGTTATGCTAACGAGCTGCTATTACGCGCATATTCTTCCACGATACGTAAACGCGTTTTTCAAACACACCACAACGCAGTTTAAGCGTCAGTTAAGATGCCACCTTAAGGCCCCCGTCTACCTGGAACTTTTTCCCATGTTTAGGCCGAGAAGCGTGGGAGCGATAAGGGCGACACTGCCACGCGCAACAAGTACGCCATCGCCGCTAAGCGCAAGGCTCTGAACTGGCGTNGTTCACAAATTTTTACCTAACACTTTTAATTCAAGTTAAAACATTTTTCCCCCCGTAACTACCAACTTTACTGAGCGCATGCCTGTCAATGTGTCGGTTAGAATGCATGCAGGTAGGAGCAGTGACATTTTTCAAACGTTGATTTAAAAAAGTGCATAATTAACCGCGTGGACTTCATATACCTCCCTCTATCCATTATTTTCCTCCGCAATTTGAGCGCTCGTATTAAAAGATAAAAAACAAAATTATCTTCCCGATTTTAAAAATAATCTTGTATCTCGTAATTAAACGCGGATTAATAACCTGGCGCATCTGTTCTCCGTGCTCTTCGCAGGTTAACAATGGCTGGTTAGCCCCATCTCTCGATAGTTCTTGGCGAGAAGTCGTGTTTCTTGCGCGGTACCAATCTACATCTGCGCACGACTCGCATTAATTGCGCGGAATCGCATTCGCCTGCACCGCTGGGGTCAACGAATAACAACAGACTCGAAGAAGAAAAAAAAAATTCGCAATGACTAACAACCTGGAGTTTTTATTTTGTGAGCATTTAAATGGACTGTATCCGCGACCGAAATAAGCATAAAAACAAAACCAAGGATCCGNGAGTTTTTATTTTGTGAGCATTTAAATGGACTGTATCCGCGACCGAAATAAGCATAAAAACAAAACCAAGGATCCGAAAACCAGGCAGATCCCAGATAACGAGCAACAAAATAACTAGGATGTACGGAAAGCCCAGCAGTCGATAGGACATGAAGCGACGAGCGACAGGAAACAAACTGGACGAGAAAACTTGTGAACAACAACCGCAACGTAGAAGACATCGACCAATTGCAAAAATTATTCGAAAAAAAAAAAACGTATCAGATGC
This sequence comes from Clitarchus hookeri, assembly GCA_002778355.1. Classification (NCBI taxonomy): domain Eukaryota; kingdom Metazoa; phylum Arthropoda; class Insecta; order Phasmatodea; family Phasmatidae; genus Clitarchus; species Clitarchus hookeri. The sequence continues at coordinate 678,758 of NQII01000223.1, read as the reverse complement.
TACAGTGCGACAATGAAAAAGAAAACTCAAAGGCACGTTAATACAAGATTACACGGCTACAACGAACATAGATCTGGAGGGTTCTTTTGTTGTTGTTATAACTTGGTTCGGTTACGCATGGAGAAGACAGCGGTGGCGACGGTACCTCTTGACTGCGGNCACGGCTACAACGAACATAGATCTGGAGGGTTCTTTTGTTGTTGTTATAACTTGGTTCGGTTACGCATGGAGAAGACAGCGGTGGCGACGGTACCTCTTGACTGCGGTGGACACCGAACCACAGGTTGGCTGCTCGTAAATTGCGAATCATGCAGGAGGCTGAGATTTTGGCCGTGACCAGTCTGGGTTTCCCTTCCACGTGAGCTTCGCATCTTACACACACCTGAAATAATTTTTTTGCAGGATCTNAGTGACCAGTCTGGGTTTCCCTTCCACGTGAGCTTCGCATCTTACACACACCTGAAATAATTTTTTTGCAGGATCTGTGATTGGCAGCACATAAATGCTGTTCGTCGCGACAGTCGGCGCGTTCAGAAAGTCAAGTCCGGTGAGGTATTACGTGCAGACAGTGTCAATTTCGTCCCATACTTTTTCTTGGGTCTCGAGCAACCCAGTAACTCAGATATNAGGTATTACGTGCAGACAGTGTCAATTTCGTCCCATACTTTTTCTTGGGTCTCGAGCAACCCAGTAACTCAGATATCCCGGTGATGGAAAACATTTTTCAGACGTATGGATAATTTTGTGTATTTTTTTGTAACAGTACTTAGGTTGTAAGTTTGTAAGCCTGTGTTACAGAACTGCTATGCAAGGGTGGAATTTCACTCGTAGTTATACGTCCCACGCTGGTATAGGGCTGTTCGCGGTAAACTGGGCACTTTTGAAAGCACTGGTTAATATCTACTTACATGCATATTGTGTATTCTTCCACCACACGTAAAATTAACATTGCCACAAGACTTATAATTTCATTCATGCATCGGTAAGTTAAACTGCGTGATTATTAGAAAAGTAATTATCTTGAAAATGTGCTAGTTCTTACGCATATACGCATTAAAATACAGTAGTAAAAATAAATAATTTCAGTTTTATCAAACGTCTAACACTTTTAATTTCACCTTAAGACATGGGACTACTTTCACTCCGACGTTACCAACTTTACTGGGCGCATGCCGGTCAGTGAGCACGTTAAAATATATGCAAATAGGGGGCAGTGACATTTTCCAAATGTTTATTTCAAAAGTGCTCAATTAAACGTGAACAGGCTATAGCTACAAGTATGCTTGCGTTGCAGAAAATATACATGTTTACAATCGTACTGAAAACTTACACGGTTGTTACATGCCCCTAGAGATTTTTTTTGTACCAACGCAGAGGTAACAAAGGTGACAGTACCTCCTGATTACTGCGCATTTGCTAACCACGGATTCGCCGGTCGTAAACTGTGAATCAGGCGGGTGTTGTTGGCCGTGACTAGACCGGCCTCCCTGCCATCACGACTCGCAGGATCAACTCCACGTCAGTTGCCGCCTCCGTCGAGAAGCCGGTTGGTGCTGCCACAATCAAACACCACTCCGCCCTTATTGAACTGTCCTTAACCACCGCAAAGCTTCTGGCAAGGTTCATTTTAAAAGTAAATATTGTTTTAGCAATTGGAATAATTTTCCCTCACTGTAGAGCTCAGCTAGTCCTTTTTTTACTCCTGGTGACGCCATACGTCTGTGAGCCGTGTTTGGAAATAATTTTTTTAAAGGTCAGTTTAGCATGCAAGTAGCCAAAGTAGCGAAAGGTTCTGGAGAAAACTCCTATAATATTTTGAAACGGTACTGTTGTTTACGTGCAAGCTGCGTAGCCTGCCGGGCATTATCTTATTTCCCTAATGAAAGGGAATGTTTATTGCCCACCAAAGATCATATTTAAATTCAATGAACCACTATTCTGTTCAGAAAATTGATGCGTTCCGTGTACTTTCTAATTATTTTGAAATAAAGCACATTTAAAAATTTCGTTTTCCAAGGATGCGTTTATAACAGAAGACGTGTTAGCACACGCCAATTAATTGCATTTAGTAGACCTACTCAAATACGTTATAAGTAGGGCCAGTGACTTTTCGCGTAAAAAATCGGAGCACACAGTAGACTTCAATACTATATACACACACCTCAGCTGTTGTTATGCCTCCATTGGCTGCTGGTGCCGTGCCCGTCTTTGACCAAGCCACTCAGGACTGAGTAACTCCGACACTGAACCTTCGTGATTCGTGCGCAAACGGTTAACACGGGCCAGAACATTTTTTAGTCAATCAAAGAAGCTGGACGACCTTACAGTGCTTTGGACTCTTTCTTGTCTCGAAACCTTTTCGCGAAATACCACTGCCCCTAGTTATAAGTCGTCCGCAATTAATTGATCACTATTACAAGTTATGCTAACGAGCTGCTATTACGCGCATATTCTTCCGCGATACGTAAACGCGTTTTTCAAACACACCACAACGCAGTTTAAGCGTCAGTTAAGATGCCACCTTAAGGCCCCCGTCTACCTGGAACTTTTTCCCATGTTTAGGCCGAGAAGCGTGGGAGCGATAAGGGCGACACTGCCACGCGCAACAAGTACGCCATCGCCGCTAAGCGCAAGGCTCTGAACTGGCGTGCAGTGTTCTCGTCGTGCTGCGTGTGCCTATGGGACTTTCAGCGGTGACCATATTATTTTATTAGTGGGAAGTCTTTAGGAAGGTTCAGTGCAGGCGCCTATAGTAGTTTTGTATGTATCTGATGCGTGCATTTTGAGCTACAGCGCCTTGGAAAGGCCGTTTTTAGCGGTTTTGGAGTACTCTGAATTGATGTTTCTAACGTACGTGATATTTTGAAAGTACTTAACAGCTCTCGTCTGAAATGTGTGTTCTTTTCGTAGATCAGCACGTTGGACGCACGCTTAATAGTTTCGTTGAAAAACGTGTATTTGGAACACCCTGCAACGCAGTTCAAGCGCCAGGTAGACGGGCGCCTTAAGTGAGTACTACGTGCAGTATGCAGTCGGGGTAAGACGCAGAATAGCTTGGTGTAGGTGGGCAGATTGCCGCGGACCGAACACGCCCCCGTGTGCCCCGTTACTGCGCTACCCACACGCACACTGTCTCCCCTCCCCAGCTCCGTCCGTATACAGGTGCCCGGCCTAGCTTGCGATGCGTGTGGGACCGTGCCATCATCCCTCCCCACCACTAAATATGGCAACCTGGCCTGCCACAGGTCGCCGTAGCTCCTCCGGGCAACAACGACCTGTTTTCACCGTAGATTTAAAATGAGGCGTAGTCTATTCGCGGTTTCTTCACACTTTTTTAATCAAACATGTAAAAATTCACCCCATATGATATGTTTGGTTGTTTCCTAAATATCCCATGTATCACAAACGTTTTACAGACGTTTTAAACTTGTGTTGGCCTGAAAGTGCCGTATGATTGGTTAAATTGAACTCTTACTTATAATTCTATCAATGAATTATAATATTTCATTCATAATTAATATTAATAAAAACAAAGAGAAAATAGGTATGTTGGTAATACCTAGTAAGAAATAGTTTTTATGCAAAATATAGCTCCTCTGAGTGTGCAGTAATGCGGTGCGTAGTCTCTTTGGCGTTATTTTCTAGACTGAGTTAATGTATGTTTGTATGAGGCAAAGTAATATCCTGAAAGTAGAACTTGAGCAGGGCTTCAGAAAAGTTAGAAGTAACCGTGAAGTAATTATAGGCAAATATTTCGATTTCTGCGCATGTACCCGACATTGACCTACCCCACTTGCAATTTTATATGAATAAAATAATTTTACCTACTAATTTTAATTTTAAGAAGTTCCATTTAAAATCGGTTATAGGAAATATACAAACATATCAAAGCACTTGTTTACATAAACAGTGTTCTAACCTCAAATCCTACCCACATAGTTAATGATAGTCTTATTGGCAGAAAATCAATTCAATGTCGGTACACGGAGAGTGGTTATGCGGCAGCTAGAGTGTTCACTCTATGGTTTTTACCACACTTAATAGTGGGACTTTTACGAGCTCTAGTCGGCAAAATACCACGGGAGCTTATAGAACAAATTTCAATACACGCAGTAAATAATAGATGGAATTATTCGTGTTATCTGCGCACGCCCCCAACAGTGAATCACGATTATCCAACTAAACTGCCAACATTGTATGTAAATCCACTGAGGCAAAGTGTTCGATCTGTGCACACAACACAAGAAGGTTATTTATGGCCAGTTCTCTGCAGTGCCAAGCTCAATGCCCAACTTTTTTTCCCCTTGTTGGTAAATGATTTATAAACAGTGTTATTATTCCAGATTGTGAATGGTTCTTATCTCTATAGGCGAAGACAAAGTCTGCAGCTTATTGATTGTGTTAACGAAACAAGTGCTGTGTCGGCTGACAGTACAGCACGCATCACAAAATTTCTTATTTGTAATTCCTGAAAACATAAATTAAAACGGGTCATATAGGGTTTAAACACTGGCGTGAATGTATGTTTGCACTTTTCACATACTCGTGGTTTTGTGTAAAAATGTTAAGCATAATTTTCAAGACTGCTCCTTAAATTGAAATTCGGTCAGGAGAAGTGAACTAATTTTTGTAAACAATGAGATAACCGTAGTCGAAGAAGCCACATTGGTTTCACAGTTGTAACGGCAAACAAGTGGTTCGATTTTGGTACTCGTAAGGTGGTAGCATCGCATCTGCCATGCGTAAAACATACACATGACATTGATTGGCTGCGTATCGCTGTATGCTGCGTGTGGTAATACGACTTTTTGCCAGAAAAGATAAAAACCAATTATCTAAGGCCGTATAAGTTGGCTTTTATGATGTTAAAAGAGTAGAAAAAGTCGTGAAATGGTAAAAAAATCGCATTTTTAGAGCTTCTCTGCGCAGTTTCCTTCAGGGGTCTATTCGCGCTTTTGTCACACTTTTTTTAATCAAACCTTTGAAAAATCACCCCATGTATGACGTGTTTCGTTGTGACACTCCTACAGTTCCAAACAAATATTTGTTCTTTGCACAGCCTAAAATAATANCATGTATGACGTGTTTCGTTGTGACACTCCTACAGTTCCAAACAAATATTTGTTCTTTGCACAGCCTAAAATAATACATTTGTTTAAAACCAAAAAAGTTGATTGGAGCCGTCTGCCCTACCCGAGGGGCACGTCTGTCTTCCAGGCCAGCTTGAAGAATGCACGAGATAGGGAGATGAGATGTGGATGGAGTGGTGGCGGAATGAAGACATCCGCACACCACACCACACTCTCCAGTTCGAACCCATGCCCGAAGCGGAGACTCCAGTAGTTGATTGTCTAGTGATTAAACCACTGAGCAAATCGCGGATAGCTTGAGCTATCTGTTGTAGGCTGTTCGCGGTAACTTCCAACTTTTCTGAATCCCTGTTAAAGTTCTACTTACAGGATATTTCTCCGCCCCATGCAGACAAAGATGAACCTAGTCTATAAAATTACGCCAAAGGGACAGCGCACCAGATTCGTGCTCAGTTAGTGAAATATTATTTTGAATATTAACTATTTCTTACTAGGCATTACAAACACGTATATTTTCTGCCTTTTTTATTTATATTAATTATAAATGAAATATTATAACTTGTAGAAAGAATATAAGTAGAATTTAACTTTAACTAAATATTAGGTACTTTAATGTTAATATTAGTACAAAACGCTCTTGTATTAGTGAAATATTTAGGAAACAACCAAACATGTCATATATAGAATGATTTTTCAAAGATTTGATTAAAAAATTGTGAAGAAAACGCCAATAGACTATAAAACATTACTTTAATTAATCTGATTTAATAAGCGAGATTACATTTCTCCGTGTGGTTACGCCGAACGACATCGCAACCACGTGTTTCGCCCCTGTGGAAGGTGATAAATAAAAATGCGCCAATGCGTGGGAGCGACCGTATTTTCGCCACAAGTATCTGGACGAGATGCATATAGCCGAGAAATGTGATTTACGTTACCCGGGATTAAGACGTTCGCATGTGCAGGGTATCCGACCGCGCGCGCCCACGAGTTACACACTATCGCTGTGTAAACACGAACTGGGAACGCACATGGCGACGAAGTTGGCCAGCTGCCGAGTCCTCGAGGTAACGTCTCGTCCGAGCTTCTCAGACCTTCGATACCGCCTCAACAAACATTTAGNGCCAGCTGCCGAGTCCTCGAGGTAACGTCTCGTCCGAGCTTCTCAGACCTTCGATACCGCCTCAACAAACATTTAGCCCAGAGTGCTTAAGTCAGATACATGCTCTAACAAATTATTCGTAAAATTACCATATCAATCTACAGAATGATTCTAAAATCATGGGACAAACATTGAGGGGTGGTAGAGTTCACTAAAACAAACAATTATTGTATAGGAATATATGGGCGGAAGTGACGCGTTGAGGCACAAACACAAAAACATAACGCATTAACGGAAACATAAAATGTTCATTAGCAGCACACTTAACGAGTGATTCCGTACAGAAAATGTTAAAACAGTTGCAAATGCATCCACCAACAGTAACGCATGCTTGGCGACCTCTACACATTCATCTAATGTGTTGCATTTCATGTGTTATTTTCGTGTTTGTGCCTCAACGCGTCACTTCCGCCCATATATTCCTATACAATAATTGTTTGTTTTAGTGAGCTTCACCACCCCTCGATGTTTGTCCCATGATTTTAGAATCATCCTGTATACGAATAGTGAGAAAGTGCGAATGGTTTATTATTTTCCCATGCATCCATGGTGCCGTTCTTGCATTCGCTCGCGAAACAGTCAAATGCTTAGTGAAGTCCCCAACCTTGTACAGTAACGACGCTCAGCGTTCCTATATTTGCAGCCTGGCATGCGGTATTATTTCCGTACAACGTATAGGTTTAAAAACTTCCATTAGAGTGCAGGGAGTTACCAGAAAAAAAAATTTTGCAGTGCAGAAAACACGTGGTACTAAGCTTTTATCAGCTGTTTTCACAGTATAAACGTTATACTGGATTGTTTTTAGGTAATTAAATACCAAACTGAATTTTAGAACAATTATTTATGGTTTTACCGTTAGTGGGCAGCTTACAAGTATATTTCGATACCGTTGTTTGTAATAAAATATAAATTATACTTGTGGACTTGGATCACAGCCTGACAATTTGCTCTGACAATAGCGCTTACCTATCCTGGAAGTCACTGAAGCTTTTTCAATTTGTCGACGGGATAATATAAATCTTATTTTAAGTTCTGAGAACTATTTATGACAAACTGACTAATATTTTTTTCTTTAATTTTTTCTCCCTTGTATTGTCAAGTTTCCGTAGCTATAACGTAATGTTTCTCCTTTCCTGAAAGTGTCGGAAACTGGTTGAGAGACACCTTATAATTTTCGGCCCTTCAGCCACCATCATGAACAGATAATCTCCTTATGAGAGCGCATTTGTGGTGCCGCGAGCCACTGCGCTGTAGGTCGTCAGTTAAGCGCTTGGTGGCGCAAGCCGTCTAAAGCAGACCCCTCCCACACGCAAGCATCCTCCCCTCCTTCCGTTCCAGCTGCTGGACGAATACGGAGGCACAGAGAAAACCTCCATTACCGTTTACGGCTTGCCGAGAATCGCTCGAACAATGGTGTAGCCGTATATGATAGGAAAACAAGAATGCAAATCGTGTTCATAAAGAGAGAGAAGAAAAAACAAAGATGATGCCTCCTCAGAACCGCTGTTTTGGATGTTTCGCTTCCAGTACGTCAGGCGTGCGTCGGTTCCACCGTCAAAACAAAAAATCGATTCCGTTGTACGCCGTGTCCAGCCAAGCAGAAACAGCCTACGATTCTCCCTTGTCTGGAGTCAAACAACGAAACCGCGCCCACAAAATACCACGGCTGCCACCACCTCACGCCAATTTACATCTTCAATGAGTATTTTCTTTTCCGCCAACTCTTTACTTTTCACCTCAAGCTGAGAAAGCGCGAGTACAATTATTGTTTCACGTATACGAAATGTGTTCTCAGTACAGTAAGGCACGTCGATGGAAATCCAACAATATAAATTGGCGAAAAGCGTAATACTAGTAATTTCTACTTTTTTAGCCGTGGAGTGGTCGTTAAAAAGACTGTAATGGAAACTCGAAAAAATTTTTTTGCAACTACGAGTGCGAAATCAAGCTATCTAAATAACTGGTTTTGCAAAGCTGCAAGTTTCATGAACAAANTTTTTTTGCAACTACGAGTGCGAAATCAAGCTATCTAAATAACTGGTTTTGCAAAGCTGCAAGTTTCATGAACAAAAACAGCCCGTAGCTCTTCCTCTGGTTCACCGTGCAGCGCAACGACCCGACGACCACACACTCGGCATGTGTCGGTTAACCTTCATGCAGATCTTGTTGCTGTGCAATCCGGCGTACGCGAGCGTTTTCATAGAACACTTGAGGCTACCTGGAGCTTCTTTCCGCCTGTGAGACCTAGAAGCACGGGAGCGATAAGGGCGACACTGCCACGCGCATAAAGTGCCCCATCGCCACTAAGCGCTAGGTTCTGTGTTATTGTCGCACTGCGTGTACCTATTGAAATTGCAGCGGTGAACCTATTATTATGGTTGGTCGAAAGTCCACAGGAAGGTTCTATGCACGGCCCCTTGAGTAGTTATGCATGTATCTGAAGTAAGTATTTTAAAATATAAAACTTTTGAAAAAGCAGTTTTTAGCCATTCTGGAGTACTCTGAAATGGTGATTCTAATGTACGTGACTTCCTGAATGCAGTCGACAGCCCTCGTCTGAAGTGTGTGTTCTTTCCGAAGATCAGCACATTGGTCGCACGTTTAATAGTTCCGTTGGAAAACCTTTATTTCAAACACACTGCAGCGCAGTTCAAGTAGCAGGTAGGCAGGAAACGTTGCTTGTATGGCGAGCTCCAACCGCACACGCCACCACGATGGCGTCACTCCCCAGCAACCCGCTGGAACGTCGTTGCCCAGTGAGAGACTTGCGACTTTTTAGCCAGCGGGCAACACGGCAAATAGAAGACCTTTCGCAGCGTCTAATAACCAATCGGACACAAAACTCGTTCCCGCAAACTTGCGTGGCCCATCAGCGGTTGGATACGCCCGCATCAAAGAACCGCCACACCATCTTATATCTGTACCCTCAGCTATTCTGTGGCATGGTCGTCTACACTCATTCGACTTGCCAGCGCCTTGTGTTAAATAGCGCCCGTATGGTCTTCATACACGTCCTCGAGGCAGGAGTGGAGTGGAGAGGTTTGGGCGCCTCTTCACATCAAGGTCTTGAGAGCGGATGAGGGTGACGTGAGGTGAGAATGGAGCGGCGCCGTAACGTGAGAGTTGGCTCATCCGTGATTAGAACTTGCAAAATCATGGTCTCGGTCATGTAGTTTTGTGACGGTTTTAATTTACGAAACTTTCAATTAGAGATCTGAGAAATTCGCAGATTCTTTTAGGAACAAGCTGGACTTCAATAACTTTCTTCTTTTTTTTTTGTAATTGCTTCACGCCTTGTTTGACTCCTACTGTAGGACTATGGGCCAGTAATTTATAAACAAACAAATGCACGCCCAATCACGGTCTCCCGCTGTGGCAGTAGAGATCCAATGAGCTGTTGGTACCTATGCTTGAGTATAAATATTGCCTACAGGTCACTGAACCGGCGAATTTTTCTAGTTTCTCATTTGTAAAAAGACACTTATCGTTCCGCGTTTGCTAGAGCAGATATAATTAGCTAATTAGCTGCTGCCACGGTGAAAGCTCAATCTTCTGTTCGACTCGCCCACGGAATTAAACAAAACTAGTGCTGAATGTTTTCCATTCGTTCAGATTTCTTTGGTGCGTGTCTGAAGAACGGAGATTCAATGACACACGTGAAACAAACATTAACGTCACCTAGCACGTCACAAAATTATAATGAGTAATGGCATGGTTTCTAGTTACAAGGTGTGCGTATTTTCTCCATTGTTTCCAAGTGATGGTAATTTTAAACTGATGGCAACCAAGCACATGTTGCAGGCCCACGCAGCTGGGGGNGGGGGGGGGGATAACTGCCCACTTCGCGTTTGCAACAATGCTGAATCTCGCGGCGACTGCATATTGTAATAGACAATTCACGCCACGTAGTACTTAGGGACTCACAAACTCAAGAAAGACTGTACTAGTGATGGCTTGAGGTAACAATAAATCTTAATATAATTAATAAGCATCTTGGCATTCGATTTAAGCTCCCCCGATCAATAGTCACGTAAATAGTTATTGTATAATCTTTATGTTCGATAAACTCCATCTTATACGGCTGTGCTCTACCTAATCATGACTCATCATTGAGCTACGCACTTAGACACTTTAACGTATGAATGGCTTAGAAGCTCATTCATAACAATATGCAGGCCTGCGCATACATGTTGGGAAGTAGGAGGGCAAAAGGAGGGACAAAGCCGCATGACGCGCAGGTGCATACTGTACCTGCTTCCGCGTTGTAGGCTACTGCGGGGAACAATCTCGCCTCTGGCAAGCTGTGGGAGGAAGGGTGAGGGAGATTATACATTGTTCACGGTTAACTAAGCACTTTTGAAATCAACCTTTGAAAACTGTCACTGCATCTACCTGCACATATTCAAACGGTCACGCCGACTGGCATGGGCCCAGTAAAGTTGGTAAAGATGGAGGGAATGCAGTTCCATGTCTTAACGTTGAATTAAAACTGCTAAACAATAATTTGTGGATACCGAAGTTATTTATTCTGCTTTCTGCTTTTTTTAATGCACACCGTGTGTAAGATTTAACAAATTTGTAAATTTTTTTACGTTTCTTGTAATTTCACAGCTTTACTTGACCGACGCATGGGTAAAGTGATCAGGCCCATGGCAATGTTGATTTTACATGTGGTGGAATAATACACAAAATACTTACATGTAGATCTTAAGCAGGGCTTTCAAAAGTGCTCAATTTACCGTGAACAGCCTATACCCATGAGATCGTGAGGCAAGCAACCTCTAAGCTCCTCAGTAGCGTGCTGTCCTGCAAAAGTTCATTGTCGAAGTGCGCCTTCTATCGCCAGGCGGAAAACTTACGTCGCTATATTTACGCCCTCGGAAATGTTCGTGAATACTCGAAGCCCAACATTTTTGGCGCGTGCGGCTTTGCTTTGTGCCATGCTCGCGTTCTCTGAATAGCAAAATCATCCTTTGGTTTATCAACGTAGCTATTCGAACATAATGAGCTCTGGCCTAGCATTTTTTCAGATGAATCACGGATTTACGTCACAAATCTAGGATTAACAGTTGATCGTGGTAGTCCACCAAAAAACCTGGGATTCACTGGGTGAATCACTTGGAGATTGTGAGCGTAGTTTTACAACCCAGGCGCGCACGAACAGTTCCAAGTCGTGAAAGTATATATATTTTACGACCTAGGACGTTCGTTATTACTGTCTGTCCAGTAGAAATGGAGGGCAAAACACCCTCATTATGCATTAAAATAAATAAAACCTTAAATTATGTACTAGATAACCGCATTTTACGTCAGCATACAGAATTTTCATATCCGATGTTATTTTACCATCTTGTGATTAGGTATATGATCCCTTAAACGCGCCTTTAACAACATTGCACTCTTATACCGTACTCGATATTAATTAACTAATTCGTTCAATTATGTTCATATGTACACTTCGACGTTGTCGAAAATTTGTGTCATGTGAGACTACCAAGGAGCCATCGATGAGTATGCTTTTCGCTTTCTTTCTTTATTTATTTTTTTACATGTCCAATGTAAATAAACTTTTATCGCCGTATTTATAAATTAAATTTTAATGTTTGCTTCTAGACTAATTTTTGTCACTGACACACTCTTCAGTGACGCTTTTGTACCCCTCAGTAAAATTTTTGGAGGTATTATATACACATATACCACGTGTTCATGTACCAGTGATAATTGGTAAGATTCCATGTAGTATCAAGAAGATTGTTATAATTATATATTTAACTAAAACATTAAATTAAGTTATGCACATAAGCAGGCGTCCCAGCCAAACTCTACACATCATGTATAGTCCTTTCGCATGTGGGGATAGTGCCGGACGATGCCGCTGATCAGCGGGTTTTCTCGGGTATCTCCCCCCCCCTCCCTGCTTCATTCCAGCGCTGCTCAATTCACCCTCATCGGCTGTCAAGGCCTGGATGTTAAGAGCCGCCCAAATCTCTTCACTCACTCACGTATAGTCAATTCGCGGTTATTTTCAACTTTTNAGGCCTGGATGTTAAGAGCCGCCCAAATCTCTTCACTCACTCACGTATAGTCAATTCGCGGTTATTTTCAACTTTTCTGATGCCCTGCTAAAGTTATACTTCCAGAATAACCCTCCGTCTCATTCAGAACAAAGCTTAGAAAATTACACCAGAGGGCCAAAGCACCGCATTCGTGCGCGCTCAGTTTAATAATATTTTTCACGAGAACTATTTCTTACTAGGCATTGCCAACATACCTGTTTTACCTCTGCATTTGCTCATATTATTTTTAAAGAAATATTATAATTTCTATGTAAAATATAAGTAAAGATTCAACGTGACATTTTAGGAAGTAACCGAACACGTCATACATTAGGTGTTTTGTAAAAGGTTTGATTGAAAAGGCGTGAAGAACCACGAATAGACTATACCGTTTGTATTGTTGGCACAGTTTCGTGCGAAGTGTCTATAGTGTGCAAGTTGGTGCTCACATTCGTCTCTCACCTCCGTGCTCGGTATGCATATGCCAAACATGCATTGCTTTTAATAGAAACCCGCTGGCCTCGATATAATCACGCCTGAAGAAGGTCACGTTCCAGGGAGTGGTAGTTATTAAGTCGCTAGTCGCCTGTCAAGCCTACTTCATGAACATAAATCAGCTTACAGCAAAATAAGATTTCAGCAAACTTGTTGGTCACCGTATTGCAATGACGAGTCTCTGTTGTTTCATTCTCGTGGTGCTAAACCAAATGGTTTTTTTTTTGTCCATGCGTAATCATCTAATTATTTCGATGGAAACAAACGTACTGGATGTCCAAAAATACAATTCTNTTTTTTTTTGTCCATGCGTAATCATCTAATTATTTCGATGGAAACAAACGTACTGGATGTCCAAAAATACAATTCTAATTTTTTTTACCAAGGGTTACGGTGGTCGATGCAAGGAAGACACGAATAAATGTTAAATAAGGAACGGTGACCATCCGGAGTTTTATGAAGCACGTTTAGTTGACTGCAGAAATATTGAAAACGAAAAATAAATAAATAAGCAAACGACAATTCATAGCAGCAGAATAAAACTCCACGCGTCTTTTACAGTAATTAAATTTTTTAAAAATCCAGTTCAGTGCCTTACGTTCTGCAGGAAAACGTAACGTATTTTCCGGACTTTTACGGCCAAGAAGCCCGATGTGCTTCCCGTCCGCGTGCGAAGGTAGGGGCTCCATCGTTTCTCACTCTCGCTTGCAAGCGCCCCTGCTGAGGCCTGCTGTGAGGAGACGCAGTCAGGTGAACAAGCGAACAGGTTCCGATTGTATGCACGCGAGATCGCGATTTCTTTCTGCCTGCCTTCGTGCGCGTTCCAACCCGGGGTTGAAGTTGAACGAACTCAACCCCTCCGTCATTCATACCCCCCCCCCCCCCCCCCCCCCCCCCCCCCCCCCCCCCC
>NQII01000223.1:604532-652525 GCA_002778355.1 Clitarchus hookeri | reverse complement strand
ATGTAGAAAGTAGAGAAAACGTGGTACACATGCGTCACTAGCGCTTACCTAGTGGCGAAAATTTTCCCTTTACCTAACTTTTAACATTAATCTTCCCAACATGTAGCAGAAGTAGGTAACCTTAATAAATCTAGAAAATCACACCAAAGTGACAACGCACGGCATTCGTGCGCACTCAGTGCAATAATAGTTTGCTTATGGACTATTTTCTCACTAGACTTTGCCAGCACACATATTTCCTTTCTGTTTTCACTCACGTTAATTATAAACTAAATATTATTATTTATAGACAGAATATAATGTTAAAGCTAAATTTTAACCAAAGATACGGAACTTGAGTTAACACAAGTATGGAATGCTCGTGGCACGTGGCATATTTAGGAAACAACCAAACACGACGTACTTGGGGTGATTTTGAAAAGGTTCGATTCAAAAAGTGTTAAGAAGCCTTCGGATAGACTATAACGACGACCGCGCATGCGCCAGGCACACCGCAGCGCAGAGCGTCCGCGGCTGCTGTTAGCTATGGTTCACGCTTCATCGAGCAGTTCTGAAAGCTTCGCTTACACGGACGCGCATAGGGTTTTTTCCCAGGGTGTAAAGGGGCAGGGGGGGGTCGGGCTTCGATCACGTAATAGCTATTCATGGTAAAGTGAGCACTTCTTAGACCCACCCGCCTAGCAGGTATAATTAACCAAACGGTTATGTTATATTGTGGCGTATTGACAGCTATAAAATATTTGCACCGTGTTTATTAGTAGCGTGGCAATGTTTATAGATACAAATGGCGAAAGTATGCCAATAAACTGAAAGTAACTTAAGAGCACGGCATTATAAAGTGTTCACTTTACCGTCAACAGCATAAAATTGCATTATTTCATGTGTGAAACACGTCTCTGGTGGAGCAAAATAAGCTTTACTGCTTACAATGATATTATTAAATGATGTTAGTTAAACAAAACTCTGAAGCAATTTTATAGATACCTGAACACGCCGCTGAAATATTTTGTATATATTACAAAGTACATTCTTTACGTTAATACAATCCGCACGAATTATATTTGCTATGCGAATGGCGATGTAAAAAAAAAACTCACTCTTGGTGACAGAAATTTACGAAAGTAGCTCCATCGAAACACTACCGCAATCATGGAATATGCTAGGAAGTTGTTCGAAATGTGTTTATANATTTACGAAAGTAGCTCCATCGAAACACTACCGCAATCATGGAATATGCTAGGAAGTTGTTCGAAATGTGTTTATACAGAACTGTATCGCACCAAACGCGGCTAAACTCCGCCGAAATTCCCCACATCAGCTGATGCGAGTTCACAACACAACGCAGTAAGCTATAGTACCTCTAGGTGTATACGCTCGAAGGGCTCAGGACTCCTTATAGACAAATTTAGTTTAATATTTCGAATAGTTTTTTTTTCTTTCTGTAAACAAGTTGCAAGCCGCGCGTGGTTTTCCTGTGCTCATAACTTCTGCAGTTTACTAGTGAATCGGACTTAATTTGTTTTAATCAGAAATGGCATTTAATAAATATACCCTTTCCCAGGTCATTAAATACAAAAGCCCCAACCAAGTACCTTCTGAGTACCCCTCCCGCCTCAGGCAGGGTCGCTATGGATAAGAGGAGGCTGGCGCTAGGCACAGCAAACTGCCCTTCCCGGTCAGCCCGAAGAATTGATGAGGTGCGACGAGTATAGGAAGAAACGCAGCGATAAGAAAACGGGGGAGGGAACGGCAGAGCCCCGAGAAAACCCCCCCACGCTGCTGCAGCGCTCGCAACATTCCCCACATGGGAACCCCCTTCCCCCTCACCACTGGGACCGAAAAATCACTGCCCACTTGAGCGTGGAATCTAACAGATGACTTCAGAACTGGGAGGCTAGTGACTAAACAACTGAGCCTACCGATCCTTACACAAAACTCAAAGGGGCCGCGGTGGTGTATTGGTCAGACTACTCGCCTCCAACCTAAGCGAACAAGGCTCGATTCCCGGCGGTGTCGTTCCCGGAATTTCGCATGTGGGAATCGTGCCGGACGATGCCGCTGGTCGACGGGTTTTCTCGGGGATCTTCCTTTTCCCTTGCCCTTGTATTCTGGCGTTGCTTCAAACTCACCTCACTTCACCCTCGTCGGGTCTCAAAACCTTGATGTTGACAGCCGCCCAAATCTCTCCACTCCGCTAAAAAAACTCAGTGTAAAAATAAAATTGTAATCAACTTCCTGGACTGAAATGTAAGTTTTAAAGTTTTAAGCCAGTACATAGTATCGGAAATTTACTACGTATAAGGCTGCAAATAAGTAAATGTTGGAAACTTTATTACGTATTTGACACTTTCCTGAACAAATACACGAAACCTTTTATGGTTGTATTGTATTGGGGCGTGGGGGAACTTTACCATCTATGCTTATTTTGCAAGCAACTATTAGTGTTTNTTTTATGGTTGTATTGTATTGGGGCGTGGGGGAACTTTACCATCTATGCTTATTTTGCAAGCAACTATTAGTGTTTTTTTGTATGTTTGTATACTGTATGCACTGATGAGATTAACACCGGGGTACTATTAAAAAACTACGCTGTCGTGAAATGCTGAAGTATTTCTGCGCTCTGTATTTGCTTCGCGTATCTTCTTAGCGAACGAGAGGACACATACACGTTAACGACCGGGCCCAAACAGAACTGGCGATGACATCATGAGGCGTAGNTCTTAGCGAACGAGAGGACACATACACGTTAACGACCGGGCCCAAACAGAACTGGCGATGACATCATGAGGCGTAGGTGCTAGTTGACGTAACAACATGGAGTTACACGAGCGCCAAGCCGCCTTTCCCTGCCTCGTGTGAGTTTCCCGGGCGCGTTTGTCACACTCAGCTGGCATCCAGTGAGAGCTTCAGTGATGCTGTGGAGGAGGGGATGAGGAGGACACCTCCGAAGACGTCNACACTCAGCTGGCATCCAGTGAGAGCTTCAGTGATGCTGTGGAGGAGGGGATGAGGAGGACACCTCCGAAGACGTCTATTTCTAAATTGTTATTTAATACATACTTAATTTCCTTCACGTTTATGAGGTTCCATCTCGGATAGACCTGCGTATAGACCGTTCGTGGTAAGCCGAGCACTTTTGAAAGCCTTGCTTAAGATCTACTTGCATTTGCAATGTGTATTCTTCCCCACATGCTAAATTAATATTTAAATGCGCCTGATGACTTTATTCGTGCGTCGGTCAACTCAAATTGTGAAAATTACAAGAAAATCAAATGTTTCACAAATTTGCAGATTCTTACACTCATGTGCATTAAAAAAAAGCAGCAAGCATAATAAATAATTTCAGTACTCGTAAATGTTTGCCTAGCACTTTTAATTCGACGTTAAGACATGGGGCTACTTTCCTTCCGTCGTTACCATTACTATGCTCATGCCGGTCAGTGGGCCCGTTGAAATATATGCGCGTAGGGAAAGAGATATTTTTTAAATGGTGATTTCGAAAATCCTCAATTAACTGTGAACAGATTATACTAGTAAACACAGGGCATGCCTACCACAGGATTCTNGGTGATTTCGAAAATCCTCAATTAACTGTGAACAGATTATACTAGTAAACACAGGGCATGCCTACCACAGGATTCTAAGTTTAAGACTTAGAACCCTTCGCTCCGTACGTCGGCATGTAACCATCTACACCTCGGTGGTCCGCTAAAATCGAAAGATCCGGGATGATATTTGTCAAAATATGAACGGTGAAAATANGATATTTGTCAAAATATGAACGGTGAAAATATCAATCGTTGTACACGCTGTATAAAAAAATATAGAGATAATCATAATTCATGACAACCGATTTTTAATTAAACATCGATATTTCACGCGAGCTTGAACATGAACTTTGAAAGGGACTAATCACGCTTATACCATGTGGATAAAACTGTTAACTGTTTCAACGAAATAAATAACAAATGAAGTAAAAGTAGGCATTTTAAAGGTAACTTGAAAGTAGGTGTCAAGATTAATAAATATATATAATTTGCCCTAATTTAGATAACAAATATAAATAATTAGTACATATGAACAGTGTAAAATTTACGTATGTAATAAGTAACCTAACAAAACACGTAATACAAGAATTAAATGAAATAAGTAACCATGTAAAGAAATAAAGATAAAGAATAAAAATTACTACCTTTCGTGTTATAAAATAATTAATTGCATTTCCCTAACTCTGCGCACCCAATTAATTTAACATGTGCCAGTGGTTCTTGCTACAAACCGTTGCTATAGTCTAGTATTATTATTCCATCACAAAAAAATTCAGATGTCCCAATATAAAGGGTACAGCTCACTAACAATCTCAACTGACTGTGAAACCGAGAATCGATACCAGTATTTTGCGTCGCTGTTCTGTAAGGAGTAGATCAAATTAATCCTTTAAAGATTGCCCTAGTGGCGATTTAAACATGACTTTAAAGCCAAAAAAAGAAGCACGCATGTGTAAGAATTGTGCTACCTAGTGCTGGCAGAGTACTCGTGAAATTACCGTGACGTTAGCAAATTAGCAACTGGTATTTATAAAACTTTCAGAATCGATGTGTTATACACTCAGGAAAAATTAAATGCCACTCGTAAAAAAAATTAAAAAAAATTAAACATGGCTAATCCGATTCGACGACAGAGCTCTTTGGACCCTTCCGCAGTCCTCACACACTGCCCAGTCTGATGAAACTAAAGTCATGCAATTCAATTGGCTGAGGCACTTCATTCATATACCACGTTACAAACGGCAGCATCTAAGACTGCCAATACTATTAATTTTGTCACGTTAATATAGTCTCTAATCTTCGATCGCTGCAAACCCACACAAAACGGGTACAATCATTTTTACTATTTTTATTTTGTTTTACTTTATTTACGCTGCATTTAATTTTCTAGTGCACGTAAAAAGAAAACAAATAACGCAACGCTGAGCATCCAAGACCAAATAGCGAGCTACTATAAAAGAATAATATTTTGCGCAATTTTGTCATTTGTTTACTTATACCTATCACGCTTTTCATTCGCGCGTTATTCATGACGTCAGGGACAGATAGTGCAGTTTGTGCTTCCCAACATCAAACCTAAAAGGCATTCCCTAGTAAAATATTGACTGTGAAATTAGTGTTTGTGCGCATACGCGCATCTCAGTACATAAACTGTTTGGGAACACGTTCTCTTTTTACCCAGGAAGGGTTGAAAACTTACATTTACAGCCACCACCTTTTACTTCTATCCTTATACATAATTCAAACAGAGAAATAATAGTAAATATGGCTGAAAACAACTTTTTTGGGTTTTCCTGCGCTGTTGCTATAAGGGAAAGGAAAGAAGTACAAAATTGCGTTTGTAGTTTAATCCAACGCTCCCGTATGCCTGGCGCTTGAACTGCTTTGCAGTTTGTTTGAAATACTCGTTTTTCTAAGACACTACAGGGTCAGTATAAAATAATACCCCAACTTTGAAGGTCTATAATATCAAAACCAAACCACCTACAACCTTGGTTGGCCAATCAAATGAACCGTCGAACCGTGAAGTTTGTCNGACCAATCATATAAACCGTGGAACCGTGAAGTTTTTTTTACCATAAATTCATAAATGTTCAATGAGACCACCACGAGCGGCCCGAACGACATCTACGCGATAATCAAACTCGTTCCACACTCTTGTCAGCATGTCCGGTGTTACAGTTTGTATGGCGTTTGTAACTCTCAGTTTGAGGTCGTCAATGCTAAACGGCAATGGTGGGCGAAACACTTGATCCTTTATGTAAGATCCGGGTTTCTTGGGGGACAGCGATGAAGAGCCTGGTCACCAGCTGCTCCTCGACCAATCCAGTGTTGCGACAACGTCTCGTTCTGGTATCCGCGAAGAGCTGGGTGCCAATGGGGTGGCGCACCATAAAGGAAACATCAGACCGTNCAGTTTGAGGTCGTCAATGCTAAACGGCAATGGTGGGCGAAACACTTGATCCTTTATGTAAGATCCGGGTTTCTTGGGGGACAGCGATGAAGAGCCTCGTCACCAGCTGATCCTCGACCAATCCAGTGTTGCGACAACGTCTCGTTCTGGTATCCGCGAAGAGCTGGGTGCCAATGGGGTGGCGCACCATAAAGGAAACATCAGACCGTCCCCTTCACATTGACGTGTCGAATGCGATCTCGCTACCCCCTCACAGCCCCAAACCGAAAGTAACGAACGCCATCCAAACCGCAACACCGGACATGCTGACAAGAGCGTGGAACGAGTTTGATTATAGCGTAGATATCGTTTGGGCCGATCACGGTGGTGACATTGAACATTTATGAATGCGTGGTAAACAAACTTCGTGGTTCTACGGTAACTTGATTAGTCAATCAAGGTTGTAGGTTGATTGGTTTGTATATTATAGACATTCGAAGTTGGGGTATTATTTTATACTCATCCTGTATTATACACCGAAGAGCCAAAAAAACTGGTATAGGCGTGCGTATGCAAATAACAGAGGNATGGTGTGAATTGCCTCCTGCATACCTTCAGACATTAGTCGAGTCCGTGCCACGTCGTCTTGCGGCACTTCTGCGTACTCGGCGGAGGGGGGGGGGCTACACGATATTAGGCAGGTGTGCCAGTTTTTTTGGCTCTTCAGTGTACGTGCGACCAATGTGCTGATCTACGAATAGAACACACACTTCAGACGAGGGCTGTTCAGTGCTCTCAAGACGTCACGCACATAAGAAAGGCCATTAGAACACTTCATCATAGCCAAAAACTGTTTTTTTCAAAGCGCTGTATCTAAACAAATACGCNATAAGAAAGGCCATTAGAACACTTCATCATAGCCAAAAACTGTTTTTTTCAAAGCGCTGTATCTAAACAAATACGCGTCGGGTGCATGCAAAAGTACACAAGGGCGCTGCATTGAACCTTCCTACAGACTTTCCACAAATGAAATTGTAGGGTCGTCGCTTTAAGTCCCATAGGTACACACAGCACGACGTGAACAATGCTCGCCAAGTACAGTGCCTTGCGCTTAGTGGCGATGGCTCACTTGATGCGCGTAACAACGTAGACCTTATCGCTCCCACGCATCTTGGCCTCAAGCACGGAAAATAGCTCAAGGTAGGTGGGTCCCTGAAGGGTGACGTGTAATAAAACCCTATCAGCATTAAATATNCAAGCACGGAAAATAGCTCAAGGTAGGTGGGTCCCTGAAGGGTGACGTGTAATAAAACCCTATCAGCATTAAATATTGCTCAGTGTTACTGAATGAATATTCGGTGCCACACAGTAGTCTATTCGCAATATGTTCTAACTTTTGAATCAGACCTTTAAAAAATCAACCCACTTATAGTGTTTGGTTGTTTACTAAATACGTCTGGTATCGCAAAACTTTTATAATTCTGCTAAAATAAAAGGCATTTTATTTTTGGTTAAATAGAGCTTTTACTTTTATTTTATCTATAATTTGTAAATTTAACTCATAATCAATATTAAAAATCAGAGAGAAATTAGTTATGTTGGTAATGCCTAACAACAAGTAGTTCTCAGGCAAAATATTATCAAAGCGAGTAGGCACGCACAAATGCGGTGCGTTGTCCCTTTGGCGTAATTTTTCAGACTTTGTTAAGCTTTGTTTGCACGAGGCGGAAGAATAACGATAAAGTAGGAATTTAGCATGGCTTCGGAAAAGTTGGAAGTAACCATGAATGGACTCTACTATGGAGCGGCCACGGAACGCGAGTTTGGAGGAAGAGGCACCTGTAACGTGAATATTGGTTAGAGCGATATCGATGACTGCGCAGAACCAGTTTCTGTGTCCTACATTGAACTGCTTTTCTGTCAACACTACTGTCATAAACAACGTGGGAAGGATTTGAGGTTAGTTCACTGTTTTTGTAAACATGTGCTTCAATTCATTTGGATACTTCCTCTAACTAATTTTTAATACTATTAGGTTACGTTCAAACTGGTAAAAATAGTTCATTCGTGTATAAGGACTCGTCTTTGTGTGATCGAGATACTAAACACGTTCGTCATTGCTGACAAAGTGACTTTGACGGTTGTTCTGGTTTGGGATAGGTCAACGCTGGGTAAATGCGAGGTACATAGATGAAGAATCGGTCTACCTCATCTTTGGTCTATGGAACACAGCCCCAACAGCTGTGTTCGCTGCACGCACGCCGCCTGCGTTACCTGCCCTCGGGGTGCAGAATGAAAACACCGTGAAACACTCTCTCGTGACGCCATGTCGGCGAGATTGTGGGCTACAGGGCGTAGGAGCGGAGCGAATAAGACAATCCTCGTGGGAGAACTGCCCCGGGCGGGGAAAGCAAAGCGAGCAGTCCAAAACCCTCCAATCAACGGCTTCGGCCTTGACATTTCCCCCCTGGCGGCACCAGTCCCATAAGGTGGCCGAACGGTTTGCAGAGCTCCAGCAGAAAACGCTTTATTAAAAAACCGTCCAACGTGTCTGAGTGAGGTCTCCTTACGGATTGCATTTAAGAAACTATACGCGTCTGTATACGTTTTCCAGTTCCTCCATTTCTCTCTAAAGAATGTTTTTGTGGCAGTGAAAATGGCTTAAGCGGGTGTTTTCTCGGTCTTTTTAGGTATAAACATTCAGGTACAAAAACATTAAAAAAAGAATAGGGACGAGCATCAACCCTTATTGTTATTATTTTGACGTAAAATGGTAGGGCCTCCGCTGAAAGTATCCTATAGAGGCGCGTTATCGACGGCAAGACTGCACACCAGTTCAGTATTTTGGGCGTAGAGGCGATGAGAGAGTTGATGCGCATGTCTCGGTCGCCCCTAGCGCTCCCACGCTTTTAGGACTCGGACGTGCAAAATGACCGTGAAAACACCCGTTTGAGCTATTTTCACTATCACAAAAACATTCTTTGGAGAGAAATGGAGGGACTGAAAAACGTATACAGACGTGTAACGTTTCTTAAATGCTATTATTAAGCAGGCCTCACACAGACACGTTGGACGGTTTTTTGATAAAACATTTTCTGCTGGAGCTCTGCACGTCGTTCGACGGTCGCAAGAGGGGGTCAGTCCCTGTCGAATTATTTTTACAGATTTTCCGCCACAAATTCGATTTCAGGAGGTGCATTACAATTTTCGGAACGACAAAGCATGAATAATACCTTCCTTAATGTTCTTTAATTGTTACAGCGTCTCTGCATTTTATATTTTCTAACTTCTAACAGCTTAGATGAAATAATAGATTATTTTGTGGGAGCGACTACAGAGGTCACAATAGCTACGGCAGTCGAACAGAACAGATCTCAGAAAACGCTTTAAGTTATACCCTGTATCATATCGTCCGAAAAAAATCCAGCCAAAATCCACGTTTGCTGGTAGTAGCAGAAAATAAAAAAATCCAAGATGGCGGGGCCAGATTCCCCTTGAAGCTCACGATTCGCGCAAAATTGCTGAAGGCAGACGAACCCCCTTGAGCCGTTCTTACGCGCATCTGCGCGGGAAGCACGATCGTAAAATATGGCACAGGTTTTTTTTTTCGCGCCCGCGTGCGCGGGGCGGATGAAAACAAGAACAAGTGATCTGCAGGACTGGATTTTCAGAAAAAAAAAAATTTCCCCCGGCGGACGGGATTGTGAACGGCTGGGAGGGGCTTGAGGGAAAGCCTTCAGAAAGTGAAGCCAACCTGCCCCGCCACGGCCAACGTCCACCTGCGGCGAGCTAAGTATAGCCGCCTGCCCTGCCCCAATGATAACTCTCGTGGTCGTCGACGTCACCGGGTTGCCCGTGATGTACGACTGCCTCGTCGCCTGCGCCTGCCAAGACTTCGGGCTCCACTTAAATTAGAACACATCTGATACACTCGCAAATGTACATTCATTCAACTCGCGCCGTGCTGCAGAGCAGATCCGCACACACACGCACACGAAATGGCTGGTGCGGTTTCCTTTGATGTGGGCGTGCCCGTTATCTGATTGACTGCGCAAGGCTCCGGGGACGAGCCGTGTGTCTGACTGGCTACTGCGTACTGCTAAAGATTCCTTTTCTGGCTTGTCTGCATCTAGCAAGCGTGGGTCATCAAGCTATGATTAGCGAACGGCTTTCCGANGAAAGATTCCTTTTCTGGCTTGTCTGCATCTAGCAAGCGTGGGTCATCAAGCTATGATTAGCGAACGGCTTTCCGAAATTTTGCTGGTCGGAGACGGCATTATGATGGCAGAATAAGCGGATGTTTAATCTCTGTATTCTTATGTACTCTTTGGTAAAGGCTCTTCACGCTTAAATGAGCACTTTTGAAATCAACCTTTGAAAAATGTCACTTCCTTTACCTGCGTATATTTTAACGAGCAGATTGGCTGGCATGCACCCAATAAAGTTGGCAATGACGGAGGAAAAGTAGTTCCACGTCTCAGCGTTGATTTATAAGTGTTAGGTAAACATATGTGAATACTGAAATGATTTCTTTCACTTTATGTTTTTTTAATGCATATTAGTGTTATAATTAACTAAATTTGTAAAATATTTACGTTTTCCAATTATTTCACAGTTTCACTCGACCGACGCATGAATAAAGTGATCAGGCCCATTGCAATGTTAATTGTACATGTAGTGGAAGGATACACATTGTGCATACAAGTAGATCTTGAGGAGGGCTTTCAAAAGTGCACGTTTTACGGTGAACCGCCTACATAACCATCAGTTCTGTTGGTTTGTTTATTCCCATTTACACCTGTCCTATTGATTCACACAACCCAAGACACGCTAACTGTGCTGTATAACTTTTATTACTGGCCGGCTATCTGCCATATAATGGCGAATTATATTGGCAGACCAAACCAAATGTTCTCTCTTACGTGGAATAATGTACAATCCATCCTATACGTTTGAGTAATTTAAACTTTGAGTGTTGCTGAAGTAATATTACGTTGCAGAGAACCCTACGAGAACTGCCGAAGAAGTAGTACTTCTTCGGCCGTGTCTTCAAAGAATGCGAATTTTGTAATGTTATGGCAAACTCCATTTAAATAAGTTTAATTCAGGTGACGTAAAATAATGGTTGNAAACTTTGAGTGTTGCTGAAGTAATATTACGTTGCAGAGAACCCTACGAGAACTGCCGAAGAAGTAGTACTTCTTCGGCCGTGTCTTCAAAGAATGCGAATTTTGTAATGTTATGGCAAACTCCATTTAAATAAGTTTAATTCAGGTGACGTAAAATAATGGTTGCAGCACCCAAAACGTTAAACATTACAGTCAGTTCACGGTGTCTTCACATTTCCTGAATCGAACATTTGAAAAATCACCCCATGTTTCACGTGCTTGGCTGTTTCCTAAATAAATAATATATCACAAACCTTTTATGCTTCTGTTAACACGAAAGTATCTTATTTTTCGTCAAATTGATCTTTAACTTATATCGTATCTATTAATTTCAATATTGCATTACAATTAATATGAATGAAAAGAAAGTGAGAATAGATGTGTTGGTAATGCATAGTACAGTAAATTCACGTTTACTTCCAACTTTCCTGAAGCCCTGCTTAAGTTCTACTTCCAGGCAATTCCCCCGTCTCATGCAAACAAAGCTTTACTAAATCTAGAAAATTGCACGAGAGGGACAACGCACCCCATCCTTGCGCATTCAGTTACATACCATTTTGCATAATAACTATTTATTACTAGGCATTACCAACACATACATTTTATCAATTTTTTTAATTCGCATTAATTACAAATGAAATATTTTAATTTATTAATAAAATATAGGTAAATGTTAAACTTAACCAAAAATAAGTTAATTTTATGTTAACACGAGTATAAAACGCTTGTGATACGTGGCATGTTTAGCAAACAACCAAACACGTTATACATGGGAAGGTTTTCCAAAGTTTGGTTTAAAAAGGTGTGAAGGAACCGTGAATAGACTATAAGAAATAATTTTCATGCAAAATAATATTAAACTGAGCCCGCACGAATGTGGTGCGTTGTCCCTTTTGGTGTAGTGTTCTAGCCTTGGTTAAGCTTTGTTTGCACGAGGCGGAGGAATGGTCTGAAAGTAGCAGGGGCTTCAGAAAAGCTNCTGTCCTATTGATTCACACAACCCAAGACACGCTAACTGTGCTGTATAACTTTTATTACTGGCCGGCTATCTGCCAATATAATGGCGAATTATATTGGCAGACCAAACCAAATGTTCTCTCTTACGTGGAATAATATACAATCCATCCTATACGTTTGAGTAATTTAAACTTTGAGTGTTGCTGAAGTAATATTACGTTGCAGAGAACCCTACGAGAACTGCCGAAGAAGTAGTACTTCTTCGGCCGTGTCTTCAAAGAATGCGAATTTTGTAATGTTATGGCAAACTCCATTTAAATAAGTTTAATTCAGGTGACGTAAAATAATGGTTGCAGCACCCAAAACGTTAAACATTACAGTCAGTTCACGGTGTCTTCACATTTCCTGAATCGAACATTTGAAAAATCGCCCCATGTTTGACGTGCTTGGCGGTTTCCTAAATAAATAATACATCACAAACCTTTTATGCTTCTGTTAACACGAAAGTATCTTATTTTTCGTCAAATTGATCTTTAACTTATATCGTATCTATTAATTTCAATATTGCATTACAATTAATATGAATGAAAAGAAAGTGAGAATAGATGTGTTGGTAATGCATAGTACAGTAAATTCACGTTTACTTCCAACTTTCCTGAAGCCCTGCTTAAGTTCTACTTCCAGGCAATTCCTCCGTCTCGTGCAAACAAAGCTTTACTAAATCTAGAAAATCACACGAGAGGGACAACGCACCCCATCCTTGCGCATTCAGTTACATACCATTTTGCATAATAACTATTTATTACTTGGCATTACCAACACATATATTTTATCAATTTTTTTAATTCGCATTAATTACAAATGAAATATTTTAATTTATTAATAAAATATAGGTAAATGTTAAACTTAACCAAAAATAAGTTAATTTTATGTTAACACGAGTATAAAACGCTTGTGATACGTGGCATGTTTAGGAAACAACCAAACACGTTATACATGGGGAGGTTTTCCAACGTTTGGTTTAAAAAGGTGTGAAGGAACCGTGAATAGACTATAAGAAATAATTTTCATGCAAAATAATATTAAACTGAGCCCGCACGAATGTGGTGCGTTGTCCCTTTTGGTGTAGTGTTCTAGCCTTGGTTAAGCTTTGTTTGCACGAGGCGGAGGAATGGTCTGAAAGTAGCAGGGGCTTCAGAAAAGCTGGAAGTAGCCATGAATGAGTTTCGGGCAGTAGACTTGGCTAGTTAAGTATCTGGAGCGAGACTGAGGTCGTGGTGTGTGTGGTGGTTGCAGTGGCAGCAGACGGAGGACTTCGGGCGCAAGAAGGAGATCCGCGCGAGGATGTACAAGCTGCGGGAGCAGCGGCTCAAGGAGTTCTACACGACGGGCGAGGTGCTGCACGACGTGCTCAGCAGCACTTCCTCTCTGGACGACTCCGGGACGGGCCGCACGCTCCAGGCTCCGGGCAGCAACAGCAGCTCCAGGTATACTGTGCACCATGTAAGAAGGCCGCATTCTTGACAGATGACAATCGCCGCGCCTTTCCGTTTATGCATCCATTCGCCATCAACTGGTGTGTCAAGAATAGGCTTTGATGTGNCACCATGTAAGAAGGCCGCATTCTTGACAGTTGGCAATCGCCGCGCCTTTCCGTTTATGCATCCATTCGCCATCAACTGGTGTGTCAAGAATAGGCTTTGATGTGGCGAGTCAGCGCGTCCAGGAGGTGCTGCTACGTGCGGCAATTGGTGAACTGCTTGGGTGGCGCTGCATTCGTAAACGGAGCTTGGTGGACGTGTGTAGGGTCGTTCGTAAACGCGGTACACGAAATATGTGTTACTTTAAAAATTATACAGATCTCGCGGGACAATAAAACCATTTGTATATGCACGTAAATACATTATTTTAAACAACAAAGCTATAATATGTTTCTGGGTGTAGTTCGGGATATGGATAACAGATGGCGTGGAAGGGCATGTTGCAACAGATGGTGTNGGCATATTGCAACATATGGTGCACTTTTAACCCACAAGATAGCAGCACCTGGTTTGAGAGTCTGGAAACTTTGGATTTTTTCGTTACATTTGGATACGTATCGTTTTATTGTGCATGTCATTTTGAACACCTATACATTACTATTTTATCACGAAGTTTCGTTTCTAAAACTAAAAACTGCTGTTTTATGACCACGTAAAATAAAATGTATTAAATAATCTACGATCTCTTTCTTATCCGCGTATTTTCTGCTTATGTGATGTGCTTCGGCACTGCTCTCAGAATAGCCAACGTAATATTAACTTTTGTTCGTTCGTGCATCAGCTGATACAGGATTTTGTAAATGGCACGTTATTTGTTTTGAATAAATTAAGATGCCACTCACTGACTGTCAGAACGTGGCCTTCTTATATGAAATTAACTATACACTATGTGTTCTCCGGTCCACAGAGTACGGGGAGGGGAAAGAGACGGCACTCTCACGTCACTCTCTCCCTCCTTATCTGCGATGGAGTCTGTAGAGGTGGGGAAAGGGGAGAAGGTCAATGTCGTACGATCGTAGTAGCAACTACGCGCTGAGACTAAGGTTATTTCTACTCGGGTTAGGAAAAAAACGCGTTTGGTATAGAGAAAATTTCCGCCGCTAGGTGCGCAGTGTTCCAAAGAGGTCACTTTTAATAAAATTTGAAGCTACGTAAATAATAAAAGAGAAAAAAATTTCTTAGTTAAGTAGTTATTTTATATTTGAATTATGATTGTTGCAATTATTTTGTTTTTAAACTAGAAAATAGAGAAAATCCGGTACACATGGGACACTATCTCTTACCTAGTTGCAAAAAGTTTTATTTGCCAAACTAAAAGCATTGAGCTTCCCAACCTGAGTAGAATAAACCTTACTGAGACTTATACCGCAGTAGTAATTGAAGAAAGGAGACGAACCTTGTTAAAGACGACTCTGCGCAAAAACGGTACTTGAGACATAAGGACATGACTCCGGAACGGAAGAACCGGACGGTGGAGGGAGGGGGATCGAGTAAGGCAGTACATGTCCCCTCCTCACCGCTTACTTAGCCAACACTGACAAAAGGAGTTGTAATATAGTGCATAAAAATATTAGTATTAGTCAGTGCCACTATAGAAGACTTGGTATATAGCAGCGTTTCCTAACCTTTTTCTGCCACGGACCCCTAGGAAATCAAGCACAATTTTCAAGGACCCCCTTAATAAAAAAAACAGCACTTTCGTCGTGCTAAGTAAGCGTAGCGATTACGAGACTTTTGGTGGCGTTTATTTATTATTGTTAAATGGTCCAGAGATGAGACTGCGGACCCCCATACATATACTCGTGGACCCCAGGTTATGAAACACTGGTATATAGAATTAGAATCCCCTTGACGTGTGGGGAACGGTGGTGGATGGCAGGGTACAAATATGCAGAAATGACAAGCCACTTACGTGGTGAGATGCATGTAATAAATGGAAAGAAATAAGTAAAAAATAATGTGGTACGATAACAGGAATCCATAGGCCAAAAAATATATATATAAGGANTCGCGTAATACAAAGTAGAATTCAAAGATGACTCTAAAAGCGCCGAAAGACCGCAGCTGTCACTACGCGCGTGTAAAACTAGTTGCATACCACAAGGCGTTCCAACCAGTGTGCGTGATTGTGTCATCTGGCAAATTAACGTGTGTCGCTGATGCCAAATGGTGGAGTGGAGATATTCAGGCGGCTCTTAACGTTGAGGTCTTGAGAGCCGATGAGGGTGAAGTGGGGTGAGTATGGAGTGGCGCCAGAATTCAAGGGCTGGGAAAACGGGAGATCCCTGAGAAAACCCGCCAACCAGCGGCATCGTCCAGCACGATTCCCGCATGCGAAAATCCGGGATTAACCCCGCCGAGAACCGAACCCGGTTCGCCTCGGTGGGAGGCGAGTAGTCTACCCACTACATCACCGGGCTCCCACAGATGCCAAAGGTTTATCCCGTACTCTACGCGAGATATTTTTTATGGAAAGTGCCGGATGAACTAAACTGCCACTGTAACTCATTAATGCATAAGAAATGTTCTTTCGCTGCTGACATGGAATGTAAAGAGTCGTACATGTAATAAATACGGGCATTATAGCTCGGGGATAGTAACATGGAAGGATACCATGGGATACACAAGATCTCAGGCTCACCTTGAAATTATAAAGTACGTTATAAAATTACTCTTTTTTTTTATGCGCTGATTGCGTAAAGAAAAATGTAACCTGAACTTTTATTAGCACTGGTATTAAAAGAGATAAAGGTATCATTTATGGATGTCACGCAACTAAGAGTTCCTTAATCTAGGATTTTGTGCTTAAAGAGAAGCTTGAAAGAGCCGGATGTAGCTTTTTTTTTATCCGCGCAATTTAAAAAATACCCCTTCAGAACGGAATTATCACGATCGTCGGCCACATGGTGTTTTCTTTAAGAGGAATATGTACTAAAACATTTTCTGTGAAATCGTTGTTTGCGCGAATACTCGTATCTCCGTAAATAAATGTTCTGCAAATAGTAATGTTTGTCAGAAAAGGAAAACAACAATTATCTATGACCCAATTTTTATTTTTACTTTTATCATATTAAGTGTATTCATGGAGAAAAAATTCGCAATTTTAAAGTCAGTCTATGCAGTTTCATTAAGCAGTAATAGAAAAGTACAACCACACGGGCGTAGTTTTAATCCGTGGACTTTCATCGCGTGTAATAAAAGTGCCACAGTCACAGATCTAACTTGCACAGTACATCATCACGACAGAAACACTGTACGCCTGGCGCGAAGGAGCGATGAGGCGCCAGAGGTGCGTGTTAGTCTCGCCCTGATCGCTCCCTCGCTTCTTGGCCTTGGACGCACAGCTACATACTACTTCTCTTAACTTGCGTTCGTTCTGTCCGGCATAGACTCAACACGAAGATCCCAGGGAGCGAACCGCTATCCCCAGCGCTCGGGCAGGTCGTCGTATAGCCGTTCTCAGGTACGGAGCTANACACAAAGATCCCAGGGAGCGAACCGCTATCCCCAGCGCTCGGGCAGGTCGTCGTATAGCCGTTCTCAGGTACGGAGCTACCTCGTCATACACCAACAAGGAGTGTGTAAAATATGAGTGGCGGTGATTGGTGCCGTTTAGATAAAAGGCAGTGTTCGGTACCGTTTAGCATTCTCGCCCTAAGCCGTTGGCCAAGGCTTACCGTGTTTTACCAACAGAAAGAACGACGTTTCGTTCAAGGTGAATCTCCGTCAAAAAAAAAAACGAGAAGCGTTAGAGAAGGTTTACAACCGAAAATCATGCATCTAGGCAAACTACGATCTCGCACCGAAACAATTCTTCAATGTTTACTTCAATGCTGTTATGTCCTGAATCTTACAAGTACGAATTTGATTCAGAAACGAAAGTATTGTCAGAGCTTCAAATATTTTAAATGTTGGCTTAACGTTGAATACCGGTGTCCCGCCTGCGAAACCTACCGCCGTGTTCTGACAAACTACTACTTCAGAAACTTTACCTAACTCTCTATTGCCCGTTGTGACTCTGAAGTCCCATGCAAATTCTATCGTTTTGCGTGTTTGACATTTTAAAGTACCCTTTTTAAAATTCTCTTGCAAAGGGATAATTCAGTTGATTTTTTACATAACTATTACCACTATGACCTCAGACACATAACTANAAAATTCTCTTGCAAAGGGATAATTCAGTTGATTTTTTACATAACTATTACCACTATGACCTCAGACACATAACTATTTTATTTTAACAAAAGGTATTTAAAGTGCTGACCTTATTTGTTTTGTGTTCGGTAATTCAGTCTTAAGCAACATGTACACATGTTTTGTTTATTGAATATAAGTAATTAATTTTGCCAGTTGAGAGTTAAGATATTAAACGTAACAAAATTCTGTTGGCGTTCAAGGAAAGTTCCAAATCGCAATAGTTGATCGACTATTATGTTAGTTTGTGAATCCACCCGTATACGCACTACGCTTGCGTTGCTGGAAGCCAGAAACATGAGACGTAAAAGGCTGTTCACGGTAAAGTGAGCACTTTAGAGGCCCTAGTTACTTTTTACTGTCAGCCATTATTTATCCTTTAGCCAACTTTTAAAATAAATATTGCCATATAAGTAATAAAAACCGTGTGTATATTCCACCGCACTCGGAAGTTAACGTCTAAGACTGGAATCAAATATATGTATTGACTAGTATTCCAAATGAGAGGTCTTTCAAAAGTGCTCACTTTACCGTGAATAGCCTACAAGAAATAAATTACGTATTTAAAGTGCCGCGTCGCGTGATCACTCACAGAAATGATAAATACGGCGCAGTGTCCTGATAATTGAGGGCTTCGAACCACGGGAATGCTCTGTGCTCGAAATCCGAGTCAGGCCGGTGTTGTTGAGTGCGAACAACGACCGATCTATCCGCGTCGCCACGTAAGCGTAACGCATCGGCGTGCGTTGCCACTGCGGGCCCGAGGTGGGTGAAGTATCTCCTGGAGAACCTAGAGGAGATTCAGCACAAAAGGAAGAGCTATAGTCCATTCGCGCTTTCTTCACACTTTTTTAATCAAACCTTTGAAAAATTCACCCCACGTGGGACTTGCTTGGTCGTTTTCTAAATATTTTGTGTATCGCAAGCGTTTTATATTTGTGTTTACATAAAAAAAAATTATTATTGGTTAAACTGAACTTTTACATATATTTTATCTANCAAGCGTTTTATATTTGTGTTTACATAAAAAAAAATTATTATTGGTTAAACTGAACTTTTACATATATTTTATCTATAAATTATTTATTTCATTTATAATTGATAGAGACCTTAAAAAAAATAACGTTTGCGATAAAACGAAAAATAACGCGAATTTTTCCATTTTAGTGCGAATACAGCGATTTTTTCGGTTCCACTTCAAATAAGCCTTTACTTGAAACTAAACGTATATTCGCGGAATGAGTGTTACACAATGATCTGTTTTGTTGCTTTGCTAACTAAATATGGCAAAAAAAAATGTACACAGACACGCAATTAATGTTTATATCACGTTTTGTGGTTGAGGTTAGGAATACTCGTCGCACTGTTTACCAAACGTCCGCCGTCTTCGTTGCAGCAAGTAGTTATTTTTTGCGTGTTAAAAATTTTGAACGTCTAAGTGTCAATAATTCGTTGATCACACCTTGTAGCTTTCTTTGAACGACACATACGTTCCATCATTTTTATTTGACGTACACAGTTCAAAAATATAATAATCACCAAACAAAAGTGTTACTGTTAAGGTAGCGGGAATTATTACAAGACCTTGACGAACATAGAATACACGCGGCTAGAGAATATTTGACAAGAAATCTGAATGTAAATTAACCCACGAGTTAAGATGAAATTTTCATCACTGATGTAGAGACCTGAAAATTTAGCAAATGCTATAAATGCGAATAGTTTATTTGCTCACTAGAAAACCCCACCGTTGTAGTGTTCATGTCTACCAAGCACCACGTTATCTATGGAATTCGCGCCATCTCGCTCGCTGAGTTTGTTTACATTCATAGCATCTTCACGTTTTATCCAACAATTATATATATATTTTTACAAAGCGGCACGGCGGTCAAAAATGTGTTTTTATGCATGTATTTGTGTAGAATATATTTGTAAATTGAATTATCGCGTATTTTAATCTTGTGTTCTTCCAGCTAACTGTATTTTTTATCATACATATTCTCTGTAAATATGTGCGGTAAAAAATGACACGTTTTGAACAAACGAAAGTTTTGTTAGCGGGCCTAACGAAAAAATCTGGTGTTGAAAGTTCAGATAGTTAAAAACCTAAAGGTATATTTCTGTAAAAAAAAATTTCTGTTCGTACAAGGCACTCGCAGTTCTGTAATCGGGTCGCAGGATAGCAGCAACCCTACTTCCTTACAAATATATTAAATACTATGTTAGTTTATTGCAGTTCTCATCAGCGAATCGAAAGAGTAGGGGTTGAAGCGCCCGTATGTCCTTCCCATTCTGCACGTAACCATAAGTTTTAGGAAATGTTGCAGTTATTCTTTTATATTTATTTATTCCTAATTAAAGGCGCGATGCATCTGTCATAAGTACTATAGGCACGTATTGCTAGTTTATAATTTTATTATTTTCACTTAACTTTACTGAGTTGTTTGAAAGATTTTTGCAATGGGGGTAAATGATTAAGTGAAATATTTCGAACTTATTCCATCGCTACACTATGTCGTCACAGAAAACCAATACACCTGGTTTTCTGTGATGACATAGTCTAGCAATGGAATATTTATTCAAAATATTTCACTTAATCCAACCTTACTTTCGTGAATACTGAACCTGTATCTTACGAAATTGTAAAGATTGAAACTGTTATGGTTTAGATTGTGATATTTAATGCATGTAATAAATTTGTGCAAAATTTTTATTTATTTACGTGAAGTAGTTGGTTGGTAACTCTGTGAAACGTGTTAAAAAAAACACCGTAAAATATTTTTTTTTTTTTTTTTTTNTTTTTTTTTTTTTTTTCGTGAAACATATGTTTCTAGCGTTATAAAACTACATACTCTTGGACCCAATGTTCTGTATCCAGAAAGCAAAATAAATCATTTCAGTACTCACAAAAATTTAACCTAGCACTTCTAATTCACTGTTAAGATATGTAACTACTTTCACTCCGTCGTTATCAACTTTACTGGGCGCATGCCAGTCAGTGTGCCCGTTAATATATATATATATGTAGAAACAGTGACATTTATCAAAGGTTAGACTCAAAAGGACTCAATTAACCGTGAACAGCCTACAGAAGCCCGAGCTACTGGTAGCTATAGGGTTTCCAAGTCGACATCGTGACATCGTTTTCCGGAGGAACCCAGATGAGGAACGTCTAGGCAGGGCTTCGTTGACGTGGCAGTAAGGGGAATTTTTTTTTTCTTGAAACGCTTATGGTTTATTTATTTCTGAGTCTTGGCGCAGCATGGAATTCGTTCTACAGAGCCGTTGCTTGTCAAGCTGATTAAACAAGAGAAACTTTGTTAAATCTTGGAAAGGTGCTTCAAAAAAATTACTGCCCTGAAATCAACATGGATTTATTTTCAGCTATCGATTGAATTTGCTCTCTTCGACTTTCAAACATTGTTCTTACTTGGAACTCAAGATAAACGGTTTTCTTATTATCATATTTTGTAATAGTGTTTAGTTATTGACAGTTAGGTCGTGGTTCCGTCTCAGTAACTAAAGGATTTTGTAAAGATGCAGTTTAGGCTAATTATTGTGTTTATTTGTTATTTTAAAGATAACCTCGTGCAATATGAATGAAAAGCATGCGTAATCGAATAACGAGCTGTTGTTTACTTCATTGCATGTTTTAAAAAATAAGTGTGTTATGGTTTGTATTGTGATATTTATCTCCAATATATCTCATTGCTGAATGATTTGGTAAAGTGACTGTAACTTGGAAGTATTACAGTGTAACAGTTTTCTGCAAATTCAACTGACTGCTGCACGAAGCACTCGTATTTAAACACATTTTGCAAACTAATTCTCGTTTGGTGTACTTTACAAAGGGCTACACACAATCAATAGTTTGCTGAACTGTAAATTTAAGTAGGCATAACAGTCCTAGTGTAGCATCTTACGTACAAAGAACTGATTATTGTAATGATTGTTTTAGGTACCACAGTTCCAGTGACATCAGCCAGCAACAGGAGTCAAACATGCAGCATCACATGGCCACAAAAACTGCATCTTACACTACATCGTCCATTCGTCATGCGGACTCACTTACCGACGACAGTTTCATAACTCTGAAAAGCAAAGAAATACGTGACTCGGAATCTCCGACGAGGGACTTTCACAAGAGAACTAGCGGTGGCGGCGGCAACAGCGGGGATGGTGACACTTACTGGAAGGTGGTCCAAGAGTCATCTTCTGGCTCCTACGAAAGCAGCGGCATCTCCCGGGATGGCCAAGAACCCATCATCACGTCCAGCAGCAGAACTGAGCAACACAGGACTGCTGGTGACAGCAACACTGGGCTGTCGACGACTTCTGAAGTCACGTCGTCCCAAGAAACATCCAAACTTCCTCTCGAGAACAGTGGCACGGCCACCATATCTATCGTGAGTGACTCGGGAGATGGATTTTCTTCTTCAGCTATGCAATCTGGGAAGTGGAGGTCATCATCGTCATCTTCGTCCCAGATGTCCCAAAAGCAGAAATCCTCATCCTCTTCAACTTCGTCTACCACAAGGATGGCATCTTCTTCAATGCGCGATTCTCAAAATGCAAAATCTTCAACGTATGATACCCAAAATATGACACATCCTACGCGCGATTCTCAAGATAGGACAGCTTCAGCTCACGACGTTCAACAGTCGTCCAGATATATCAACGATGAATCCAGCAATGATCAGTTTAGTTCCTCAACAACAGGCAGGTCAAAAACATACGTGGTTGAAAGTAGGCAGGACAACGACAATCTAAGTACTAAAACAACGCACTCATCTGAGAAAATAATAGTAGGGGGTCAAGACAAAAATACTTATGTTACGACAACACTGGACACATCGCCACAAATCGATACAAACACAACCATAGATGTGACAATATCTCGAAGTGGAGAAGAGAAAAAGAGCAAAGTCGTTGAGAAAAATATAATGTCGGAGTTGAACAAATTGGATTCGTTTTTATCGACACAAAACACAACCCCGCTAGATTCAACACCAGTAAGTCCTAGGGATGCTAAAGATATGATAAGCTGGACAATTGTGTCTTCTGCAACAGATAATCATCACAAAGACAGATTAAATCGTGATCTTACTCAAGAGTTTGTGTTTCATTCAGGACAAGATAGTGAATCAGTCACTAATCAGAGCAATAAGTTCATTAAGCAAGAGAGAGTGTCTACAGCACTGACATCGAAAGATGTAATTGTAGATGCAAGTGATTGCAGAACTGTGGATAAGAAATTACTGCAGCCAGTTGATGATGCTTCAAGCAAAAAGCCTTCTGGAGATGTATCATCTCCTACAGACGGGACAAAAAGAGGCATAATGAAACAACCATCCAGCCCAGATACCTCTCCCACTAAACCTACTGATGGCCAGTATACCACGACTTATCAACAAGATTACACAAATAAACGCATAAGCGTTGATGTTAGCCCTACTCATGATGCTTTCGCAAAGTCTCTGAGATCATCGCCAGAACGGGGAACACCTTCTTCTACACGTTCATCTTCTAAAACTTCCCTTGATCGCGCGAGTCCTGATAAATGTTTCAAGTCACCTCATAGAAATAGGACAAGTGTCGATAATAGTCTAACTTCTCCAACACGATCAACCCCAGAAAAAATGTTTACCAGGCCATCACCGACAAGAACTAGCCCTGAAAAGAATTACAAATCATCGCCTCGGTCTAGTCCTGAGAAAACAATACCACCAAGGATAAGCCCCGATAAAACACAAGGGAAATCAAGCCCAGAAAGAACAATTTCTTCCAGAATAAGTCCAGATAAAAGAGCAAGCCCAGAAAAAAAAATACCTCATCACACATCTCCAGAAAGAAAACTATCGGGAAAATCCCCTGTTGTATATGAAAGAACATCACCTATACGTCAATCTCCAGATAAAACAAAACTAGGCACGGCTGGTAGCCCGACAAGGGAAAAGGTTTCACATCATCCTGATCGAAGAGTGAGTTCTGGGGATAAGCCTAAAGACAGTGTTTCTTTGCAGTCACCAATCAGGAAGTTGTCTGAATCATCTCGGCCTTCAGTCACGACACAAAAAGACACAAATGTAAAGTCTGGTCCTGTTAATGAACGCCGGAAATCTTCAGGTGCTACACGAAACCCAATGAAAAAGAGATCTTCAACACCAGGGGTGTCACCAAACAGTAGCCCTTCCAGGGATGAATTTCAACCTCGGCAAGGTAGGCAGAGCAGACCAAGGAGCAGGGGTAGTTCGAGGTCCACTACAGATGGCGAAGACAGTGAACCTGATTATCATAAAATTGATGTAGATGTTAAACGAAATGAAGTGACTGACATCAGATTTACTAGCATGGAAACTAACAATTTGACAACAGAAACAGATTACAATGACGAAACAAATCGTAGGGCTCAAACTAGTTTAACAATTACACACAGACCCTCAACAGACAGTAAAATTCCAGTTACAGATAAATTGTCACCCTCATATTCTACTACTGATTCTGTAACTATTGAACGAGATACATACAGATCATTAACAGATACTGTAAATAAGAACGTTCAGAATGACAAACGAGACTCTCGCACAGTTATAAGCCCTAAGGAACCTGTCATCCCTGACGAAAGTTATCCTGCAGGAAAACCAAAATCTGGCACATGCGATGGCAAGAAACCTAAGTCAAAGGACAAGTCGCCAACTCCAATTGAGAAAGAAATTTCGGATCGCAAACCGAGTAGCAAAAAATTAGTCTCACCTACTACCATCTCTGAGAGTAAAACACCTGTAAACCAAACAGATTCGCCAAAGTCGATGCTAGACAAACTACCCAGAGATAAATCTCCTGAATACAGCTCTGAAGGATCTCTCGTTAATGAGTTTCCTCAGAAAGTTGGCGATAAAAGAAGTGCATTTTCACCAATAAAGCGAAAGGGTGACAAGCCCAGAGAAACTTCAGATTCAAGTCCTGAGAGAGCTGGATTCACACCAATTAAAGAATTCCGAACTGCACCTGAAGGAAGACCAACTACATTAGAACTTACACCAGAAAAGTGTATGGTGCAGAAAGAATCGCCAGTCAGATCACCAACTAAGCAAAACAAGGTACACATAAAGCCTGCCAGTACATCTCCTGAAAAAGTAGATAAAATGCCAGAAGACTTGAACTTGTGCTATGATAGGGAGCCAACCAAACCTGAAAAACCAATAACAACACGTCCAGACACTGTACAGTTATTGCCAACATCATCTGCATATTCTCCCTCTGGGAAATCACCTTTAGGGGAAAATTTTCCCCAAAGTTCAAAAATATATGTACATCCACATGAAACGACCAGACAAGAAGTCGTAGATTTCATAATTCAAGAAAAATTACAAGATAGAGTAGTCCCCTTGAAGGCTGTACAGCCTTGTGACAGAGATGAAACAACTCCAGGCATTTCACAGATGGAAAAGCCTAAAGAAACGAGGAAAGGTAGCATTAAGCATGGACCTGACACCACTGACAACATGCAGAGCATTAGCGAGCCTTTCAGTGACAATGAAAGAGTTTGTAAGCAGCCGAAGTCTTATAGTGTATCTCCATGTTCTAGTCCTGAAAGATATGAGAAACCTTTAGCAACCACAAAGGTGGAAATAATCTTAGAACCTAACAGGAGACCACTTGATTCTAGGACAACACCTCGAGATGAAAGTCCTGAGAAAATAGAAAGCATTAAGGATAAAGAAATGCCTCAAACAAAGGATAAACCTAGCAAGCAGCCATCACCTGCTGTTAAAAAACCGAGGCAGGATGACTCTGAAGTAACTCCAAAGTCTGGTCCCAGTGTACCATCTTCAACCAAGTACACAAGTAAGCCAATTACAAAACCAAATGATAATGTAAAACAAGAACCAAAGAAAACTGTTCCAACTACAACTAAGCCAAGAGATGACCAAAGTAAGAAACCAAGTACACAACCTGTAGAAAAAATTGACAAAATTTTCGTTCGCCAGCCTAGTGACAAATCAATGCCTAATTCAAACAGCATTGGTCCTAAATCCATTCCTGCTAATATAGAAAAAACCATTGCAAATGCTACAAAAATTCCTTCGAAAAAATACAAACCAAAAGGAATTCCAGTATCTTCAGATAAAAGGCCAGCCATGCCTAGTAACATTAAAGAAGACTCCAGCAAAAGGAAACCATCGAGAAGACCAGAAACTTCACCAGATCGCTCGCCTCCTCGTAGTCCAGAACGCCCTACCAGATCTCCAGAAAATGGTGTAAAACAGTTGCCTTCACATAAAATATCCGGTATTCCTAAGAAATCGTCTCCACCACCTAGTCCTAGTAGACAAGGAAGAAAACAAACAAAATCACCAGTATCAAACCGGCATCCTGCTGATATTGTAAGGAAGCCAGAAAGTGATACTTCAAAACATAGTCCTTCATTGCGAAATAAATATCCAGAAGATAGTACAAAAATACCACATAAGGGTTATCGTCGCCCGTCACCAGCTTCAAGTCCAGAACGCAATGATTATGAGCACACTACTCAAAAAACATCGAAAAGCTCACAAATAAATACAACTAAAGATCATAAGCAGCAGAAGCCTAGAAAAGGGTTCACTAACAATGAAGACAATTCTACTGATCGGTCATCTACTACATCTAGCCCTGAAACAGTGAAAACTGTTGATGAACTTATCGAAGAAACAGATGGAGATATTATTATCACAAATAATGTGATTGAACATAGGCCTGAATTCGAATCGGAAGATGACTCAAAATTGACAACTACAAGTATGGCAAATACTGACAAACGGTATCATACAACTGCAACACTGACTCTTTCAAACAAAACAAATGTTCAGAGGCAAGAAACTTATACAGTAAAACCAAGTAATGGATATTTAAGTGATGAATATGATGTGGAAGATCTACAAGATGAGTCACCGCCTGAAGAATTCTTAGCTGAGGATGATTCTCCAGTTCATTCACCTACTAGAATTCCGTCAAAAGTACCTACAAAAACAAATGATAAACCCAAGCGGCTTCCTGCCACAAGAACTGCACAGCCAAGCAGAATTAAGCCTCAAGATGTTACATCACGCAAGACACTAACACCAAAGACCACAACAGTTATAACAACAAAAATTGTGCCTATACAGGATGTAAGAAAACCAGGAACAATTACAGTAACTGCAAAGTCACAGAAGATTATCCCTAAAACAGGGCCACAAAAACCATATACACATACAGCTCCTAGGACTAGCTCTCCAGTAACAATAAAAACACACTCTCCAATAGGAAGACTGCAAACTGTGGCCACTGCAGAGACTAGAATAACACGAATCAAAACTGATAAAATATCGCCATCCCGGCCCACATCTTCACCTGTAAGTCATACAAAGAAGTACATTCAGAAGCCAGACAAAGCTACAGAGCCCATTAAATATAAAACAAAGAAGGATACAGAGATTGTACCTACTGGCAGACAGCATAAAGTGACGTTAACAGCTTCAATTAGAAAACCTGATAATTTGAAAACCACCACCACACAATATGTTACACGAAAGTCAGAAACCACAAAGAGGGATAACCGTAAAAATACAATGACTGTTACGACTAAAAAAACTACACAACAAAGAAAACCAACTGACTCAAGAACTACAAAAATAAGGCATACCAGCAGATCGGACATTTCGCTTACAACTTCAGATGATGAACAAGAAGTCCCTGAAATTTTATCTGATGAAAAAGGTATAGATGACACATACATTAAAGAGCTTGATGAGCTGAGGCGCGATGAAGAGCGTCACTATGCTTCTAAAGTTGTGTCTGAAACAAACAGGAATGATGTTATACTTGTTAGCAAGCACCAAGACACTACTGTGTTAGATAATCTCACTGTACATGTACTGCACCCAAAATCATCGCGAGAATCTTCGCCTGACTACCAGCGCCGAGGTATTCCCACTACAGATGATGAAGGAGGTGCAAGTCCGAGGTATGCTGACAAAATAAGTGAGCCAGAGGAAGAAGATGATTTAACTAAAAGGAAACCTCCTGCAGTTTTTAAGAAGCCAGTTCTCCATCCAGTGCCATTAGATGAAGAATATACAGATGAAGAAGAACAGAGCAAACCTGTACAAAAGTTTCCAAAATATGAAGGAAAGGATCAGCCCAAAACCTATGAACAGGACGACGACTCACTGACATCGAAACCTCAAAAACGAGATGGAGATGTTCAGCCAAGACAGCCAGGCCAGCACCAAAAGGTTCAACCAGAAAAACCTTTAGAGGATGAACAACATATGCCGCTAAGAAAATCAGATCGTCCTAGGTCCCCTACAGGACGTCCAACATCCTTGGAAGAACAGTTACCTCAGAAT
This sequence comes from Clitarchus hookeri, assembly GCA_002778355.1. Lineage (NCBI taxonomy): Eukaryota > Metazoa > Arthropoda > Insecta > Phasmatodea > Phasmatidae > Clitarchus > Clitarchus hookeri. Next base: position 624,352 of record NQII01000223.1, on the reverse strand, counting down.
ACTGATTTCAGTAAGCAAAAAAAGCCTTCGAAGGAAACAACTGGAATTGTAAGACCTGAACAACAGCCTCAAACTGATATTATCACAGATTTAGATGATGAGACTGAAATGGATGAAGCTTTCAAGTCAGTCAATGTTGCTAATAGGGTATCTTTATTTCTTGAGGAGGCAAGGAAAACTAATGTGCCTAAACAGCCTAGTCGTCCGCTTGAGGAACCTACACCAACTTCAAAACCCACAGACAGTCCAAGTTCTGTACGCAGAGCAAAGGCCATGTTTGAAAATATCGCTCATACTCAAAAAACACCTTTGAGTTCTAAACAAAATGTGCCAGATATTCTTGACAGGCCTTCTGTTTTCGAAGCTAGGCAAGAAAGTCCCAAAGTAAAACCATCCGACAAGAGGCCAGAAGAATTCATTCAAAAGGAACGTGAATTTGAGGAAAAGCATAAACAGCCGCGAGATGGAAGTCCTCATGAGCAATTTCCGATGCGAAATAAACCCACAGATTACTGCAGAGGTCCTACAAAAACTGACAATAAACCTTATGAAGACGATTATTATGTTCCAAGTGAAGATGAAACATCACCTAATTCGAAACCATACGATGGTACGCCAGAACTTAAAAAACCTTCTAGATCAAAATCTCCAGACAACAAAAATGTATCTCCATGGCATGAAAAACATCCCATTTCAAATAAACCTGAAAGTGAGTCATATCCAAGAGATACCCATAGGCCATTTGACGATAGTTCCTCTCCTGATAAAGACAATTTGCAACAAAGAGTAACACCTATATCAAAAAAACAACCAGCAGAGAAGCCTCAGAAACCTGAACACAAATCATACCCAGAGGAAACAATTCCCAAACAAAAAACTTCATCTGATGAATTTCCAAAAGAGGAAAAAACCCCTAAAAAGTCCAGTGTTTTACATCAGCCTAGAGGTAAAAGAGATGAAGACACTTCTCCCGAAAGACTTGAAGATTTGTCTTACCCTCGGGACAAACCGAAACAAAAATTGCCTTCTGACACATATCCAAAAAAGAAAACTTTATCACCAGAAAGACCGGCTGACTTATCTTATCCCAAAGATTGGTACCCACAGAAAAATTCAGAAACAGACAGGAAACCAGTACATGAACATCCTGGTAAAAATAAACCTGATAATACTATGCCAGCAAGCAAAAAGCCGAGTGAAAACTATCCTACAAACAAGATATCTTGTGAGACATCATTTCCCAATAAATATGGGGATGCTTCCTTTCCTGAGAAATCCTCACATCCTCAGAAGCCAAGAAGCAGAACATCTTCTCGAACATCATCTAGAGATAGCTCTCCAGAAAACAAGTATATTTCAGAAGTACCCCATGAGCAACCAAGTGACAAATATCCTGCAAAGAAAATATCGACAGATACATTCACTAAACGAAGACCTTCTTCGCCAGAAAAGAATTTAAACACTGCAGTTCCACAGCATGAATCAAAATCCCCAGAGAAAATTAAAGAACCAGGAAAAATATCAACAGACACTTTCCCAAGACGTAAACCATCTGCAGAGGACTCGCCGGATAAGTATGGCACATACACAAAAACAAAACCTTCACCTAAACCAGAAGTTCCAGGAAAATTTGATACATTTACGAAACCTAAGCCAACAAGTAAACAAGACACACCAACACATGAATATGCTACAAAACGTTCAACAATTTCTGAGATTGCTAAGAAATTTAGTCAAGATACCATTCCTTCTAAAAAAACAGATTTACAATTCAAAAATGCTTCTCCGAAAAAAGATAAACCAACTGATGAAGTAAATTATGTTACAGAAACAAACACAGTCAGGCGAGAACAAAAAGTTGGTAAAGGATACTTAAGAGGAACCATATCATCGCGAAGGCATACTGAAGATGAGGTTATTGAAACCAGCTCTTTCCTGCCAAGGTCTGACAAGCCAGAAGATATTCCAAGTGATGAGGAATACCCTTCAGACACAGCATCTAGTACGAAAGAGAGAGTACAAAGCACGAAAGGATATCTTCGTGAAACAGTATCATCTCGCACACACACTGAAAATGATCATCCAGATAGAAAAGACTCGTTGCCAAGAAAAAGTAAACCAAGAGATGTTCCTACTGACGAGGAAGGTTATCCTTCAGATTCAGCATCTGTCACAAAAGGATACCTTCGTGAAACTGTTTCATCTCGAAGACACACTGAATATAGTTATCCTGATAGGAAAGATTCATTGCCTAGAAGTGATAAACCTAGAGACATGCCTACCGATGATGAAGAATATCCTTCAGACACAGCATCGTTTACAAGAGAACATCACTCGTCAACTACGAAGGGATACCTCCGGGAAACTATTTCTTCACAGAAACACATTCAAGAAAGTTTCCCTGACAGACAAGCACATTTACCGAGAAAACCAAAACAGTCTGATAAAATACCAGCTGAAGTGCCTACGGACGATGAAGGGCACCCATGTGATAAACGCCCATCAAGTAGGGAATCTCAAACTTCAAAGGGATACATGCGTGAGACCATTTCGTTTAGGAATCATCACGAGGATGAATACCCCGATGAAAGAGAATCGCCAACTCCAAATGATAGAAGGTATAGGGAAGACTTCCCCGAAGACAAACATTTCTATTCTGATCGGTCCACAAAGAGAAGGCCTTCAGAAGAAAGTATTCCGAAGGACAGGACTCCTGTAGGGAAACGACCAGTCACCGGTAGAAAAGATTCTCCTCCACAAACACAACCTTCTTCTAGAAGGAAGTCTCCCAGTCCTACTCCAACTAGAAAGGACTCGAAAGACACGAAAAGGAAACCTTCCATTGAATCCAAGAGTCCTTCCAAACCTACAGATGCCAGCACGAGGTTTGGAGTCTCGCTGCGTCAGACAAATACTTCATCAGTCACCTCTACACAACACAGACGACGTAGTGGAGAACCAGACAAGCCACGAACCATCGTACGAACGCCATGGGGAGAGGAAGTCGTTGTCGAAGAAATATTTGAACTAGAGTTGCTGGAGACACTGGTGAGTAATTTCAGTGGTTTTAAATATTTTTAGTTCCCTCCCAACCCGATATATAGTGTTTATTATTAGCCATATCATAACTACCCGTCTTCAGAATAATGACTACAATGAGGGAAACTGGCTGGAAACCGTTTCTGCTCTATACAAATTTAAACTACTTTTGGCTAGAGCCTTAAGTCACTTGATTCAGAATGGCTAGTCAATGCAGAGGTTCGTTGTTTTCCTTGGCTATCTTTTTCGAGTGACCAAAAGAACTAAATTCATCATAGACAGAGGTATACAACTTACACTGAAGAGCCAAAAAAACTGGTACACCTGCCTAATATCGTGTAGGGCCCCAGCAAGTACGCAGAAATGCCGCAAGACGACGTGGCATGGACTCGACTAATGTCTGAAGGTACGCAAGAGGCATTTAAATCTGCGCCAATTTGAGAAAGGATTGTACATCTGTCGCGTTTAATGATTCTTTTCAGTCGTCGTTTGTTCAAGATATTTTTCCGGCCGCAGCGATGTCGAAGATTTGATGTTTTACCGGATTCCCGATATTCACGGTACACTCGTGAAATGGTCGTACGCGAAAATCCAAATTTTATCGCTACCTCGGAGATGCTATGTCCCATCTCTCGTGCGCCGACTATAACACCGCGTTCAAAATCACTTAAATCTTGATAACCTGCCATTTTAGCAGCAGTAACCGATCTAGCAACTTTGCCAGACGCTTGTTGTCTTATATAGGCGCTGCCGACCGGATCGCGTTACTCTGATTGGTTCCATACCTCTGTTATTTGCATACGCATGTCTATACCAGTTTTTATGGCTCTTCAGTGTATTTTCTTGCACAGTTTTACAAGAAGAATTGTTCAGAGGTTGTGTTAGATTTATTACTGCGACATGGATAAAATACTCAAAGATAGAGCCTCTTTGCGAATAAGAGACAGCGGGTATATCATAATCATGTCTCATTTTATAATGAGTGCCTACATAGTTCATTACACATTCATAAGATATCAAACTAGTCCCGGTAAAACACTCAGTACAATTTTTGCAGGTTTTCATTGCATAACAATATTTTTTTTAAGAAACTATGAATTAATAACTATCCGTTTATTAAAATGTAATTTTCTTATTTATTTTTGGGGAAATTGTTGTCAATGCGATTTTTGATTAAAATTATTATATAGATAAAGTAAGTATAGTTATTATTTTTAATTAGTTTTTCTGGCATTGTAAGTTGTGCTAAAAATTTTCTCTTTGCAATTTAATTACCTTTCACGTCAAATCGAGTTACAGTATGTGTGTTCAGTATTCGTGCTAAGCTTTCTAATGCCAAAATACACTCCACAGAAACTTTATTCAGGAAATTCCCGAAAAGCGTTTTGCTTGGAAGTACTACAAACAATACTGAAACACAGGTGACAGCATACTTAGAGCATAGCAGATATTAGCAAACATAGTCACACAAATGAGCGATTTATCTCTCAGGAAGTGAGTCACTGCAATATTCACATGTTGGAACTTCAAACAAACCTCATATACAGGAGAACATGAATATATGCTGGGGGTAGTCTATACTGTATCAGTTTGCGAAATTGTTCGTTTTTGATACTCAAATATACATTTTTATATAAAGGCATGAAATACCATTGTTTAGATTATAATTAAATCAACAAAATTAACGTCATAACAATAAAACAATGCACACGTTTTGCAGTAAAAGTAAGTCATTTACAAAAACCGTCTAATTGATACAATTCAGACCACTTGTTGCTTGAGTGAGAATGAATTACCTAACAATTACCTTATAATCTATTTACTGTAATTTTTTGCAATGTATTAAATTATAATTCATCATCACATAATTCGTAAAAATCTCTTTCACTCTTTTATTTTAACACCAGCAAGTTTTGAAAGTCTCAATTTCTTATAACCCATACAATGAATTAAGTCGTCATTGCTTTCTCACACATACTGAAAAGCCACACACTTTCATCGTTGACATGTTTTCTGCTTTCCATACATTTTCAGAAGCACTCTCCTTTTATTAACATAGTTATATTTATTTTATGAAATTGCAACTATCCCATTTGCTTACAAACAAAATGGAGAAATTCCGGTACACATTATAATACACATAGACTAAAGCTGAGGTAGACTGATTATTCGCCATCTGCGCATGTACCCAGCATTGACCTACCCCAAACCAACACAACTGTCTAAGTCACTTGGTCAACAGTGATGAACGTCTTTTTTTATATATGCCGTTCACGGTAAAGTGAGCACTTTTGAAGCCCTAGTTACTTTATTCTTTCAGTAATTTTTTTATCCTTTAACAAATTTTTTAAATAAGTGTTTCCATATAACGAATAAACACAGTGTGTAGGTCCCACCGCATTTGAAAATTAAACGACTAAGGTTAAAATAAAATATATTTATTGACTATTATTCCAAATGAGAGGGCTTTCAAAAGTGCTCACTTTACCGTGAATTGCCTTTACCTAAAATTAAAAAAAAACAAAAACCAGCACATTTATATGAATAAAATACTTCTACCAATTCGAATTCAATCTAATTGCAACATCTCTAAGTATTTGTTTACATGAATAGCGTTCTAACCTCAAATACTATCATCGTGTCGTTTACGATAGTCGTATTGGCAGTAGAGCAGTCCTATGTTGGAACACAGAGACTAGTTCTGCGCAGCCAGCGAGATCACTCTACCCTATATTCAGTGTACGTATATGCAGAGTACTCTCACCCCACTCCTGCGTTTATGACATTCAGAAGACAGTTTTGCCGTGTTATATATACATATATATATTTCTCTAGTAGTACACATGAGACACTAGTGCACCTGGAGGAGAAACATTTTTAGTTGCCAAATTAAAAGCATTTAGCCCCCCAACTTTACCGGTACTGATGGCGGCGGCCATGTTGTTGCAGCTGGAGAAGGCCGTGCAGTACGACGAGCGGAGCGCCATCCGGACGCAGATACGGATCGTCCGGAAGATGCTGACGACGGAGAAGACTTCCACCACGACCTTCACCACCACGCTCGTCGACTCGAAGGGCGACGTCGTGCAACGCAGAGTCACCGAGCACAGGTTCGGCATTTCTCAAATAAACCTGGATTTACAACAGAAGAAATTAAACTTTAAATTACGCGTTGTGACGTGTACAGAAGAACTGGGTGTGTATTGTCTTATGTGATGGTTTACAATTGAACTTATAGCAGGTCGTGTTTGTTGGGATTTCTTTGAGCGTTAAAAGAAATAGCCATATTTTATATCTCAAGTAAGATTTGTGTGGCTGCGAATAATCAAAATAGAGCAATCGGTGTTGTTGGACGGAAACTGTTATTTACGGTATGTACATGTTCATTGTTATATTTGCACATAAAAATAAGCTTTTTTGCTAGAAAATGTCTGCTTTGAAGAATGATCTGCTGATATAGGGCCTATGGTTGTGTTTTACGTGGCTAGGTTACGAATAGTCATCAACCACAAGTGAAGAGGACAGGTTTGTCGCGAGTTTTCATTGACTGGACTTAATAATTATCATGTGGATTGTGAATCGTAAACACAGAATACGTAGTTCCATGTAAGAGAACTTCGGATACTGCATAATTCTTAATCCACAATTTTTCAATTGTAAACCTAGCTTAGCATTATCTTATGANAACTTTAAATTACGCGTTGTGACGTGTACAGAAGAACTGGGTGTGTATTGTCTTATGTGATGGCTTACAATTGAACTTATAGCAGGTCGTGTTTGTTGGGATTTCTTTGAGCGTTAAAAGAAATAGCCATATTTTATATCTCAAGTAAGATTTGTGTGGCTGCGAATAATCAAAGTAGAGCAATCGGTGTTGTTAACGGGAAACCGTTATTTACGGTATGTACATGTTCATGGTTATGTTTGCACATAAAAATAAGCTTTTTTGCTAGAAAATGTCTGCTTTGAAGAATGATCTGCTGATATAGGGCCTATGGTTGGGTTTTACGTGGCTAGGTTACGAATAGTCATCAACCACAAGTGAAGAGGACAGGTTTGTCGCGAGTTTTCATTGACTGGACTTAATAATTATCATGTGGATTGTGAATCGTAAACACAGAATACGTAGTTCCATGCAAGAGAACTTCGGATACTGCATAATTCTTAATCCACAATTTTTCAATTGTAAACCTAGCTTAGCATTATCTTATGATTTGTTTGCCGAAGTAGGCTCTTCGGTACCTGCCGTAACGTTAGAACTCAGAATAAACTACAGATGTTAATTTTGTCACGTTGGCAGACAAAGCGCATAAATTCGCCAGCCAGTTATATATAGGATGGAACTGGAATCTACCGAAAAACTTAGGCCTAAGTATGTTTCGAAGGGGTGAAAATCGCCCTTGAAAGTGTAGTTGAAGCAGATATTTTTTTGCTGGAAACACAGCCAGATATGAACGATAAATGTCTGAGTTTCTGGATACTGCATTATTAAATGACAAAGTACAAACCACAAATATATGGGCTCCAAAACCAACCCCCAATCTATGAAAAGTGTGGGGTTGGCAGCACATTTGAGCAAACAGAAATGTTCCCGTATCACTTTGTTGTTTCCTGTGGATTTGTAATCTGCCGTACTTGGTGAACAAACATTCCGTCTTTTATTTTTAAGCTAAATGCCGCTGTTTTAGAGAAATTAATTCATAATATTACGACAATGAATCTCAACGTCTGGCATATAGCAACACATTTGATGTTGATGCATGAGGTAGATATTTTAAATGACACCATGTAATGTTGGAACAAGTCGTGTTTCATGTGTTATCCATACATACCCCGACAAACTATCGCTGATATGCAAGCAGGGCCCGTGGTGCCTAAGAGGTAAAACTGCTCTCCTCCCATCAATGCGAATCGGACTCGATTCCCGGTGAGGTCGACACGAATAGTCGTATCTGGTAAACGTAGCAGACGTTACAATTGGCCAGTGGGTTTTTTTTTCGTGGTACACACGTTTCACCATCAATTTCCCACGTGACCTTCGTCGGCNATACCAACCCCCAATCCATGAAAAGTGTGGGGTTGGCAGCACATTTGAGCAAACAGAAATGTTCCCGTATCACTTTGTTGTTTCCTGTGGATTTGTAATCTGCCGTACTTGGTGAACAAACATTCCGTCTTTTATTTTTAAGCTAAATGCCGCTGTTTTTAGAGAAATTAATTCATAATATTACGACAATGAATCTCAACGTCTGGCATATAGCAACACATTTGATGTTGATGCATGAGGTAGATATTTTAAATGACACCATGTAATGTTGGAACAAGTCGTGTTTCATGTGTTATCCATACATACCCCGACAAACTATCGCTGATATGCAAGCAGGGCCCGTGGTGCCTAAGAGGTAAAACTGCTCTCCTCCCATCAATGCGAATCGGACTCGATTCCCGGTGAGGTCGACACGAATAGTCGTATCTGGTAAACGTAGCAGACGTTACAATTGGCCAGTGGGTTTTTTTTTCGTGGTACACACGTTTCACCATCAATTTCCCACGTGACCTTCGTCGGCATGAATTAATTTCTCGAAAACGGAATGTTGTTCACCATCGACGGTAGATTTCAAATCTACAGGAAACAATAAACAGCGTGGTAGAGTTACAGTTTTATTTGCACAAATGTGGTGCCAACCCCTCCCTTTTCATGGATACGGAGCCCATATTTTTGTGCTTTGTAATTCGTCGTTTAATAACGCAGTATCCAGAAACTCAGACGTTCATTGTTCATTCTGATTCTGTTAGCAGCAAAAAAAAAACATCTGCTTCAGCTAGACTTTCAAGGGTGGTTACCCCCCCTCGGAATAGGATTTAGGGTATAGGTCGTGTATAAATTTAGACCTACTTTTTGATGAGAAATCACCTGACGAAGTTTGCCGGTAAAGTTCAGTTCCACCATATATATATATATATGTGTGTGTGTATCTATATATGTGTGTATATAACACTGAACTACGTTTTCTGGGCGAAATTATTGATTGCGTCATTTATCCACAGTTATTTCATACAAAAAATACTTTTATGAGAACCAGAATTATATTCATGTAGATGAGAAACTACTTAATAAACAATTTCGTAGAAATATTAACGAAAATACACGTGGTATGGAAAAACACTTTTGAAGGCCACATAGACACAGAATACTGTGCTACCACCATCAGAAATAAAATATGTGTAACCAAGCACATTTTGCATGAGGACTAATTCTTACTGCGCATTACCAGCACGCCTATTTTCTCTTTGTTTTTATTCATATTATTTATAAATGTAATATTATAATTTATAGGTATAATATAAGTAAACGTTCAAGTTAAGTGACATCTGTTTGATGTTAACAGAAGTATAGAACGCTTATAATGCTTGAGGTGTTTAGGAAAGAACCAAGCACGTCATACATTATTATTATGTCTTTATTGGTGACGATGTTAAGGCCGTCATTCGCCTTGTCTCACACTTAACCACTTACACCAAAGTGTAGCAAATACGTAATTACNCGACGATGTTAAGGCCGTCATTCGCCTTGTCTCACACTTAACCACTTACACCAAAGTGTAGCAAATACGTAATTACGCAATTGGGTTACCTATCCTAAAAACACAAAAAACATAGAATTAAAAAATATATAACATTTTACACTAAAATCATTAAAAGAAGTTTAAGCAAAATTTTGTTATACCCTTTGGCAATCATTAGCACAGAAATATTTAAAATTTGAGTCATAATAACAACTATTAATATTAAAGCACATAGAAGATACATTTTAATCTGTAGAATATGCATTTATTTACACTGTTTCGCTTGATACTCGAAAAAAACGTGAAAAACCTTTTTAGTATACATTGGTAAAAACGGAATGGAGTGGTATTTCAATGGTTTGATTCAAAAAGTGTGACGACACTGCAGATAGACTGTATGGTCCATTTACGGTTACTTCCAACTTTTATGAAGCCCTGCTAAAGATCTACTTCCGTGGATATTCCTCCGCCTCATGGAAACAAAGCTTAACCTAGTCTAGAAAATGACACCAAAGGGGACAACACACCGCATTCATACGCACTCAGTATAATAATATTTTACATAATCACTATTTCTTACTATATATTACCAACACACCTATTTTCTTCGTTTTTTTGGTTCACATTAATTATTAATTAAATATAATGATTTACGGATGGTAAAATATAATTCAAAATTCAATTTAACCACAATGAAAATGCTTTTATGTTAATAGAAGTATAAAACGCTTGTGATACATGACATATGTAGGAAACAACCCAGCACAAACGTTCGATTCAGAGAGTGCGAAGACACTGCGGGTAAAGTGTGGTCGTGGACTGTGCGCGCAGGAGATCGTCGCCGGAGCGTCCCAGCGACGACGACGAGGCGCGGGTGTCCCCCAGGAGGCCGGAGCAGAAGACGCCGACGCCGCGGGACGGCAGCAGGCCGGCGCCGGGCGACGACCTCGCCGCGCCCAGGGACAGGAAGACGTCCCCGATCACCACCAGGTTCTTCCCCGGCGACCGCAGGCAGCCGGGTACGCTCACTCACGTATAGTCCACTCACCATTACTTACTGCTCAAGTTCTACTTCCAGGATGTTCCTCCACCTCATGACGAACAAAGCTTAAACAGAGTTAGAGTTTGTTCTACTCAGGTTAGGAACAAAACGAGATTTCTCATGAGAGAGTTTGGCACAAGGAAAATTTCCTGCCCCAGGTACGCAGTTTTCCAAAAGGTAAATTTTAATCAAAAATTTTTAGCTACGTAAATTATAAAAGAGAGAGATTTTACTTAGTTACGAAGTTATTTTATATTTGATTCGTGATTATTGTCGCTATCCTGTTTTTAAAGTAGAAAATAGAAAAAATATGGTATACGTGCGACACTAGCGCTTACCTGGAGGCGAAAGTTTTCCCTTTGCCAAACTTTTAACATTGATCTTCCCAAACCTGTAGTAGAAGTAACCTTAACTGAGTCTAGAAAATTGCACCAAAGGGGCAGCTCACCACATTCGTGGGCACTCAGTGTAATAATATTTTGCATAAGAACTATTTCTTAATAGGCATTGCCAGCATACCTATTTCCTTCCTTCTTTTTATTCATATGAATCATTAATAAAATATCATAATCTATGGATAAATTATAAGTTATAATTTTAAGACATTTTTATGTTAACACAAGTATAAAACACTTTTGATTAATGACATATGTAGGAAACATCCTAGCACGTATTTCATGGTATGATTTTTGAAAAGTTTGATTCAAAAGTGTGAAGGAACCGCGAACAGACTATACCTGCCATTTGGTATAGGCTGTCCGCGAAGATCTACTTCTCTACCAGTTTTGTATCCTTCCACCACATTTTAAATTAAAGGCCGAGCGACTTTATTCACGCTCCAATTAAGTGAAACTGTGACGTAGTTAAGAACGCAAATATGTTACAAACTTTCTATTTTTTTTAATGAGTATAAAACAAACTATAATTAAGTAAAATATATAAAGTGTCTACAAATTTTTAACTCACACTTTATGTCAATTAGTGTGGCCGCTAAAATATCTACAATTAAGGACAGGGATTTTTAAAGGTTTGCTTGAAAACTGCTCAATTAAGCGCGAATGAGTTACAACATTTATATTCGTGCCAGGTTATATCAAAGGTAATATGACTAGCGGCAATGTTGTAAATGCATTTCTGGAACCACTGCTCCATCACACTTATGTGTTTGTGCACTAATATCCTAACATAGCACGACCATTATGGACACAAAATATGACTTAACATCTCAACATCGAGGTATTTAGAGCTGATGAGAGGGAAGTGAGGTGAGTATGGAGCAGCGCCTGAATGAAATAGTGCGGGGAAACGGGATATCCCCGAGGAAACCCGCGACCAGCAGAATCGTCTGGCACGATTCCCACTTGCAAAAATCCTGAGTGAACCGGCCGGGAATTNATATGACTAGCGGCAATGTTGTAAATGCATTTCTGAAACCACTGCTCCATCACACTTATGTGTTTGTGCACTAATATCCTAACATAGCACGACCATTATGGACACAAAATATGACTTAACATCTCAACATCGAGGTATTTAGAGCTGATGAGAGGGAAGTGAGGTGAGTATGGAGCAGCGCCTGAATGAAAGAGTGCGGGGAAACGGGATATCCCCGAGGAAACCCGCGACCAGCAGAATCGTCTGGCACGATTCCCACTTGCAAAAATCCTGAGTGAACCGGCCGGGAATTTAACCCGGTTCGCCTTGGTGGGAGGCAAGCAGTCTAACCGCTCAGCCACAGAAAGTTAAAGAACTAGGCAGAAATCTAAAAAGTAGTAAGTTTAAAGCAAACCAGCTACAATATGGCCTCACGAGAATAAAAACTATAATTTATATTTTCAGTTACCTACAGTCTTGCAAGGGTGATCCCATTTCTGTGTTTAGTGCCCTCCGTTGGTACGGAACCATCATTTTGTTTGGCTGCCTCGCCATATGTGACAATGTTTTGTTTATTGTAATCTTTTTTTTACTATACTGTAGAGCAAATTCATTATTTTAATACAAATATGCAATTAACGTCCATTTATAATATTAATGCATTCGTAATATACATCTTCTGTAATCATTACAATATAATAAATTGTAAATTGTAATTACAATACATGTTATAAACAATAAACACCAATTTCAGAATTGTGACATTCATATAGTCCATTCACGGTTACTTCACGCTTTTCTGAAGCCCTGATAAATTTCTACTTTTTGTTACCAATTACGTATCCTTCCGCTATACGAAACACAAAAACTGTCATGTGACTTCTACTTTTCAACTGTCAAATGCATTCTTAACTGTTCACAGCTGTTCAAAGAATTGTGTCATATTTCAAAAACCATTGCAAACTAATATTCACAATTTAGGCCTATAACCATATTCAGGTCAGCTTTATTACTTTTTAAAAGTGCGTGTATTGACGATAGTTATTACGGTTATTATTTTACATTGTTAACATATTTGTTATACACTATATAGCACATTACATATAATACACGTTAATATTTTTCCGCGACTGTGCTTAACCCTGTTACAACAGTGGGGAAAGAACTGTCGTATTTAACCTCTTCTTATTCATATGTTTTTGGGATATTTCGTTAAAAGGACGGCGTTAGTTGGAATAAATATTAAAACGAAGGAGCAACCAGTACAACGAAAAAGACTGTAAATTAAAACACGCAACTCGTGTCGTTAATTTTTTGTACGTAGTAGCGAAAAACTTAAAAGACAGTGGTGAGCATGCACACAAATAAGCCTACCGTAACTTTCATTCCGCTCATATTTTTTTGCATAGGTACTTAGCTTATACTAGGTTTATTTAATTATTTATTTAAAATTTTCCTGCTAGGCTTTGTAATTTGTTGGGATTGTGGCAAACATTCACATCACAAAAACGTAAGCACGTTACGCAATTGTGTTTCAAACACCTAGGGCGAAGTTACGCTGGGATATATAAACAGATGTGTAATTAACTTCGTCATAAAAACAGTTCACGGTTAAAACGTATAAATTTCGCATTTCCAATGTTTGCAATCACATACACACACACACACACACAACACCGGGCCAGTGAAACGACCACGAAGCAGCCACACCCTTTCACATGCAGCGGTTAATGACACACATTACCGTATATTTATTACTGCCATGGAAACACAGAATTATTACATTCATCATAACTTGACTAGGTAGGTTAAAAAAAACACAACATGTACAAACTTGAAATGGTAATTTGAAGTAATTTCGCAGCAAGAAAAAAAGCTTTTCGTTTAGCAACAGCAATACGCCATGTTATCATGCCATGTCACCACTCGCCACTTCTGCCAACCTAGAATATGTAATCCTCCCACATTACGTCTAAATATATTGTAATAAGCATTGAAATATTCAAATCTCTTTTCAGTTGTAAATTACAGATTCAAGAGTCATAATTTTTGCTGTAATAAGTAGGAAATATGAAAAAAATTTAAACTTGTATAATTTTGCTTCTACTAGCGGTGCAAAACTTCCCGAGAGCGAAAGAGAGANTTTACTAGCTTTGCAAAACTTCCCGAGAGCGAAAGAGAGAGAGAGAGAGACAGAGAGGGTGACAGTTTCTTGCTCGGTCGAAAAAAAAACACCATGTCACTAGGGCCTATGCACAGTATTTTGCGCTGATGTTTTTAACTGTAACAATAAAATATGTTTCTATCAGGGCTACCTAAAAAATTTAATATTTCAATAGGCAACGTTTAATTTACAAACAGCCTACCAAAAAACTTGGTTAAAACAATATTTTAACTGTGAACTATTTCAAACTAGTCTGTGCCAAAACATCGCTGTTCTCGTGTTTTTAATTCGTATTGAATAATAAATAAAAGTTAAAAATTATAGAAGATACTAAGGCAAAGTTTCATTTATTCAAAAATGTAATAACTTTAAAGTTAATAAGTGTTATATATTTGTGGTATTCAAGTTATTTAGAAAACAGGTTAACATTTTACTCCTAGGGTTATTTTTCAAAGGTGTGTTTCAAAAGCTCGAAGAAACCGTGAACGGACTATAAATGGCTATTACTGGCGTGGCTTGTTAGTAAGGACATGGTTTTCCAGATGTTTTGTTGCTTTGAACGATATAAATACAGAAGTTTTTGTTTAGTTATGGCATGGAGAACTGGCAACTGACAATAAGATGGTACAATGTTTCAGAAGAAGCTACGAGGCGTCCATCGGGTGGAAGGAGGTCTCCAACTCATGGGGCACCTACCATGCCACAAAAAGAAGAAACTTCTCCACAGAGGGAGGCATTCAGGATAAGGCCAGATACCTCACCTGAAGAGCGCTATCCATCTAGGGATGCACCACAGCAGAGGCCAGGTACATCACCAGACAGGTACTCGCCGACCAGGGACTCGCCGGTGCATCGTCGTCCGGATGCAACGACAGACAAGCACTATCCTGCTAAAGGAGCTCCGACGCAGCGTCCGGATACGTCACCCGACAGGTATCCGTCGACCAGGGACACGCCGACATACCGCCGCCCAGAAACGTCGACAGACAGGCAGTACCCGTCCAAAGATACCCCGTTGCGTCACCGAGATATCTCGCCGGTGGGGCGCTCCCCGACCAGAGACGAGTCGACAGACAGTCGTTACCCGAACAGAGACGAGCCGCATTTGCACCGAGGCACCTCGCCTGACAGGTACTCTCCGACCAAAGAGACGCCATCACATCGTCGCCCGGATGCGCCGACAGACAGTCGTTACCCAACCAAAGGCGCACCGCAGCGACCGGAAACATCGCCGGGCAGACGTTCCCCGCACAAAGATGCTCCGCAGAAGCGACCAACAACATCACCCGACAAGTACTCTCCAGTGAAAGATACTCCGACGCCGCGACAGCCAGAAGTCACGACAGACAGGCGCTATCCTACCAAGGGTGTCCCGACACGTCCGCAAGATACGTCGCCGGAGGGGCGCTTTCCTTCCAGGGAGGTACCCAAGAAGCAGCCAGGTACTTTACCGGACAGGTACTCGCCGACCAGGGACTCGCCGGTGCATCGTCGTCCGGATGCAACGACAGACAGCCGTTACCCATCCAAAGGCGCTCCGACGCAGCGACCAGACACGTCACCCGACAGACCGTCTAGGGACGCGCCGAAGAAGCACCCGGGTACTTTTCCAGACAGGTACCCGTCGACCAGAGATGCGCCGGCGCAACGCCACCCAGAACCTTCGACAGACAAGAGGTACCCAGCGAGAGGTGCCCCGACGCAGCGGCCTGATACGTCTCCGGAAAGACGCTCCCCCACGAGGGACGCACCTAGACAGCGACCAAGCACGTCAGACAGATACTCTCCCACCAGAGATTCACCATCACAACGTCGCCCCGAAGTGTCGACCGACAGGCACTACCCTTCGAAAGGTGCCCCGACGCAGCGGCCTGATACGTCTCCGGGAAGACGCTCCCCCACGAGGGACGCACCTAGACAGCGACCGAGCATGTCGGACAGATACTCTCCCACCAGAGATTCGCCATCACAACGTCGCCCCGAAGTGTCGACCGACAGGCACTACCCTTCGAAAGGTGCCCCGACGAGGGACACCTACACTAGACGCCCCAGTTCGCCAACGGGCAGGGATGCGCCGAGACAACGTCGCCCCGAAGAGCCGACAACCGACAGAATGTACCCGTCCCACGGAGATTCGCCAGACACCTCGCCCGAGCGACGATCTCCGTCCAGCAGGGACGCGCCAAAGCAGCTCCCCGGCGACAGCAGCCCCTTCGTCAGGAAGACCTCCGAGTTGACGATCGAACTGAAGCCATCCTCAAGTCCAGGTAAGTAAGACGACTTCAGTATCAGACTAACATCATTTTAGATTATAGTGCAGAATAATAATAGTAACATTTAGTGTGAACATATATATATTTTTATAAAGCATTAGTTCTACGCTTTTGTGAAACTTACAAACCGCTGTCATTTCGGTGCAACTGTCAATTTTTTTCCGCCACAAGTGTTTTTGCATCTGCCTGAACACGGCAGGCTCCATCATTCGTTTAGAACTATTAATTTAACTTTTTTTTTAATGCTTGTGTATAATTTTCCATTAAAAAAAATACAAGTTCTTTTAAATTGCAGTTGATTTGCATTTTACTGCAGTTAGCATACGTCACTGAAATACGAGGAACATGTGGCGACATCAGAGTCGAATGATATATATTTATAACGCCATGTAATGTACCTTGTATTTCATTCCTGATTTTTGGATTTAGTTTATGTACGTACTATCTCTCAAAAATTATAATTTAAATATGCCACTAAGTTGCTACAACGCCGAATTTTCGGACTGCATCTGTTTAAACATCAGGGGTAACTTGTGGATCAAGGGCTTCAGGTGAGAGTACCTCGACATTTTCACAGATGGAAATTCACACTCTCGGGGATCCTTCTTCAGTTCTGTGTTTAGTACAATCTAGGGTGCATTTTCGTCACGTAATGGGATTTGTACAAAATGAGAGTATATTGTTACAATGTACACGTGTGAATGTTATAAGGCTATAAAATATAAATAAATCTGGATTTTTAGTATTATTTAATTCTCAGGTAAAAAAAAAATGCTATCTAGCAAAAATTTTTTGGAGTCATATTAAACTTGGTACAGAGTTATCAATACACTTAAAATCGCAGAACGTAATTACTTATATTGCTAATTTTCTACATTTGTCGGCAGAAGTTGAATAATTAATTACTTAGAGTATTAAAATAACACAGAATAAAAACACACAGAATATGCGAATGTATGATGTAGAACGACTCAATTTCACAAATATGATCAGTTTTACATTAATTTATTCACAGCGTTTGGCTAAATAAGTCTTAAAAGTAACGTAAAAAAAAAACATGCACACTTGGAAAAATTATGGTTGTAGGAATCATCCAGACTGTTAAGATAGGGACAGCCATGTGATGGGTTTTACGTACCGTTTAAGTATTATTAGTATACATAGTAATACCAACAGAACTGTTATCGCTACTACTGTACACATGGTTGCTACAGTAGATCACTCTCTTCCTACTTCAAAGCAGATAGTACCTCCAACGGGAACACTTCAACGATATTTGGATTGCTCCCACGACAATCACTGTTGTGATAACGTAACAGAACGTTCTGTCGCTAGTACTGAACAGTTCTGTAATCACCGGGTATCAGCATCAGAACATTCTGTTAAGTAATTGCAGTACCTAGTGTTGTGATTACAATACATATACATTGTTGAAGTTTTTTCTGCTGGAGTTACTATCTGTTCTGTAGCGGGAACACAGTGATCTGCTGTAGCAACCATAGTAGCAGATACAAAGACAGGAATACAACAAACAGATATGTTGGTATTACTATGTTGACAATACCCATCGGACAGCTGTCCCTATTTTAACAGTCCATATGATTCCTACATCCTTATATTTTCTCAGTGCAGAACGAGTATTATAAAATTTCACAGCATATGTAACAACATATGCTGTAAACTTACGTAATCACTAACAAAAATTAATATTTCCTTATTTACGGCGACAAACGTTATCATCGTAGCCATGATAGCGTATCGAAGTTCATAGCACGTGGAACTAAAGAGGCACAGATGTGTTTCCACGTGTTTATCCGTAGAAGAGAACTGGTATAGAAAATGACAACTTATGTAAACGATACAGCGCATTACAAACGTGGCTTCGAAGTTTGACATCAATGGCCTAACTGACCCAAATTCAGAATCTCAGATAACAGCCTCCGTTCCTTAAAGTTAACAACTAAATATGACGAGCTTTTACGAATTTTTGACTTGATCTTATTCTTTCGTCGTTGCGTTATTTTACGCGTGCATTTGTTCAAAATGGTGCAGTGGTCGACTTTTACGGACATTNACAATTATTTGTACACTCGACGGCTGAGCTACTCGTATCCATATCTCTGGCGTATTATAACAAATGGGGAAAATGTGATAACATTTCTGCTCAGAATTAAGTACAAATACGAAATAACGTTTGGCTGTCCAATGCCTTTAGGAATACCCGGACAGTGAAAAGTCACAGGCCTGGGTTGTTGTAAATGACGCGGTTATGAACAGTGTGACAGTGGCAAACAGTTGCCAGACAGTGGCAAAAAATGTATCTGCGCGTTAAGGTGAGTTCACACTGTGGCAGAACACGCCACCCACAAAGAGCAAGCCAAACGGGTTTCACTGGTATAGCTACTCACACGTTACCAGAATGTCTCCGTTAATTGCTTATTCATAATTCAACATTACTACTATTATTATTACGCCTGTATTCTCCCTGCAAGTTAATTTCCACTCGTTTTTACATTTATTTTTGCTATGAGAATGCTGAGTTTGTCGACTTTTTTTTATCCTTTTTCTTTTGAATATCTGTACATTTCTGATCCATTCCTCACAGATCGTCTTTCTGTTACACAGTTTATAAGTAGCTACTAACCCCCACAAAATTACTCTCGTCGTCTTGGACACCACACACTGAATTGTGGGTAATATAGTCGTTAAGATCGGCTGTTTTTTTTTTTTTTTTCCCGTAGTCAACGTGGATATCGTGAAGGTGGCGGGAAACGATCTGATTGGCTGTCAGTGCCTTCTGCGTGCGGATCCACCTCCACTCATTAACTGGTCGCTATAGTCTGTTCACGGTAAAGTGAGCACTTTTGAGGCCCTAGTTACTTTTTCCTTTCACCCATTTTTTTTATCCTTTAACATCCTTTTTAAAATAAATTTTGCTATGTAAGTAATAAACACAGTGTGTATATTCCATCGTGCGCACAAGTTAACGTCTAAGGCTAAAATGAAATATATTTATTGACTATTTTTTTTCCAAATGAGAAGGCTTTCAAAAGTGCTCACTTTACTGTGAATAGCCTATAGCTGGTGTTAACACGGCGTTGATAAACAAGTCCGTGGCCGGCGAGCCCACGCAGCAGGCACGCACGCCTCGGCGCGTAATAATGCGTCGTTGAGGCTGTGGTGTGGTGGGAGGGGGGGGGAGATGTTGCTAGGACGCTGCCGCTAATAGTGCCCCGACGCCACCCTCGCGGGGGCGGACGCCCTTGACGCGGCGATATAAATATATCGGCAGACGTTCCCTCCAGCCTCTCCCTCCCCCCGCACCATAAGCCGGGCCCGCTAAAAGCGTCGTTGCAGGTTTG
>NQII01000223.1:548211-604450 GCA_002778355.1 Clitarchus hookeri | reverse complement strand
TGCCCCCGGAGCGCGGCAATAAAACGCGCTCCCCAACAGACAACGGCCGCCGCCTCGCTGCGATTATTTTCACTACATTTCTGCGAGGGAGACGAGAAGTTCATTGCCGACATGCCGCCCATACCCGTGCCCATCCTCGGATTCTTCGCTTCCTTGGTAAGGGGGGGGGGGGCACGGTGGCCGAGCGAACCGGGTGAACCGGGCTCAATCCCCGTCCGGTTCACTCCGGATTTTCGCAAGTGGGAATCGCGCCGGACCATGCCCCTGGTCGGCGGGTTTTTCTCGGGGTTCTCCCGTTTCCCCCTCGACCTTTCATTCCGGCGCTGCTCCATACTCACCTCAATCAACCTCGTTGACTCTCAAGACCACGCCACCCCACTCCTTCGTTTCCGTGCACGGCTAGTGTTTAAAGGGGATTTGTCCACCCGCCATTTTGGAATTCATCGTACACAATTCCCACATTATATATGTTCCAACTAACATGTTTTCCCCTTTGTTATTGCTTCCATCAGTTATATATCTCCTCTCCTGTTTTCGTCAGTTCTCTTAATTTCTCATTGTCAACACGTTTCACCCTTAACAGTTCTCTTCCTCAGTCATATTTCGAGGTTACCTGAACACCTGTTTTCTTTCTTTTTGATTGTCCATGATCCATTTTCATGTAACATCACATTCGTAAAGGTCATGGTTTTACAAAATCATGTTCATTTTGAAAGTCAGAGGCATTTACTCGCTCTCCCTTGGGAAATGCGACTGGAGAATGTACCTTATTGCGTCTTGCGTGTTTATCGTACCATAGACCTGGGCCACCGTCCATTGCACGTCCTCCTGATGTAACGGGGTCACTGACCTCTTCTTGGGGAGTGACCTAAAAATTCTACATTGCGTTACCCAAGCTGAGCTAACCTTCTTAGGTCGTGGCGGTTCAAAAGGACGATGACGTATTGACAAGGACTAGACAAAATTGCACATTGATTTAGCAAAATTCCTAAGAGAGGCAAGGTTTAGGGTAAGTCAGATGGCAAATCAGTCAGCATGTTAAGACGCGAGCCTTCCACAGAATAGCTTTCGTGGTGTCAAAACCGGGTACATACTTAACGGATAACAATCGCGGGCAGCTGAAGACTTATGTTACTTTCTTGTATGTGCCGCGCTTAGAGAGGTGGCAAAGTAGTAAATCTTGGACTTGCTTTCAGGAAGAACCGGGTTCAATAACCGATCTGTCCATCCTGATTTTCGTTCTCCGTGATTTTCCAAAATAACTCCATGCGAATGCTGGGATGGTTCAAATTTTATTTTCTAGATTTTGATGAAATTTTATGGTTTTGTTGCCCGATATCGGTGATAATAAATTACGATACTAAATGGTTTTAAAAATTACATTTATTATTTTTGTTAGTGTAAATAAGAGGGGTTTTTTTTTTTTTTGAAACAAACAGTTTGGTTTCTTTAGCTGGAGTGTTTATTGTAGTCAAAGGAGTGTCCATGTTGAAATTTCTTCGAAACCTGACACTCGGTTCACTTGCGCCGAGTTGTTAACTTCTGCTTGTTTTGGCTTTAAATTTTATATCACAAAGTTACATCTAAAATACGGCTGAACCACAAAACAAACTTTACAAGAAATGTTCTTAATGGCATTTCAATAACACGAACAGTAATTTTTAGCTGTATCCTCATGTACTAATGTTTGTTTAATTTATATATTTGTACGAAAAAAAGTCAAAATTTTAAATGTGTGATGCTTGTTTAGTTAATTTCTGAAAAGTACTTTTCTCGATTATCATACATTTTTTTCAGACTATTATTTTATTTCATAACGAAAAAGAATGAAGGACAACACTATTATAATAAATGTTAGACTTTTTCGGTGTATTGCGAAGGGCCAGTTATAGATACGAAAAGAATGCTTTGGACAAAGTCTACGTGCTGTGATGATTATTTGCTTTTGTTACCTACTCATCTGTCTGCTCGATTACCGCAGGTAGTATGTATGCTTTCCTTACGACGTTAGTGTAATTAGCAAAGCCAAAAAAAAAAAATATATATATATATATATATATTTCGTACACGGAAATTTTTTGTTATTAAGTATGACACCACCAACAAACGTCTCAGCTGTTCACGCATTAAGTGCGTAAGGCTCCTGTAGGAGTAAACGTGCCTGCATTACTCAGAAAGACTGCAGTATCAGTAACGGCCTCGAACTCCAGGATGGGCGAGTGTTTTCGCATGTGACGCCGCGTCCATTATTAGCTCGGCTCTTGAGTTTTGGCGGAGGCCGAAAAGGCGGTTCACGCCGGAGCAGCGAATATTTATTATTGGCTACCAGTACAGCTTCAGTTCGTCCCCGCCGTCTTGGAAGGTTACTTCCACTACAAGTCGGGAAGATCAATCTTAAAGGTTTGGCAACCAAAAATCTTCGCCTCTAGGTAAGCGAGTGTCGGCAATGTACCAGGTTTTCTCTATTTTCTACGTTAAAAAAACAACAGGATGATTGTAATAATCATAAATCAAATATAACATAATTTTGCAACTAAGTAAAAATCTTTCTCTTTTATTATTCACGTAGCTTCAATTTTAATTAAAAGTTACGTTTTGGAACACTGCGCACCTAGCGGCAGAAATTTTCCCTATGCCAAACTCTTCCATATGAAATCTCGTCTTGTTCCTCACCTGAGTAGAATAAACCTTAGTTACATTTCAATTGGTTTAACGAAATATTTTCGCACAACACTACATTAATAATAGCTTCTCTAGCTTTATGAAGTTGCTACATATTCACTGCTTTTATTAAATTTTTAATAATAATGACTGCGGGGAAGAAGTACGTGATTTTTCCTCGTGGACGATTACAGAAGCGAAATTAGCCTAAGCAGCCACGCAGTAACGACTTCGGAAAATGTGCAAAGCAATGACCCGTGTCTAGTCAGTCGTTCCGAAAACTTTGCACACAATATGTAAAACAAGTTGTTGCGAGAATTCTACAAATCCAAGATGGCGGGAATTTACACGCCTTTAAGAAATTACAAGTCTGAACTGAAAAATGTTATTATAGAATCTTCAGTTACACCTGTAGTTTTACAAACACGTGAAAATTTGTATAGAAAACTTAATGAAATCCTGCGCAACTATACATTGTTCGCAGGAAGTTGGACAATTTTGAAAGGGCTGCTTATGATCTGTGTACCCTAATACCGTATGTGCAGTTAGTTAACTTTTCGTCGGACTTGATTTTATTCGTGCGTCGATCAAATGGTACAGTGAAATACTTAGGAACGTAAATACATTACTAACATGATTATCCTTAATTTCATGTGATCTAAAATGAACAAAAATAAATTTAATAAAATCTTTGTACATAAATTTTGAGCCCACACTTTAAATACGATAAATTGTTTAATTACATTTCAAATACGTTAAATTGTTCAATTACATTTCCTGCTTCGTGACCAACTTCACAGGTAGAACGCCGGTCAATGGGCAGTAAAATATATGCAGTAATGGGCTGTCATTTTTTAAATGTTGGTTTCGAAAATTCTTAATTAACCGCGAGCCATCTGTACTTGGAAGCAATCGACGAGTTTTCGCGGGTGTTATATTATAGTATTTAACTGTAGCAAGTGGTGAGTTTTGACAAAGTCGGTTTGTTAACATTTCTCATAACCACGCACGAAACAAAGATTTGGTTCCAATTTACCGAATGCGGGTGCAAGTAAACGCCTGAATTTCCTGTTTTTAAATTAAAATAAAGTTAATTCATATTGTTTATCTCTCCCGCGTTAAATAAATCAACTTTATATGTTATTCAAGTTATACTTAAAAAAAATTTGACGTACTAGATATTAATTAAATGCGTTCAGACGATAACGAATCAAATGTGAGTTAAGAAAGACGAATTCGTCATTTTGATGATTCCAGATGCCTGTGTCAGTCCCACAATCGTTGGCTTTTAAGTGTAGGCTATTCACGGTAAAGTGAGGGTTTTTGAAAGCCCTCTCATTTCGAATAACAGTCGATAATTAATTTTATTTCAGCCTTATACGTTAACATTCGAGTGCGGTGGAATATACACACTGTGTTTATTATTACATGGCAATTTTATTTAAAAAGGTGGTTAAAGGATTTAAAAAAATGGCTGAAAGGGAAAAGTAACCAGGGCCTCGAAAGTGGTCACTTTATCGTGAACAGCCTATTACAGTTTAGGTAACGTGTTTTGGTGTTGACGAGAAGTAGATCGCGCGGCGCGGACATAACTGCATCGCGGCGGAACCAAAGTAAATGCGGCGGGCGCTCGGCAAGCGCCGGTGACTCAGCAGCGGCTCGTCGGCGTCTTCCGGCGGCAGTTGGCGGCTGTATCTCGCGCGTCGCGTCACTTGACAAATGCGAGCGCTGTCGGCCGGAGCGTCGGCATAGCACGCTTCCGGTGATTCACTTCCGGTCCAGGACAATGCGTCCACGCCGGCCCGACACGCGATCGAGCCGCGGGGCCTTGTTTGTTTGGCCGCGTCCCCCCGCTCCGACGAGATTACATACTCTGAGCGCGCCAAGCCCCCTGGCGCTGGCGGCCATCTTGTCGACTGGCTCGCGACCGCTTTCCGAAATTTTTTTTTTAGAGTTACAATGATAATATTTATTCCCTCACCCTCCATTTTTCTTGTATACTGCAAAATAACAGTTGTTTTAAGACACTTATAAAACCCCAAAAAAATTATNCCTCACCCTCCATTTTTCTTGTATACTGCAAAATAACAGTTGTTTTAAGACACTTATAAAACCCCAAAAAAATTATGGGAATTGGTCAAAATACGTTTTTCTATGCTTTCTTTATAATCAATAACACAAAAAGTTTGTACTTAACCAATGATTTTGTTATCGCCACAAGACAATCAGCAAAGTTCATATAACGATGATCGTCTTTATTTTNCCTCACCCTCCATTTTTCTTGTATACTGCAAAATAACAGTTGTTTTAAGACACTTATAAAACCCCAAAAAAATTATAGGAATTGGTCAAAATACGTTTTTCTATGCTTTCTTTATAATCAATAACACAAAAAGTATGTACTTAACCAATGATTTTGTTATCGCCACAAGACAATCAGCAAAGTTCATATAACGATGATCGTCTTTATTTTNATGTACTTAACCAATGATTTTGTTATCGCCACAAGACAATCAGCAAAGTTCATATAACGATGATCGTCTTTATTTTCTTTTATGCTAAAAGGTTGGCCAGGTCAAGGAAATTAGACGGTTCACAATGACCAAACATACCAGCGCTTTCCTGAAACATGAACGGAAAACCATTTCGGGAAAAACCACGTTCAGTGCAGTCGGCAAGAGATGAATCCAAAACCTCCCGAAACGGAGTTAGGTGTGCTGCCACATAAAAATCCCGCTTCGCGACAATGCTTAACTTAGGCCTCTGATCGGAACAGAAACGGGTTATAAAAGAAGTATTAACCCGTTAACGCCTTAACCTATTAAATACTACCCACACAACAGCTTACAAAAAAAATATTTATTTTATCCTCCGTGACTTATAAGGGATCAGAATCAGACATTTCAAAACGAAGACTGGACCTCAACAGATCGGTAGCAAAAATCAGCTGAATTCACTTCAGTAGTACTAGTTTAATAAGCGCTGAATTTAATTCCGTTTTTTAAAACATCCTTGAATTATTTCAGTTACTTGTCTCGCCACTCGATAACGCCACACGAGCAAATGTAAGCGGTTACAGAACTGTAGTCTGTTTGTGGTTTCTTCGCACTTTTTGAATCAGACCTTTTTGAAAAATCACCCCGTGTATGACGTGTTTGGTTGTTTCGTAAATATGTTAACATAAAATAACAAAATTATTTTATTTTTGGTTAAATGGGAATTTTATTTATATTTTATCTGTAAATTATATAATTTTATTTATGATTAGTATGAATAAAACAGGCGTGTTGATAATGCCTAGAAATAAATCTTTTTTATGCCAAATATTACTACTCTTAGTGCGCACGAATGCTGTGTGTGGTCATTTGGTGCAATTTTATAGGCTCATTTAAGCTTTGTTTGCACGAGGGGGAGGAATATCCTGGCAGTAGAACTTCAGCAAGGCTTCAGAAAAGTTGTAAGTAACCGTGGATTGACTATAGTTGTCAGGAAATGGTAGAGCTACAAAAATCTGGGTAAAATCTCATACAGCTTCGTTTCTTTTAAAATACACTCAAGAGCAAAAAAAACTGGTATAGGCGTGCGTATGCAAATAACAGAGGTATGGGACCAATCAGAGTAACGTGGTGTGGTCGGCAGCTAGATCGGTTACTGCTGCTACAATGGCAGGTTATCAAGATAATTCACTCAAACTTGCACCACTTATAGTCGGCGCACGAGAGATAGGACATAGCATCTCCGATGTAGCGATAACATTTGGTACAAGCGCATGCTGGTAAAGTGCTCACATGGCACTTATACGGGAGTCCGGTAAAACATCACATCTTCGACATCGATGCGGCCGGAAAAAGATCTTGAAAGAACGGAACAAACGACGACTTACGAGAATCATTAAACGTGACAGACGTGCAACCCTTTCTCAAATTGGCGCAGATTGTAATTGTGGACTGCCCTGAGGGATTCATGATGTGAATTGCCTCCTGCATACCTTCAGACATTAGTCGAGTCCATGCCACGTCGTCTTGCGGCACTTCTGCGTGTTCGGGGGGCCCTACACGATATTAGGCAAGTGTACCAGTTTTTTTGGCTCTTCGGTGTAATACGCTTTACACTCAAATGCCTGCAATGATTTTAAGTTTTATTCAAAGCTGGGAAACAGCAGGCTCGACCTGCTTTCACTGGAGTCGGCCTGGAAAAGCCGGCGCCCCCTCGCTGCTCCAGGCGACCTTGATTGACCTTGCCACGTAACTCGGGAGAGGGACGGAGGACACCTGCAGAGTCTTTGTTATGGCCTACGCGGGGTCGCTGCTTTCCTGGGACACTCCGCCGCTGGAATTGCGATTACGTACCGACGACACGCTCCGCCGGCAGAGTTCCGAGCTATGATCACGTGACCTCTCCGCTAGAAAGTTTCCTTACCGGTCATCCACTCATTGCGTTTGAGGAGCGTGAAGATGCGGGGGTTTTAACACAACTGTAGAGGGGGGAAAAAACGAAAACGCGATATGTTAAAGGAGTACGCGTGCTCGGAGCTCTTGAAGCTTTTTTTTTTTTTTTCCGAGGCCGAGAAGCGCAAGAGCTGTAAGGGCTACACCGGCACGCGCTGCAAGCGCGCCATCGTCGCTACGCGCAGGGGCTCTGAACTTGCGTGCAGTGTTCTCGTAGTGCTACGTGTACCTACGGGACTTTAAGTGGTGACCCTATAGTTTTATTGGTGGGAAATCTGTTGCAAGGTTCAGTGCATGTTCCTGGATTACTTTTTCGTGTGTATAACGCGTGTATTTCGAGATACAGCGCTTTTAAAAAGCCGTTTTAAACCAATTTGGAATGCTTTGAAATGGTGTTTATAATGTGCGTGACGGTGACGTCTTAAAATAAATTTACAGGCATAGTCTGGAGTGTGCGTTCTTTTCGTAGTTCGGCACATTGGTCGCACGTTTAATAGTTTCGTAGAAAAACACGTGGAGCGCCAGGCAGGCGGCCCGGTTAAGGAGCCTTACGAGTTTTCATACGAGTGCCATTGTAAGCAGCCGTGTGTGTTCTAATTTTTTTGAAAACCCCTGCAATAGTTCAACGTAAATATTTTTTTCTAGGGCCGAAATGAAAAACGTGGTCGTTGAAAAGTCTCCCCAAGTCAGCAGAAATATTATTATTCTTCTGTAAAACATGGTTTGTAACTATAGCGACTGTTCTGAACAGACTGGTTGGTGTATTTAAAACCCTACAGCCACCGCTCAAAATTGCGAGGAAACAGAACACACGTGAAGCTTGCCTATGCTGTTTTCCACGCGGCCGCAATGCTTCCTTTACGGCCGGACGTGACCTTGGACCGTTTAAAAACTTTTACTTGGGTAGGCCCCTTAAGTAGTAAGCTATTGTAATTTCAATTTACCTTACGTCACTCGCATTCAATTACCTTAAAATAAATTTTGGGCTTTTATAATGTGCTGATTTGTATATATAGTTAAATTTGGTTTCTTCTTTTTGTTAATATAAGCCACGTTTAGGTTTTCGTGCTTACGCCTATGCATTAACGTATTAAAATTGGTTTAGTCCAAAAGAAGGCAATTTACCCATTATTTCATCAATTAAATGAAAGTAAAAGTAAATAAAATGCACTACGGACAATCCCAAGTCATGCTAACACTCAATTTTTTTTAATGTGTGTATATGAGTATATTTAACATTCACACTTGTATATAGGANTAATGTGTGTATATGAGTATATTTAACATTCACACTTGTATATAGGATGTTCATGATAAACTGAGCACTTTTGAAAGCCCTGCTTTAGATCTACTTGTATGCGCGTTGTGTATTCTTCCGCATTATGTAAAATTAACACTGCCATGTGCATGATCACTTCATTCAGACGTCGGTCAAGTTAAACTGAGAAATTATTATAAAAGTAAATGTATTACAAATTTGCTGATNTTTAAAACCCTACAGCCACCGCTCAAAATTGCGAGGAAACAGAACACACGTGAAGCTTGCCTATGCTGTTTTCCACGCGGCCGCAATGCTTCCTTTACGGCAGGACGTGACCTTGGGGCGTTTAAAAACTTTTACTTGGGTAGGCCTCTTAAGTAGTAAGCTATTGTAATTTCAATTTACCTTACGTCACTCGCATTCAATTACCTCAAAATAAATTTTGGGCTTTTATAATGTGCTGATTTGTATATATAGTTAAATTTGGTTTCTTCTTTTTGTTAATATAAGCCACGTTTAGGTTTTCGTGCTTACGCCTATGCATTAACGTATTAAAATTGGTTTAGTCCAAAAGAAGGCAATTTACCCATTATTTCATCAATTAAATGAAAGTAAAAGTAAATAAAATGCACTACGGACAATCCCAAGTCATGCTAACACTCAATTTTTTTTCATGTGTGTATATGAGTATATTTAACACGCACACTTGTATATAGGATGTTCATGATAAACTGAGCACTTTTGAAAGCCCTGCTTTAGATCTACTTGTATGCGCGTTGTGTATTCTTCCGCATTATGTAAAATTAACACTGCCATGTGCATCATCACTTCATTCAGACGTCGGTCAAGTTAAACTGAGAAATTATTATAAAAGTAAATGTATTACAAATTTGCTGATNGATCACTTCATTCAGACGTCGGTCAAGTTAAACTGAGAAATTATTATAAAAGTAAATGTATTACAAATTTGCTGATTTTTACACTTATACGCATAAGAAATATAAAGAAACAATTTAAGTTATTATAAATGGTTACCTAACACATTATATTCGACGTTAAGACATGGACCTACTTTCTCCTCATCGTTACCAACTTCACCGGGTGCATTTCTTTCTGTGCGGCCGTTAAAATACACGCAGGTAGGAGCAGCGACTTTTTTCTAAGGCTAAGTTGAAAAGTGCTCACTTTATCGTGAACAACCTTTACTCTTAAATAAATGCACAGTTTGTTGTACTGCGGCGAAATAACATTCATATAGGGCGTAACTCGTATAGGTTTTTTCACGGTTAATTTAACACTTTTGAATTCAAAATGTTACCGCCCCTACCTGCACGTATTTAACAGGCACGGAGAGTGGCCATGCGCCCAGTAAAGTTGGTAACGACGAAGGGAAAGCAGTTCCATGTCATAACGTTGAATTAAAATTGCGAGGTGAACATTTGTGAAAACAGAAATGATTTAGTTTGCTTTCTGGTTTTTTTTTTATGCATTTGGCTGTAAGAATTAAAAAATTTATAAAATATTTACTTTTCTAATAATTTTACAGTTTTTACTTGAACGACGCACGGATAAAGTGATCAGGCCTACGGCAAAGTTAAATTTTACGTGTGGCGGAAGAATACTCAACGTGCGTACAAGTAAGTCTTGAGCAGGGCGTTCAAAAGTTCTCAGTTTACCGTGAACAGCCTATGACAGCGGAGCTTCTTCGCCTGCCATTACCAATCAGTGTCTGGTGCGGTGCTTGATAATTGACTATCGGTGGTTGGCGGTGAAGGTCCGTCGTTTACTGCCTCTCCCCTGACGTCAGTTTTCTCTCCGCCGTACTAAAAGTCAAGGTTAATAACGTGCAGGGAAGAGGCAGCTGACCTCGGACGGGGAACTTGCCCATTCCACAAACCTGTCGGGGCCACCCCGAAGGCGTAAGGACCTCAGACAAACCGAAGATGTTTTCGACGCGTCATCTGGCCGGAAAAGGTCCTTTCACCCTCCGAAGGAAACGAATCACGGTGCAAAACCTCGGGGGTTTTGTGGTGCTGTCGAGATTCACTGTGCCTCGCATTGGACGGAGATAAAAACCTTTCAGCTTCGCCGCGTCATTACGAGACCTCTTCATGGTTCAGCTAAAAGGGACCCCCATCTTAATTTCCTCCCTCTTCGCCAACTCTCTCACGCTGCTACCTAAGATGAAAGTTTATTTTTTTTTTCTTTTAACCTTGGGCCGGTGGTTATAGCAGGTCTGAGCTTGCTCGTTGGCTAACAACTGTGGGATTTGTCGGCAAGCGATCGAAACAGGGGTGTACAATTCGCACACGCGTCAAACAACAAAGAATCTGAGCGGTCGTAGATTTTTCTGTGTTTAATTAAGAACACGAAACTGCAGTTATCGCGAGAAATGACAATACGGCTAACAGACTCAAAACTAATTTTCTTTGTATAATATTTAGCAACTCAAAAACTCATTTTTTATTTATATTTATTTATTTGCTTATTTAACGCATACCGTTACGTCACTGGATTCTTATCTCTGTAAGTCAGACAACTCACTAACACGCTATCACACGTCCCAATGTCAATGCTTGCTGACGGTCAAACAGGATTTATGCTGAGCGAAACATTTCTTAAATACAGAGAATACAAAATTCGTGTTAAGAGTCGCGATGTAGGCTTATTAATTACAGAGAATACAAAATTCGTGTCAAAAGTCCCGATGTCGGCTTATTATAATCAGCTGAACTGGCTGCGCCTTGGCGAGAGACGACACTTGAATTGCGTATCACTAGTCTACTAAATTTTTTATAAATCTGGTCCTTAATATCTAGGCAATACAATTGAGGAATAAAAAAAAAATTCATTCGCTCAAGGTCCGATGTTCAGTTGAGTTTTTCGTGTCCATAAGACACAGTTTTACTCGAACTGGTTCATTCTATCCACATTTTTGAACTGGAATAAACTGCTGTTAATGTCGTCCTTGATCTCAAAAACACAGAAAAATACAACATTATTATTCTTGCGCACTCGTAGAGATAATTTATCACGTGATGTGGAGTATATCATTCTCATTCTGTCTTAGTTTATTTCAATAATTCATTTGTTATTCATATTATCATAATATGGTCAATTATCAATTTAAACGGACATCTTTTAATTAATTGTAATTTTTTCATTTGAATGCTGTGGGATTACAACAGCAGTTCCAGTTCCTTAATTTAATTAATTCCTCGCCCGTATTTTACTGTTCTAAATACAATTAAATGTAAGAAATGGTTGACAGCTTTAAATTTGCAATATAAAAGACGTTTTGTTTGCATATTTTTCTACAAGGGCGAGGGAGAGGTCGTAATGACGGACATTTAGATCCGGTTTGTTTCCGAACTAAATTCGGTACGACACGTCGTCTCATTTGTCGTTAATGATAGACCTTGTAACCACTCCGTTAGAATGAAATATTCAAAGCTTAATTGATTTTCTCAAGTACCATCTCGTGAGAAATTATTTCACGCAGTCCATTTTACTGCTTCATTTATGCCCCAGATGCATGTACGCTTCGTCTGTTTGGTCAAATTTAACAACAGATACGAATACAACTGATTCACTCTCGGGAGTCCAGCAAATATAAGAGAGAAAAAAACTAAATATAACCACTCTTGAGACGCTTGCAAAATTCCCAAAGGAACGACTAACTTGTGGGGAATGCTTCGAACGTATAAATAAACAAGATCCACTGTATTTGTAGCCCTAATATTTTTATTTTCTCTAGCAACTTGCCGGGCATCCGCCTGTCTGAGCATAAAAACATCTACCACAGAATAGGCAAGTATAGAGAAACGAAATGGCGAGGCGGTTCATTTGATAAAAGTGAACTCGATCGCTCATTGGCTATTGCACACTATGGATTATTTTATTCCCTTTTTGGTCGGGCTGTCACCAGACAAGTTAGTCTTCAGGAGCTGATAGGTGAACGACGTTCCGCCATATTGCTGGCCAGTGGCTGTAATTCGCAGTACACGCCATAATTTCGCCTCTGTGTGTTTAACTAATCTGTTGCGCTGCTAAGATCGGCAAAGGCACGCGCATCGAATTTCCCCTACCACTGAGTGTGTCCCAAGATACCGTGCAGCCATCGAACTAAGTGATGGCCCTAACATTCTACTGCTGGAGAGTCTGTTGCAAAAGGTAATTAGTTGCCTAAACGAATTCCGCTTGTACTGGGAATTTCGATTTCGACAATGTTGAATGCCTCCGAAATAATGTCGCAGAACGTGGCGTGTCTTGAAAAATATTGTGTGTTGAATGCCTCCAAATGAGATCTCAGTACGTGTGATGTATCGTGAAATATGAAACACTTATAATCTAAGCTGTGTATTCATTTAGGAAGAAAACTTA
The DNA here is from genome assembly GCA_002778355.1 of Clitarchus hookeri. NCBI lineage: Eukaryota > Metazoa > Arthropoda > Insecta > Phasmatodea > Phasmatidae > Clitarchus > Clitarchus hookeri. Next base: position 591,697 of record NQII01000223.1, on the reverse strand, counting down.
TTAATAGCGGCAGAAAAAAAATCACAGCTTATCTTCACAATCACCTGTATATTTGAGGGGCTGCAGTGGTGTAGTGGTTAGAGTACTCGCCTCCCATCTAGACGAACCGGTTTCAATTCCCGGCGAGGTCGCTCCCGGATTTACGCATGGGAGAATCGTGCTGGACGATGCCGCTGGTCGGTGAGTTTTCTCGGGGATATCCTGTTTCCCCCGTCCTTGCATTCCGGCGATGCTCCATACTCACCTCGTTTCGCCCTCATCGGCTGCCAAGACCTCGATGTTAAAGAGCCACCCAAATCTGTCCACTCCACTCCACCTGTATATTCGAGACTCGGCAATTTGCCCGCTGGCTATTGCCGTAGTGAATAACTGATTTTATCCCACTCCAGTTATCACGGGATTCGATCCTTATTTTCTTGCAGGTTCCTTATGAACTATACAGTTTCGTACTCTAATGCAATGTGTGTAAAACAGAGAAATGCCAACTTGATTTGCCATAAATTTAAGAATTGCGCTCGCAACACGTCATGACTTGGAAGGGTTTTTCTCAGTTCGCTGCCAACTTAACTGGGAGCCTGCATGCCGGTGTGTACGGTAGCATATACGCAGTTAACTGACAGTGATTTTTATTTTTCAAAGTTTGACTTTAAAAGCGCGTTCTTTAGCGTGAACAGTCTATACCCACACTACCCATTAAGAATACGTTGATCAGTTTATTTCAAACACGGCGCAAACGTAGTTTCCCGGCAAGTAGGCGGACGCCTTAAATCAACAGTAAACATCGTTGACAAGCGCGGAGCGAACAAGGCGGAGAAAGTAGCCGGCTGTCCTGTCCATGTAGCATTCTTCTCTCCGCTCTGTTTTGGCTGCTCTCATTGTGAGGTGACAGAGCGTTGCAAACCCCTGGGCTCAGGTAACTCCGCCGCGGAGAACAGGATTAAAAAAACACGCAGCCGAAACGAGTTCCATGACGCGCATTAGCATGCGTGCATTCCCGCGCCGCCACGGCTACTGTAGCGACTGGTCCTGTCGAGATACGCTACGCATTTTCGCTCCCACACGCACTCCAGCGGTGTCGACACGCAGCAGCTGCGTCCATAATAAAAAAAAAAATTAGCAGTAAAATCCAATCTCTTGACGTTTAACAACCATCCATTTAGTTTATTACCTAAAATAAAAATATATATATTATATATATTGTCAGCACGACTACTGCAAACTGGTGGCAGAGGTTCAGCGTTGTAAACATGAAAAAAAAACGTCACATTTGTCCCCGATGGATCTGAACGCTAAGGGTGTGTACACTATTGAAAGTGCGTGGAACCACGTCTTGTGTATTTGAGACTCGTAATTCAACTAGTAATTTTTGGCTCCAGCCAATGAATGCTCGTGACAGGTGTGCTAATTTTTATTAGCATCTCGTTGATCACTAAACATCTAACTTCATATAACACAGCCAGCACTAAGTAGAATAATTCTTCAAAGCTTCGTACTGTGAATCATACGCACGATTATATTTATAAACATACTCTTATATTTAACCTTTCGATATCTTTAGCACGTGCGTATAGCTATGAATACCAATATCCTGCCAACAACTACTGCCTTGCTGTAACGAGTCATTGCAAGAGAAGTTAAAGATATAAAATCTAACGCACAAGGGTTGCTAATTTCTTTTGTGAACCAGCACTTTGAACAACACAGTTTTGGTTTTTGTGTGCACGCCATAGTAATTAAAGTTGAAAGCGTTTTTTTTTTTAATTGTACGCCCACCTTAAGGCAACGAGGCTGGTTCGTGTTCGACATCCAAACCTCATTCAGGTTAATGTGTCAACGTATTTCGTATCCCATAATAATCAACAGGCCCCGACGTATTTTGACTTTCTGTTCATGGCCGCAAGATGGAAAAATTCAAAATAATTGGGAGTAAAAACAATAAAATTTCTAGACGGAAACCGAAGCCTACTTTCCTCAACTACTATCCTAAGTTTACGTCGTGGGACGCGACTGTGTATTAATTTTCATTCTAGAAATGATAAACATAAATGTCGCTACTTTATTTGACGTTAACAGAAAAGAACTAGATGCTCTGTGGGCAAAAGCCACACAATTTTTCTTTTCTTCNTGTGGGCAAAAGCCACACAATTTTTTTTTTATTCTCGAATGTCTGGAGGTAGTTGTTATTTTATCGCCCGCTGCTTTTAGTGGGTTTGTTGTCTTCTTATCTTCTCGACAAAAATTTTAATCGGCTTTTCTTGAGATTTGTCCGCGATGTCCGGACGTTGGCAGGACGATTTTTGGTTCAAGTTTTTATGTGGGACGTGCATCGACCGTTCACTTCCCTTATTTACATAAAAAGAGACGCTGTTGCCTTGGTGATCTTCTCTGTGTGGGGTTGTATAAGTCAAGGGTCTTCTCACTTTTTATATTGTCTCTATCACGGGTAGGTGAGTGTAGTGATCTCACGCTCGGCCATATTGACATAGACGGGCACTCCGTATACATATTAAGTCCGTGGGCACTTTTGCCTCCAGTTCTCTGCACAGCTGCGACGGAATTTCAATCACGGATATCTGTCGTGTTAGAGATCTCTGCAGTATTCGGTAAAGCTACAACACCGTGTCAACCCACATTCATACCTACAAGATTTCTTCAGTTCAGAAACGAGTGAGAAAGAGAGAGGGGAGAATGGNAAAAAGAGACGCTGTTGCCTTGGTGATCTTCTCTGTATGGGATTGTATTAGTCAAGGGTCTTCTCACTTTTTATATTGTCTCTACCACGGGTAGATGAGTGTAGCTACCTCACGCTCGGCCATATTATATACTCATATATATATATATACATATTATTATACTCCGTATACATATTAAGTCCGTGAGCACTTTTGCCTCCAGTTCTCTACACAGCTGCGACGGAATTTCAATCACGGATATCTGTCGTGTTAGAGATCTCTACAGTGTTCGGTAAAGCTACAACGCCGTGTCAACCCACATTCATACCTACAAGATTTCTTCAGTTCAGAAACGAGTGAGAAAGAGAGAGGGGAGAATGGNACCGTGTCAACCCACATTCATACCTACAAGATTTCTTCAGTTCAGAAACGAGTGAGAAAGAGAGAGGGGAGAATGGCAACTGCGTTGCGCAAAAAATATCCGGCGAAATATTCCAAGTTCTCTAAAATAAAAAAAATTACACGCGTAATTAGGAAAAATATTTTTAAAAAGTGTATGCTCCGATTTATTTCGTCAGTTTTGTGTAATGCGACCCTCGGTCATTTTTGGTGTTTATCGCTACAAGGGGAACGCACGAAATTTCGTTATTTTATGTGAACGGTAGGGGGAGCTCTTCCTACGTACCGCGCATGCGCAGTACATAAACTGTAATAAAATAGTTATTTAGCAAAAAACCTACTACGATAAAAACTATTTATTTACTAAAATTTATAGGCAGTAAGTTCAACTAAAAAGTGAGAAAAATGTTTTTTATAAATAAACATTATCATAAATATGAACTATTTAGGCATACACGTAAAAACAATCATAAATAGTAAGTTATATTTAATGTCGCTACTTGCGTGCACGTAGTTGTAAGTCAATTTCAATTTTAGTATCGCAAATAGTTCGGATTTTATTTACACTACGGTGGACTCGGAGACTTTCTAACGGACAAGCTTAAGATTTGCTCACTTTATTTCGTTCGTTTTTAATAATATTCATGAAATTGTACTTATTTTATTTAGTTATTTTATACCTTATTTTTTTCCATTTCGTTTTTCATAATTTTGTTTTATATTTCTTGTTTTAGTTGTTTTACTTTTTATTTAGTTCGTTGTCACGAAAAATTTTCATTTTGCATTATTTTGTTTTTTATTGTAGATATTTAGCTCGTTTCCATCAGTTTAGTTAAATTTTCCTTGCTTAGAATGTTTTTCACTACATTCATTCGCCTTTACTTAGTTTTATTACATCTTGTTTGCATTCGTTGTTTTTCATTCTATATGTTTGGTTTTCACTAAACTTGGTAGAATTTGCATGTTTTCGTTTTTCTTCGATTTTTTGTGTTTTCTTGACCAATACTAATCAATTTAACTTATTATCTTTATTTTTTGCCTATTTATGTTGTGTTCTACTCTAAGTAATTATTTACTTTTACTTCAATTCGTAAGATTTTACTTACTTTCGTTATTTTCATACGGGTGGCTAGTATTGTTGTCAATCGTCAATGTTTAATACTAACCGAAACTACCCGGCCTGGCCTGGGTATAATAGAGTAGTATAATATTTGGTTACCAATGCGCAGAGCTGTAAGAACCCATGCAGTAAGTTTAAAATAGATTGCCATTTACAGTTATACCACACATGATAAACATAACTTAATGGTGTGAATGATACGCATGGTGTATTTCAATATGCTATTCCACCAAACAGAAAACCCGTAATGTAAATTCCGTTGATCCACAATAATAAAGGATATGATTACCGTAGATTAATGTCTTTCAATGTACACTAAACCAAATATAGTCAAAGACACTAACCCAATTATTAAGTATGTTTTTATATGTGTTAGTCAATTAATATAATAAGGAATGCTAAATTTATGTTGCCTAAAGTCACTACAAAATATTATTAGAATTATTAAAATAACACACTCATTAATTTTACGCAGCTTAAGCCCGCTTACAGTGATACAATTTGACTGTTTATAAAAAAAAGCCTACAGACAATTAAGGAACATGGTTTGCATTTGATTCTGCCTACGAAGCCGATGCCTTAACGTGTGTGTCAAACACTCACAACATAAAGTATCACACATTTATACAATTTATATAAGTACTAAAAATTGCAACAAACAGGCCTTTCTGTAATTGCTCCAATTGCCTCTTTTTTTTACTACTTGAAACAGACTTGACCCAACAGTAGCCGTAATAAAAAACGTCTGTAATCCACTAACTCATGTTAACTGTAGTGACTTGCTGTGTGTAGTGAAGAAAAACGCATTATATCCTCCCTACCATTCATGATAAATCCCTAATACAGTTAATTGAAGCAAGCGTCGTTTCAACACGCAGCAGTTAGGCACATAACAAAAATGACGCAGGTTACCTTGAAGCAGTTTGTCATACAAATAGTACATCGGGCTTCCTCTTATCTGGTCAATTACGGCGATTGATAGGACGTCAGCGAGCCCCCCTTGCAGGACTAGCAATTGCTGAAGCATAACATCACAACACCAGTGTTGCACAGTTGACACCTCATAGTTAAGAAAGTCGGCGCCTCCCGTGACGCATTTGACCCACCGCACACGCTCATTGCTTGGCCCACAACTAGGGGCAGTGATATTTCGCGAAAAGATTTCGGGACAAGCTACAGTTCAAAGCACAGTAGGGTCGTCCAGCTTCTTTGATTGGCTAAAAAAATGTTCTAGCCATTGTTAACCGTTTGCGCACGAATCACGAAGGTTCAGTGTCGGAGTTACTCAGTCCNGCTAAAAAAATGTTCTAGCCATTGTTAACCGTTTGCGCACGAATCACGAAGGTTCAGTGTCGGAGTTACTCAGTCCTGAGTGGTTTGGTCAAAGACGGACACGGCACCAGCAGCCAATTGAGGTATAACAACAGCTGAGGTGTGTATATAGTATTGAAGTCTACTGTGTGCTCCGATTTTTACGCGAAAAGTCACTGGCCCTACCCATAACTAGACACCTGAAAAATTCGCGGATTTATTTTGGGACAAGATAGAATTCAAAACACGTGTGTTTACATAACTTTAGACATTGGTCCACGCGGCGTTTGACACCTCCTGGAGAACGCCGGTCCAATAGCAGCCTTCCACTGTGGCGGCAGACAACCAATGTGCAGTTTATATCGACAAATGAGTACGCAAGACTGTAGAGTCTAGCCTGCAGGTCGTTGAACTCGCGAATTTTTCAGGTGTCTACCCACGACGCGTTTATTTTCCCCGAAAACACCAACTTTACACACAATGTGACGTAAAAACGTCAGGTTTTTAATAGCACAATTTTAACGAAAGGCCGCGTAAACGTAGATGTAATTTCATGTTATCCCTCGCAAAACTTTCAATCTACCGTCTTCCGAAATGTCATTTTTTTTTTTTAAATAAACACTGATGCGTCGATGATTGCACGGCGCGCAGGACGAAACGTACAAGCAAAGTAGGTAAACCGTAACGTAAAACCGTTACAGTTCATTACGTCATAATTGCTACTGGTAGCCAAAACAGGCTTTCCTGTCTGGATGCTGGAATATCCAACAAGGCCTTAAAAAATTAATTACTTCAATTTTAGATATCACTTAATTTCCAATCCAATTTTTTTTTGTAAAGTGAATTTCAGATTTTTATGTACTGTACTTTGACGTCAGATTTTTAAATATTTGTTTCCAAAAAGTAAAAAAAAAATTATTAGATTGTACCATTTTTCCTGTCCAAGTATACGGAATAAAATAATAATCTTATTAATAATAATTATATTAATATTAATTTTTATAGTTGAAACACGAGAATTAATTTCTGTGACTGTTTTGACCTGTTTCATGAAATTCTTATGGCAATTTATAGCACTGCAATGACCTTGATACATGTTATTCAAAAATGGAAGCGTTGCAGTCAGGGTATGACAANTAGTTATACATGTCAGGGTATGACAAAAAAACTTTATTATAACAACACATTAACTCACCGTTAATAGTGACAAGAAAGGAGAGAGGTAAAACAAAGGTTGGAGAGAGGTAAAACAAAGAGCTACTTATAGTAAATCTATAATTTACATATGTAATTACACAGTGGTAAGATTTCTTAATTATAACACATCAGTTCTCACACGTTATATATGTTTTTTTTTAAATCACAATTCTACACAATTTAGCCTTCGGTTTAGTAAACAGATAAGTACGTTATAACTTTCATGGTATTATAAAAGTTTTAAAGAAATGTTTAACTGTGGCTTTAAAAACAATGAAGAGATAACAGTTACGACGTAACAACCTTCTTTCTTATCAAGCATCCGCTTAATGACAGAACCTCACTCGTCTTTAATGTTCTCGCTGCTTCACATAATTTCGCATCAACTAGCAACTTCGCAACTTCGCCGTGTTTTAAAAGTATGTATTTTATTTTGTCAACTGAAATGGATTGTTCAGGTGACTTATTTTAACTACAGTACCGTGCTTATAACAAAAGTAAAATAATAATTTTAGCTTTCCATTAAAGTAATTCGTACGTAGAGTGAAGTAAGTACAGAAATAACAGTTTTTTTTTTGTTTTGCAGCAGTGAATACTTAAAGATGCATTCAAATTATTAGGGAGGCTAGAACAATCAAGATGACGCCATGACGTTTAAAGTACGGTAACAACCTCGTACCTTAGTATCGGCACTGACAGTTCGTAACTTTATCCGAGATTCATTAGTTAATTTAATGTAAAAATGTTACATGTTTAAAAATCTCATTTGATAATATTTTTACCTACCCAGCCCAAATCTCCACACGAAACTTTAAATGGAGATGCNGTTTAGTAAACAGATAAGTACGTTATAACTTTCATGGTATTATAAAAGTTTTAAAGAAATGTTTAACTGTGGCTTTGAAAACAATGAAGAGATAACAGTTATGACATAACAACCTTCTTTCTTATCAAGCATCCGTTTAATGACAGAACTTCACTCGTCTTTAATGTTCTCGCTGCTTCACATAATTTCGCATCAACTAGCAGCTTCACACCTTCGCCGTGTTTCAAAAGTATGTATTTTATTTTGTTTCGGTGTATTCTGTCCCACTGAAATGGATTGTTCAGGTGACTTATTTTAACTACAGTACCGTGCTTATAACAAAAGTAAAATAATAATTTTAGCTTTCCATTAAAGTAATTCGTACGTAGAGTGAAGTAAGTACAGAAATAACAGTTTTTTTTTTGCAGCAGTGAATACTTAAAGATGCATTCAAATTATTAGGGAGGCTAGAACAATCAAGATGACGCCATGACGTTTAAAGTACGGTAACAACCTCGTTTTGTTTAAAAATCTCATTTGATAATATTTTTACCTACCCAGCCCAAATCTCCACACGAAACTTTAAATGGAGATGCNATGTTTAAAAATCTCATTTGATAATATTTTTACCTACCCAGCCCAAATCTCCACACGAAACTTTAAATGGAGATGCTAAACCATACTACACTTTCGTGGTCATGTGATAGTCTTTTCAGACCTAAACAAATCAAGTGGTATTTTTTGTTTAAATTGCTAGTTTCCGCTTTAGGTCAATATGTCAACTGGAAGCGGCTTACACACTGATCTAAACTTAAACGTTTATAAAGAAAATAGTTTACCCATACATGACTAAATCCATGATCGAACCGGCATTCGTACCAACCATAGCATAGAAGCCAGCGAAAATTAAAAAAAAAAAAATTCAGCTTACAGGTAAACTGATTTTCGCAACGGTTTGCAAAACAATCTCAAATTCTACTTTTTTAAAATTACCTAACCCAAAACAACAGTGAAACGCACGCATTAGTAGCAGAAACACTAAATTTGACTGAATTTTTTCCACATCGGCAAGTTAACAGAGAGGGCAGACGCGTTGGCAACGGAAAAGTTACTAGAGCAGCGGCATCGTCCAGCGTGGTTCCCACGTACGAAAATCCGGGTAACGACCCCGTCGGGAATTGAACCCAAGTCCCAGTGCAAGCAGTCCGAAATCGCCTTTTTGCTAAACTGTGTAGTTATTTATCTATGATGTGTTGTTATGTATGCTGACAGACACTGATCAGAAAATTTGTTTATATTTAGATGTGTATGTGTGTATATATATATATATATATATATATATATATATATGTTTATTTATTTATATTATACACAACACTAATGTTATTTAATTACACACTAGATCTGACCTAAGGACGTAAAAGGTAGTTATTATACAATTTATGGAAGTATAAGGATTTTGTAAAATATAATGTTACATCTCCATTGTCATAGAGAAAGCTTGTAGAACAGATGCACGCGTGACACTCGAGAGAATATATGCGGTAGAGTGCGAGTGTCAAATGCGCATGTAATTACTCTCTCTGTTACAAAATTGAGCTGCTTTTCAGTCAATAGGACTATAAAAACAACTGGATAGAATTTGAGGTTAGAACATTGTTTATGTGAATAGGTGCTTTGGGATGTCTGCAAACTTTATCTAACATTTTTTTAATGCAACGAGAATATATATATCATTTATAATTAATATGAATTAAAACAGAGAGAAAGTAGTTGTGCTGGTAGTTCCTGGTAGGAAATAGTTCTTATCCATGACATATTATTGCGCACGGATGCGGTGCGTTGTCGCTTTGGTGTAATTTTATAGACTTAGTTAATGTTTGTTTGCATGAGGCGGAGAAATATCCTGGAAGTAGAACTTTAGCAACGGCTTCAGAAAAGTTGGAAGTAACCGTGAATGAACTATATAGTTACATTGTAACATTTCGATGGCAGTGAGTGAGCAGTCCAGTTTTGTTACAGTGTTGCCAGATAGGGGAAATCAAATTCTGGTACAATGCGCAGTAAAGTTCTGGTATTTTCAATAAAATTCTGGTACTATAATAAAAAAAAAGGAGCCCCCACTCCCCGCCCTGACGAAAACCGTTATTGCAATTACATTACAGAAATTTTAAATCCCAAATAAAATATATGTAATTATAACACAACGGTTATTTTACGATATTTTTCCAGGTTCTCAGAAATTACTTATCGGTATTCATTTTACAAAATTACATTTATAATTCAGTTTAAATACATTTAGTCAAAAACTAAAAAATACGACAATAATTTTTAAAAAATTTTATTGCTATGTAATTTGATTTAACACCGTGTTTTGCTACAAACTCAAAGTACAATACAACATAAAATAACCTTAAGCAGTTGTAATTTACAACTATGTTTATTTTAATTTACAAAATAATAAATATTAACAGATACTTTTGCTAGATCAGTAAAGTTTAGCAAATTTTTGTGACCAAAAATGTCTGGTCCGTATGAATACCAAAATGAGAAAAATCTGGTACCTGGTACCAAGACAGAAAATCTGGCACAAATACCAGAATTCTGGCACGTACGGTAACACTGCTTTGTTGGTTGGACCATCCCTCGCCAGCCCCCACCTAACCGCGACACTTCCTCCCCAAGTCCTCCCCTGAAAACGTTCCAGTTCGTGGCGGGGTCAGGTTTCCACACAAAAAAAAAAAAGTGAACTACGCGCCGCAGACAACAGACAGTCTGGGCTAGCGTCTTCCGTGTCATGGAAGTCGTCTCCGCTACGGTTGCATCTCAGAGAAGTCTATAGGTTTCGCCTCTCAGGCGCGGTCTATTTCAATTTGTAAGCGTTGGTGCGTGCAAGTATTTCAAAATGCCGTACTTTAGGATGTACCCGTGGATACAATCAGGTAGGCACGTTCGTGAAACCACAAAACTATTTCTGTTTTTTTACATCATTGTTTTCAAACAAACTTACTTCTGTGTAACGTAGTTTGTCCCAAAGCTATTTTGCTATGGTGAAAAGTCGATACAACTTTAAACCTGTTTGCACTTTACTTTCTAACAATTTATTTATTTATTTGTGTTTTTAAATTGCGTGTTTGTAAGTAAAAAGGTACATATTTTGCGTGTAATTTTAGCAACAATAATCATTAAGCTAGACGACATATTTTTTCCGTAGTCGTGTATTATTGAAACCCAATTCACCAATAGTAATCTGTTAATCATAAGATGTATTTCCGGTATAAAANTCCGTAGTCGTGTATTATTGAAACCCAATTCACCAATAGTAATCTGTTAATCATAAGATGTATTTCCGGTATAAAATTAAAAACTTTTTGATGTTACGTTTAGCGATTTTTGACCAAGCCAGTTGGCCTAGTCCCGTCGAAATTACGATTTCATAAGCATCCTTCGATATGTGTAAGTAAAACTAATAAGGGGGCGGGGGCAGGAATATTGAATTTCCGTGTGATTGGGTTTGCAGTTTCCATTTTTAATTGTGAAGCTGTACTCACAACCTTCCGTTCCACCCGTCAGTCAGTCAGTCATCCGTCTGTTTTTTTCGTCCGTCAGTTGAAAGCGACTCACAACAATCCGTCGATCCTTCTATCCGGCAAAATTTTAGCGTGACAACTTACCATCGCGATTTCTCTTTCGTAGAAGGTATATTTTGGTTGGAAATACCTTTCAAGAGAAAAACATTTTGGGGAAATAATTTTTTTTTACGCGATAAAAATTTATACTGAGTTATTGTTAAACGTTTTAAATTCCTGAATTTGCCACCAATATAAATAAACACATATCCACCGCCTTGCATTTTATTTCAAAGTGCGTGTTCGCGTCTACGGAATGTCGTCGGAAGGCGGTGGCCCATCCGTTGGTCCGTCGAAAGTTAATGAGATATATTTGACGGATCGACGGAGAGAAATAAAAGTCGCCCCGCGATTGGTCGAAGATCACGTGACCGCCTGACGGACGAGCGACGGATTCTTGCAAGTCCAGCTTAAATAGTTTAAGAAAATAAAAACCAACAATGCTACATTTTTCTAATTATTTCCCTTCCCCCTTTTTTCACAGTTTTAATTTCCTTTTTCGTATAATTTTCTCTCCTCCCTCTTTTATCCATGCATCTTCTGGACTTGTTATATTTAAAAGTTAGCCACGAATAAAAAATTGCTACTCAATGCAGTTGGAGTTTACTGATTTTGTTTTACTTTCCATTTTCTTTATCGTGATTACTAATATCCGTTGCTCCCCGTGGGAATTCTCAAATCCTATTTTAATTTATGTTTTGTAATTAAATATATTTATTGGCTATTGCTCCAAATTAGAAAGTTTCATAAAGTACTCACTTTACCGTGAATAGCCTATACCCAGGTATACCCTCTACAACTTTGGGTGCTGAAGTTGCAGAAAGTACCGACCACGTGAACAAAGTTTCCAACTGCTTTCAGAAATGTCACAAAAGTACACTCGTTCGTGGAACAACATTATCCTCTGTGACCCTGTCGAAATTGTGTAGACGCGTGTTCCCGAATTGATCGCTCTGTGCCTGCCGATATAGGATTTTATCGGTTCATGTGACCCTATAACGCCAGATGCAGTTAACGTTAGAAGTTGCAGTTCGTACTTAGAGGGAGAATGGGGCAGAGTGCGCATGCGAGCTACGCAGTAGCCACTGTTCGTGTTCCAACGCTGGAATACTTTTCTGCCAATAGCACTATCAAAAACAACATGGATAAGATTTGAGATTAGAACAATGTTTACTTAAGTAAGTGCTTTGAAATGTTTGTACACTTCCTCTAACAAAAAAAAAAGCCACGTGGGGTGTACACCCCATGGCGAGGTGACACCCTCCTAATGACGGGTTTTCAAGCAGAGACCCTTAGGTGTCCGTCATCCCCGGACATGACATTAAGTGAGAACCTTGGACGGAGTGGCGCTGGAACGCAAGGGCGGGGGAAACGGGAGCACCCTGAGAAAGCCCGCGGCATCGTTCTGCACGATTCCCACAGAGCGAAAACCCGGGAGTGGGTCAACCGGAGATCGAACCCGGATCGCCGTGGTGGGGGGCGACCACCCCGGCCACTACCCCACCGCTGCCTCGCTACTTCCTATAACTAAAAAAAAAAAAGTAGTGTAATGTAACTAGAATATGTTCGAGTTAAAGTATGGCCTTATTTATTCATATAAAAGGCGGGCCTGTTAAAAAATGCAAATGTAAACAAATGCATTGAGCCGCATTGACAATTGTATTGGCGATAGCGTGTCAGTTTTGGGGACATGCCCAGAAGATGACAATCTGCTTGCGTGCTGGCAGCTGTGTATCCTCTGAATTGCTGCGTTTGTTTTCTTCGATCGCCGTGACTTTTACCATACGTACGTTTACAGGGATTTTGTTTTTTTTTTTCCCCCTATAGACGCAATGGTTTCAGCGAGGGCAGAGAGGGTTTAGAAACATTCTGTAGTCGCCAACACAATATGCTGTTCACGGAGAACTGAGCACTATCGAAGCCTTGCTTAAGGGGACTTTCAGTTGTGACCCTATCATTTTATTTGTTGAAAGTCTGTAGCAAAGTTCAACACAGGCTCCTATCGTAGTTCGACTCGTGTCCGGCTAGTATTTTTTTTTTTAACAATTTCAGACCCAATTTAATTTACGGTTTCAGGTGCTGCAAATAAAAATTTGCATGATGCCTGCTGTACTTCAGTCGACGCAACGCGTGTTTCGTTGCCACAGCCAGTTATCTGCAGCCTGTATGTTCGGCTACAGTTATATGAACCAAATACGACCTAGATCAGGAAGACGGTTTGCGAATCAATTACCCGCAGGTGGGATCATTGGTCATTGAGCTTCGCAGTGTGCGGTACAAGCCAAAAAATTACCTACGCGTGCGAAATGTACAGAATTGTGTACACTGGGTCTGGATGGGTTAAGATACGGCAGTCTGTAAAATAACCGTTTTTAACTATATCGGAAGGCTCCAAAATAATATGTACATCATGTGTGGCAACTTTAAAGTATCATTCCGTCCTCGCCTGGGGTATGGCGTATTTTCGTAGGTAAACATNGGGGTACGTTTAATAGTTTCGTCAAAAAACCGGGATTTCAGACACACTGATGTAGTTCAAGCGCCAGGCAGTCAGAACCCTTTTGATCTACTTGTGTGTGTACGTGTGTGTGTGTGTGCGCGCGCGCATCTGTGTATTCTTCCGCCACACACAAAACTTACATTGCCGTGGGTCTGATCACTTTATTTATGCGCCGGTAAGTGAAACTGTGAAATTATTATACAAGTAAATGTTCTACAAATTTCCTTATTCTTGCACTTATATGCATTTTAAAAAAACAGAAATTAAATGAATATTTTTTATCTGGCACTTTAAATACAACATTTAGACAAGTAACTTGCTTTCTCTTCGTCGTCACCGACTTACTGGCCGCATGCCAGTCAGGGTATATACAGGTAGGGTCATTAACATTTTTTTCAAAGGTTGATTTCAAAAGCGTTCAATTAACCCTGAACAGCGTACAATTACAAATACTCAGGATTTACGGACATCATTTACGAAACGTTTTTTCATCCGCTTGGAAGTTCCGCTGATATGGTTTGATTTTTTACAACGTTTCTGAGTATTTTAACGCACTCGTTCGAATCGGGGCTTGACGCTGGATGAGTAAGTAGTCAGCTCACGTCAGTATTCGTTACAAGGTTTTTCTTGGACGTGTGTCGTAATTGAAAATAAAAAAAAAACGGAGACGTACAATGTAATTGCGTGTCGCAATTCAGAGATTGCTGCTATTTCAAGTGTATCACAACTGTGTTTGTAAATTTAAAACTTTTTTTGTCTCCAATCATAACACACGGTACAGCGTCTTATTTTGCAATGTACCTGGAATCAGTTCGTTATTTAGGAATAAAATGTTTCTTTACAACAGCAAATTGTTTAAAGCTACAGTCGCAAGCGCTGTGCATAAATCTAAATTGTGTTCGGGGTCCCGACTGAGTTGCTTAGAGAGTCAAAACATACAAAAGAAAAAAGAAAAAGCTGGTGAGACTGAAATCAAAATAAAAGTGTCCCGCTTTCGAGTTGCTTACGTTGACAGGTAGATTGTTCCACGATCGCGCAAGAGAAATTGCGAACGAACGAGTTTACAAAGCTTCGTTTCGTAATCAGTGTTTTCTTACAGATATCTGAAGCGATGGCTACGACTGTCTTCCACTGACCTCCCGTTTTATTCTCTCTCCTGACAATTCCAATCCTCGGGCTTCAGCTCTTGATTTTATTCAAACAATTGACTAGAGTTTTGGGCAGCAAGTGCGTTTTATTTTACGAGTTTTACCATTTACTTATTTTCTGTTCAGTGCTCAAGTCGAAGTCTTGCTTATAGTCCGTTCGCAGTAACTTCACACTTTTTGTATCATATCTTTGAATAATCACCCTGTGTATGACGTGTTTGGTTGTTACCTGAATGTCATGTATAGAATTCCATACACTCTAAATTCGGATCAGCGGAAAACCACTGAATCGCAGTGAAATTCAACTACTCGAATCAGTGAAAATGGCTCCACATAGAATCAGTAGAAAACCACTGATTCTTTCAGTGAAACAATCTCACTGATTGAATTAGTGATGGGAATCAATTTCATTGATGATGGAATCAATTTCACTAATTGAATATGTGACGGCCGACTGCAGTGGCGTATTAAATATTGTTTTTATTTAATTTAGCCAAATAATTACGTGAAGTAAATATATTTACTATAGTTTACTATTTATATTACGCAATTTACAGTAATTTAAAAAAGTAAAACAGTTTTCGGAGGTGACCGGCTTACCTTACCATCTGTACTACCAAGCCAAGTTGAATAATGCGAGGAAAATATACGTTATAGTAATTATCGAAATCATGAAGATTTAAATTGTAGGCCCTTACTTTTCGTTTTTGGTTTAATTGGTGCCATTAGGATTGTTAAAACTAATAGTATAAGTGAGTGCATTATCTTCACCACATTATAGGCAGTTTAAACTTTCAAACAGAGCGCTGTGATAATTACATGAAAACGAAACGAAAGACGTAAAAACAAAATTAATGGCTGCATGTTCATATTACCTCGTTAAATGGTCTTTTGAAATACGAAGCACATTCTAGAAAGTATTTTGTATTGGTTTTATTAGTTTATTCGTTGTTATTTTACTTTACACAAGTTGTTTAACGACAATTTTCAAACGTTGTTTGGCGGCTATTTCTACACGCTGTTTAACTGATCCGTCAATAAAAAAAATACACTGAAAAACAATGAAAAAATTACTGATCAAGCAGTTGAAAATGTCACTGAATAAATAAGAGAAGGAAATCTGGCATTTTTTCACCGATTCATCAGTTAAAATCACTGAAGTGACTGTTGAATCAGTCAGCCACTCTTGACTGATTGAAATAGTGAAATTCTCACGGATTCCGATTTAGAGTGTACTTCTGTTAACATAAAAGTATTTTATTTTGTTATATTGAATTTTTACTTGTATTTTACTTACAAATAATAATATTTCATATATAATTAACATGAATAAAAACAGAGAGAAAATATATGTGTTGGTAACGCCTAGTAAGAAATAGTTCTCATGCAAAATATGATTAAACAGAGTGCGCACAAATGCGGTGCGTGGTCCCTTTGGTGTAATATTCTAGACTAGGTTAAGCATTGTTTGCATGAGGCGGAGAAATATCCTGGAAGTAGAAAGTTAGCAGGCTTCAGAAAAGTTGGAAGCAACAGTGAGTGGGCCACAGTAGAAGATAATCGGACATTTAAAATCAAATCCCCAAGTCTTAAATTTAGCTAATCACAGAGTAGCAAAAATTTTAATGAAAACGCATTTTAATTTTGATTTAAAGTAACGAACAAGAATTATTTATTTCGGTTGGCCTACCTCTCAATGCAATTGAAAAACATCACTTCCATTTTTATTTCAAATAACACGCTCTAAAATGCTTTGCTATTGGAAGAAATTAGGCAGTAGCATTGTTATTATGTCAGTTAAATTTTCTAATCCTGCTACTGCTTAGTTTTTCGTTGCGTAGCTCCTTATATAGGCTATTCACCGTAAAGTGTGCACTTTTCGAAGCCCTCTCATTTGGAATAATAGTCAATAAATATATTTTATTGTAGCCTTAGACGTTAACTTTCGAGTCCGGTGAAATATATACACTGTGTTTTTTCGCCTGCATGGTAATGTTTATACTAAAAAATGGCGGAAGGATAAAAAATGGGTGATGCGGGAAAAAGCAACTAGGGCCTCAAAAGTGCTCACTTTACCGTGAACAGCGTATATGCAGTATGCGCGCGTGCGCGTGCGTGGCCGCCCGGCGTTACGGCACGTTACGGAAGAGGGCAGGTGAAAGCCAGGGAAAATACCGCGGACGGGCGCCTTGCAAGTTTCCGTCCGCCGTGCGTCTGGAGGGGCGCAGCAGATGGAAGTGCGGCTCAGGCCCGCCCCGGATGCCAACCTCTTTATTTAAAGCTTCACGCGAAGGGGAGAAGCGAGTCGTTGCTCATTCCTGAACCCTCCCATCTCCTTTGAGAATAAGCACTGCCGTCACTGTTAGTGTTAGGGGGGGGGGGGCCTGCTTTCATACGGCCCTGACTGCTCGTGACGTCACGAAGTCGCGTGTGTTGTGCGTTGCAACCGTTAGTTGTATAGTCCATTCACAATTACTCCCCACTTTTCTGAAGGCCGAAGTTCTACTTCCAGGATATTCCTCCGCCTCGTGCAAACAAATCTTAACCTAAGTAGTCTGGGAAATTACATTAAAAGGACAACGCACCGCATTCGTGCGCGCTTAATTTAATAATATATGTTACGTAAGAACGATTTCTTACTAGGTACCGTATTGCCAACACATCTATATTCTCCCTGTTTTTTTTAATATTAATTATATATTAAGTGTTAAAACTGATAGACAAAATGTAATTAAAAGTTCAATTTATTCAAAAATAAGATAATTTTATGTTAACGTAAGTATAAAAGGTTTGTGATGTATAACTAGGAAACGACCAATCACGTCATGCATGGGGCGATTTTTCAAAGGTTTGATTCAAATAGTGCGAAGAAACCGCGAANTACATGACATATTAGGAAACGACCAATCACGTCATGCATGGGGCGATTTTTCAAAGGTTTGATTCAAATAGTGCGAAGAAACCGCGAATACACTATAAGAAACTTAAGCAACAAGAAGTTTCATCTAAATTGTATATACTTTGATTTGAACCAAGGCGATGGAAAACTTTCTAAGCTCTACTGCTTAATGACTATTGCTTAGGTTTTCATCGTGCATGCCCCTTAGTTTTAAGTTATATAGCTTGTAGCAGAATGGCTGTAGCCGAATGTCAAAATGTAGCCTAATTTAAGTTCGATCCAGTAATCATTTTGTTGTAACTTGTAACTTATGTACTCGTATATTATATTTATTTTCTCTCCGCCCCCCCCTCCACCCGCCCTCATCGGGCAATGAAAGATACATTATCAATCCAGTATCTCAGTTTGTAAATGTTTTCATCACTCTGCTTATTTCTCATGAATAAACTTCTCACAGTATAGTGACATAATACTGTCACAGTGTTTTTTTAACAAGTCTTGAATTTTATAACTAAAACTATCTTAAAAAAAGTAAATAAATATAAAAATATTTATAACATTGTATCAATATCTTCCTACATTCAACCATAGTAACCTTTATTATTACCCTACTTGAGGAAGCGTTCTTTGCAAAATGTGCTTTCTAAAGTATCCGCAGTAAAAATACGCGTAGGCCTCTAATTTTTTATATTAAAAATAGGCTTGGTAATTATTTTATTTTTTACATTTAAGTTAGTAAATATTAGCAAAATATTTCACAGTGTTACAAAACATATGCAGCTTTTGGTATGCAAGTCGTGCTTTTCTGACAATTGTGATAGTGTGTCAACTACTTTTTAAATTAGTTCTGCATATTGTACAGTTGGATGCAGTGTTCCATTGGAAATCACCCTTCTTCTACCTTAACTTCAACTAGCGGCTTAAACGGCCTTAACCGGTGTTCGAACACAGGATCTGTAGCACCGTTAGCTGACGTTCGAGCCAACAATGCCACAGAGATCTTCTTTATCACTTGACACTCTCATAGCGTAACATTAATAAACGGTTGTTCACGGTAAAGTGAGCACTTTTGAAATCAACCTTTGAAAAAATGTTCCTGCGCCTACCCTGCGTATATTTCAACGGACACCAGAGACTGGCGTTGGCAACGGCGGTGGGAAAGTAGTTCCACGTCTTAGCGTTGAATGAAAAGTGCGAGGTAAACATTTGTCAATAGGGAAATTATTTATTTTACTTGGGGTTTTTTTTATGTATGCAAGTGTAAGAACAAGCAAATTTGTAAAATATTTTCTTTTCTAATGAATTCGCAGTTTTAGTTGACCGAGGCACGAATAAAGTGATCAGGACGACAGTGTAAATTGTCCATATGGTGGAAGAACACACAAAGTACATACAAGTAGATCTTAAGCAGGGCCTTCAAAAGTGCTCAGTTTACCGCGAACAGCATGTATAATATATATATATATATATATATATATATNATATATATTTTTTTTTTTAATGGTCAAGTTGTGATAACGTTACATTCGTAACCGCGAGCTCGAGGGCACGAATCCCGGGTAAGCCTAGATAAGGTTAATTCTTCTCATATTAGGAACAAAACGAGTTCTTATAGGAGGGAAAATTTCCGCCGTTAGGTAAGCGCTAGTGCTCGAAAGAGGTCACTTTTAATTAAAATTTTAAGCTACGTGAATAACTGAAAAGAAAGATTTCACTGTGTTAGGTTATTTTTTAATTTTATTTATGATGATTGTAATCATTTTGTTTTTAATGTATAAAATATGAAAAAAAAAACTCCCGTACACGTACGACACTAGCGCTTACCTAGTGGCGAAAAATTTTAGTTGCCAAACTAAAAGCATTGAAGTTCCCAACCTGAGTAGAATAAACCGTAGCCTTGGACATAAACCGTGCCTTGGCCTGAGTCATCCGGCATAACATCGTAGTCCCCATCAGATCAAATGCCACTAAGGGCTGTTCACGATAAAGTGAGCACTTCAGAAATCAACGTTCGAAAAATTTGACTTCCCTTACCTGCAAATATTTTAACAGGCACACTGACTGTCACGTGCCCAGTAAAGTTGGTAACGACGGAGGGAAAGTATTTCCGTGTCTCAACGTCGAACCTGAAAGTGTTACGTAAACTTTTATGTATAATGAAATGATTTCAGTTTACGTTCTTTTTTTTAAATGCATATAACAGTACGGATTCAATATTTGTGAAATATTTACTTATATAACAGTATCGCGCTTTCACTTGACCAACGTATGAATAAAGGTATGACGTCCTATAGCAATGTTAATTCAACTTGCACCGAAAGAATACACAGGATGCCAAAAAAAAAATAGTTCNAAGAATACACAGGATGCCAAAAAAAAAATAGTTCTTAAGGCCCGGCTTCATCCCTTTTCCAGAAATTTTTTTGTTTTCGCGTCGTAATTTAGGATTCGTAGTATTTTACTGACAATGTAGGATTGTAGAAAATTTACGTTTCACGAATTGCTTAATATTTTTGTGCGTAATTTTAATTGTATTTTACCTGAGAACTTATTAATAAAATATTAATATGTTCTCGAATTTTTACAACAAGCAGATAACATACAACTAAAATTACGCACAAAAATATTAAGCAATTCGTGAAACGTAAATTTTCTATACTCCTACATTGTCAGTAATTACTNTATCGCGCTTTCACTTGACCAACGTATGAATAAAGGTATGACGTCCTATAGCAATGTTAATTCAACTTGCACCGAATAAATACACAAGATGCCAAAAAAAAAAAAATAGTTCTTAATGCCCGGCTTCATCCCTTTTCCAGAAATGTTTTTGTTTTCGCGTCGTAATTTAGGATTCGTAGTAATTACTGACAATGTAGGATTATAGAAAATTTTCGTTTCACGAATTGCTTAATATTTTTGTGCGTAATTTTAATTGTATTTTACCTGAGAACTTATTAATAAAATATTAATATGTTCTCGAATTTTTACAACAAGCAGATAACATACAATTAAAATTACGCACAAAAATATTAAGCAATTCGTGAAACGTAAATTTTCTATACTCCTACATTGTCAGTAATTACTNTTAAAATTACGCACAAAAATATTAAGCAATTCGTGAAACGTAAATTTTCTATACTCCTACATTGTCAGTAATTACTACGAATCCTAAATTACGACGCGAAAACAAAGAATTTCTGGAAAAGTCGTAACGACGGGCCTTAAACGATGTTTTCGAATGAACTCATTTGCCGTGAACAGCCTTAATATCACGGAACGGCTAATCCTGCCGGATCGCTTCAGTAGGCAGCGACGTTGCAGGGAAGGTACTGCGGGAGCTGCTGGATCAGCGATGAATACCTCGTCGGTTCCCACGTCGGCTTCCTCCCCGGCCGGAGGGGGTTGCCGGCCGGAGGGGTTGTTCCCTTGTGTAGCGGAACGGCGCGGGAGGAGGAGGGAGCGTGATAGCGGAGGGTGGGGAGGGTGGCCCTCGCTGCGATGGAGACTGCGCAGGCAGGCATTTAGCCATCANTCGGCTTCCTCCCCGTCCGGAGGGGGTTGCTGGCCGGAGGGGTTGTTCCCTTGTGTAGCGGAACGGCGCGGGAGGAGGAGGGAGCGTGATAGCGGAGGGTGGGGAGGGTGGCCCTCGCTGCGATGGAGACTGCGCAGGCAGGCATCTAGCCATCAGTCAGTCCGCCGCCCGGGGTCCGCCGGAGAGGTCGTGCTCGTTCGTACGTCGGCGTGTTTTGGCGGACTCATGCCCCGTCGTCGTCGCCGCCTTCTATAACGCCTCTGAGCGACGGCAGCGTGGGCGGACCTGCGCGCCAGTGACTACCCCTCGCTGGTGAGTGTTGGCGCACGCCACTGAAAAGTCCCTTTTCACACCATCATATTTTTCTTCAATCACCTTCAATTTTTTATCGAGTGGAAAGGAAGAGATTTCGGCGGCTCCTAACAACGAGGTTTTGAGAGTCGGTAAGGGGGAAACGAGGTGGAAATTTAGCAGTGCCGGAATGCAAGGGCGGGATGAACGGGATATCCCCGAGAAAACCCGTCGACCAGCGACATCGTCCGGCACGATTCCCACTNAATGCAAGGGCGGGATGAACGGGATATCCCCGAGAAAACCCGTCGACCAGCGACATCGTCCGGCACGATTCCCACTCGCGAAAATGCGGAGTGACCCGGCCAGTGATTGAACCCGGTTCGCCTTGGTGGGTGGCGAGCAGTCTAACCGCTCAGCCACCGTGGTCCTTCAATGTTTCGTTTTCCTTAAAGATTTTCGATTGGAACATGTTCTGTATTTTCTTGAATCCAAATTTTCAATCGCTTATCATTGCTTTTTTTCTAACAGTATTAATTAAAGTAATATTATAATAATACAATTGTGTGCACACGTTTACAAAATAAGGACGCATATACTTTTAAAAAAAAAAACAATAAAATGAAGAAAATTTGCTGAGTTTTAACCAATTATTTTCGTGTCGTGCGTGAGTAGTGGATACTTATACAAATTCAGTTTTGGTATTTTTTAAACTGGTTTCATTAAAAAGTTTGTGATAAATTTCTATGTAGAGACTTTAAAGCTTATTGAATGCCATTCATTGAAAGAAAAATGATTATGTTTTAGTTCAATAAATTGAATTCAAGTAATTGAATTCAATAAATACTCGATCGTGTGAAGTTGCCTTAACACAGCTTTCCCATAGCTCAGTGGTGGACTCGAGAGGGGGGTTAACAGCACTGCAGCCCGCCTCGCGAAATAATATTCTTGCAATGATTATACGATCCAGACTGTTATTAAACTTCCACTGTCCACGAATATAATTGTTGTTTGTGTTAAAATTAAGTCAATCCTTATTTCTTTGACGCGCAAACAAAAAAAAAATTGTCTAAATCACTACATACACACCTGCCGTCAGGGCCGGATTTGAAGTGGACGCTCCTAGGCCCAAGAGTTTTTGCNGGGGGGCGGTCGTTCCCGCAATTTTCCTCAAGAAAATAATTTTTATTATGACAATTTTAATTTTATCGCATAATAACATCACTTATGAAAATAATTTGATAATCAAATTTTTGTATTTTAGGTGTATTAAGTAAATGAAATAGCCCAACAAGGTATTGGAAATAAGTTTAATATCTTCGATAGCTATCAACACATAAATACATGTATGCATTATACATTATTGACATATTAAAATTAATTTTTTGAGCGTGCGCCCCCTGGACTTGTGCACCCCTAGGCCGGGGCCTAGTGGTCCTAATGGTAAACCCGGCCCTGCCTGCCGTAGTTGCATGTAGGAGTTGACAGTTGGCAGCGAATCAGTAGTTCGACGCCTCAGTATCGTTTTCAGCGTGTCGTTTAAATTGNCATGTAGGAGTTGACAGTTGGCAGCGAATCAGTAGTTCGACGCCTCAGTATCGTTTTCAGCGTGTCGTTTAAATTGCCGTGAAATTAAGGTCGTTTATATTTGTATACGCATTAAAAAAAAACATAAACTGCCCAGTAGTGTCATAGTCGTGTTTGAAGCAATGTTATGGTGTTACATTACAGGCGCAAGTCTGCAAGTGCTTAGAGCCCACGTCAGTTTTTACTTGCGGCAAAAGAATATATATGACGGTCGAAAAAAAAACTTCACGCAGGTTTTTTAAAAGCGTTGTATTAACCGTTACGTGGCTATAGTAATCGTGTTTTTAAATCAGCTTTTGAAAACCCCCCAGTTAAGTTGGTAGCGATGCGGGAAAACTATAGTGTCATGTTTTAAGACCGTAGTATTACAGCAACAGGAATTAAATCCCGTGTGTATTTTTTTTTCCACCAGAAAACTATTAAAAATAATTTTAAATTGTGAAATGAAGCATGTAGAGTTATTATTCCTGTCTGCAGGGCCTTAAACGCACCTGTCAAGACAAGAGCATTATCTCGTCATGGTACTGAAGTATAAAAGCGCTGGCCTGCACTGTTATTTTTAAAAACAGCCGTAAGGTTGCTGTGGTGGGTAAGCACTAGTCAGCACACAATTGCGAGGGTTGCAATGTGTTTTCAGTATAGTAAAGTCAGCGCACGGAGTTGTGCTCGTCGGGAGATAATGACGATTATGGTCTTCCATTGCCAGTTTTCGTTAAATTTGTTAATTTCTTGTTTTTATAATTTATACGAATTCCTATAACGTCACTGTTAAAATTTATGATACCGAAATAACATTTCGTCATATTGTACTACAGGCCTGACTGAATTTGAAGAATGTGAATATATTTACGGTAACATGAACTTTATTGGATACAGTTTTACCGCGCGGTCATTTTAAGTTTTCGAGACTACTCTATAGCACGATTAACGTCACTGAAAAAAGATTATTAGATTCTAACTCCCTTCCCAGTTTGGATTTTTCGTTTTTTTTTTTTTTTTTATCGTCCTGAGACAAAATGAGGCATTTAACCAGTAGTTATTTACGACACCATGTTACAGAAATTCGTTAAAATATGTTCAGTGCTTCACGTAGTTGAAAAATATGTAACGGCAATCACATTGATGTATTAACAAGTTCTTCGTTGTGTTAAATAATCTAACTACCGTGAATAAAGTGTAAGTATTTTTCAACAGGTTTAAATCAAAATAATAATGTTATTTACATAACACTTAAGCCTTTTCAATATCATATTCATACAAATCAAATACCCGGAAAGAAATTTCCAGGTAANTTATTTACATAACACTTAAGCCTTTTCAATATCATATTCATACAAATCAAATACCCGGAAAGAAATTTCCAGGTAACTAACTGGTTCTGTAAGCAATGAATAATATTTCGTATAATTTTTGTAGCCACACAAAATCTTCATGTAATTAAATTTGTCAGAAGGGGGACGGGGTGGCTTGAAGTTAATACTCGTCTTTCCCCAAACCATACGAAATAATTTCCTTATCTGTAAATTAAAATATAAAAATTGTCTAGCTGCATCTACGAAATGTCATTATCGTGTAGTTTTGAGGACGTTTGTTTAATGTTCATAGCTGCTTCGTCATTAAGGCCCCCGTCTACCTGGAACTTTTTCCCACGTTTAGGCCGAGAAGCGCGGGAGCGATAAGGGCGACACTGCCACGCGCATCAAGTACGCGATCGCCGCTAAGCGCAAGGCTCTGAACTGGCGTGCAGTGTTCTCGTCGTGCTGCGTGTACCTATGGGACTTTCAGCGGTGACCATATTATTTTATTAGTGGGAAGTCTTTAGGAAGGTTCAGTGCAGGCGCCTATAGTAGTTTTGTATGTATCTGATGCGTGCATTTAGAGCTACAGCGCCTTGGAAAGGCAGTTTTTAGCGGTTTTGGAGTACTCTGAATTGATGTTTCTAACGTACGTGATATTTTGAAAGTACTTAACAGCTCTCGTCTGAAGTGTGTATTCTTTTCGTAGATCAGCACGTTGGACGCACGCTTAATAGTTTCGTTGAAAAACGTGTATTTGGAACACTCTGCAACGCAGTTCAAACGCCAGGTAGACGGGCGCCTTAAAGGAATACGCGTGAGGGACTAGGGTCTAGTTATAGCGTTGTAAGGCAAGCAAGCTTCCCTTCCGCCATCTTTTTTTTCCCCAACCCAAAATCACAGCATTCATCCAGTCTTCGAAAAATGTACGTTTATATTGCCAAACAAGACGGAATATTTTCACATTTACATCCACAACGACAGAAATATATTAGATGCAGTACATTTCGCGAACTTATTTCGAGACACGATATGTTTCAAAGCACTGTAGGGTCGTTGAGCCTCCGTTATCGGTTGAATTTTTTTCGTAGATGCTAAACGTTGACCACGAATCACGGAGGTTTAGTGCCTAATGTTACCGAAGCCTGATTGGCCCCTTAAGTGCAGAAATTGCGTCTCAGGCACACAATAGCCAATGGCGATAGAAAAACTGTTGTGGTATGTGGTGTATGGTATGCATATAGTCTTGAAGTCTAACATGTGCTGCGATTTTTTTTTTTTTTAGAAAAATCATTGTCTGTGGTTACGTAGATTTCTCCAACGTATGGAAGGAAGTCCTAGAAGCAAGAACCAGAACGACATCGCAGGCATCTAAGTGGTTTTCTATATGCCACTTTTTTCTTGATAATCACTACTTTTCCCAACCGTTTCTATGACCGAACCGGATTTCTCAGGTTAACGAGCTTAAGAGCGGGAAAAGTAAAAGTAAGGGAAGCAAATCTTTAAATTCGTGCTGGGAGGAGAGAGAGAGAAAAAAAATGCACCGCTTGAGCGGTTTCCACCTCGTCGTCTAAATGCCCAGGAAATAGCGTGACGCGAAACGTAACTGAAATTAGTCTTGATAAATAATTTTGAAGTCCACTAGGTAGGAGTTATCTTGATGAGTAAGTGGGTATAGTATCTGCATCCAATGGTTTCCTGTTGCCTTTTGTCCATAACATTTTACAAATTGCATTAAATAACAGCTCTCCGTTCGTAATGAAATGATAAATAAAACATTTCCCATCTCCTTTTGTCACGAAATCACTCAAGCTTAAAAATTATTTTTTCCCTGGTATTGACTATTCGAGCAGTTACGGGCTATTCGCGGTAAACTGAGCAGTTTTGAAAGCCATGTTTAAGATCTACTTATATACATACTGTGTATAGGCTATTCACGGTAAAGTGAGCACTTTTTGAAGCCCTCTTTTTTGGAATAATGCTCAATAAACATATTTTATTGTAGCCTTAGACGCTAACTTTCGATTCCGGTGAAATATATACACTGTGTTTATTGCTGACATGGTAATATCTATTTTAAAAAGTAGTGGATGGATAAGAAATTGCTGATGAAAAAAAGTAACCAGGGCTTCAAAAATGCTCACTTTACCGTGAACAGCCTAAATTATTCCAACATATGTAAAATTAGCATTGCCGTGGGTCTGAGTACTTCGTTCATACGTCGGTTAAGGGAAACCAAATTATTAGAAATTGATGTTGTTTTACCAATTCGATAGTTCTTAGATTTTATGCATTAAAAAACACACAATGTAACAGTAATAATTAGAGTATCCACAAATTTTACCTAACGCTTTCAATTAAACTTTAAGATTTTGAACTACTTTCCTTCCATCATTGCCAACTACACTGGGCGCATGCCAATCAAGTTTGCCCGTTAAAACACACGCGAGTATGGGCAGTTACATTTTCAAACGTTGATTTAAAAAGTGCTCACTTTACCGTGAACAACCTTTACCCCTTTTAAATCAAGTACACGAAAATATGCTTTGAATGTATATATAGGTATTATTAACAGTACATAGTCAATATAAGTAAACAAAATATCTTCCAAGGCTGTGAACAGCTTATCCACCACTGCAGGAGCACATGGTTTGTAGTCTGTGTGTTCCTACTCACACTCGGCAAACAACGTTCTACTGGTCCACACAACACCGGATCACAGAGAACGTTCTAATACAGAGGTGAAATAGCCTCTTTTCCCGCGTACTCCAATTGCAACCCGCCAACAATATGGCATCGCTTGCCTCCAACGTGTCGGAACTCCGTTCGCCAATCAGCGCCAAGGAACTCACTTGCCAGCCGGCAGCCCAGCCAATAGGGAACCCTTTCGCAGCACGCAGTAGCCAAACGAACACTTGGCAGCCAATCGGCGACCGGATTCGCTCTCATGAAAGGAATCGCCACGCCGTTTCATTTCCGTGCAAGTTGCTACTGTGGTAGTTTTGCTCGAGCTGCTCTCGGGTGTAGTCATTAAGTAACGTCACAGTTAGGGCGGCTGTCGATCTGCGGGCTGTGGAAAAACCTCGTTTGGCGTCTGCTAGGCGTGTCCGAAGTGATCCGTTTTGAGGCGATCCTCCTCGCCCGCGTGCACGGAGATCAAAATGGCCTACCCAGGAGTGGGGAAGGGGCGTACAGTGAAGAAACAGCTGCCTGCGTAAGTAGGGGTTGTTTCCAATAAAGGCATGTGGGAATCGTGACGGACCATGCCACTGTTTTGCGGGTTTTCTCTTGGATCTCCCGTTTCCCCTCTCCCGGCGCTGTACCACATTCACGTCGCTTCATCCTCATCGGTTTTCAACTGCGGACGTGTAGCGAGAAAGGTCGGATCGTGATGACACGGAGCTCGTCTCGGAGTACCTCCCGAGCCACGTAACGTCACCACGCTCGCACGAGACCCGGAGAAAAANGATTCCCGGCGGCGGGGTCGCTCTGGGATTTTCACGTGTGGGGATCGTGCCGGACGATACCGATGGTCGACGGGGTTTCTCGTGGATCTCCCCTTTACTCCCACCCTTGCATTCCGGCGCTGCACCATATTCACCTCGCTTCGTCCTCATCGACTCTTAAGACCTTGGTGTTAATAGCCGTCCAAATCTCCCCACGACTTGTACATCCACTTCACATCCACTTTCGTGAGTGCAGGTAAGTACACAGACGAAATTACGTGGCGGCTCCTTTAACGTGGGCGTGCCCATTCTCTGATTGGCTGCGTGAGTCTCTGGGAACTGGGTTTTTTTGTCTGATTGCCATCTGAATGCTGCGAAAGGTTCCCTATTGGCCGGGCTGCCTAGGATGCGTATCGCCTGTATTTTTAATTGATCGCGAGGAAAACGGCGTGGTTTGTTTAGGCCGCGATCAAGAGAAAGAATGGACAACTGTGAACAAAAACAGTTCAGTGTTTATTTAGGGCTCAGCAAGATTCAAAACAACCAAACTTGCTCGAGATCAGCCGCACCCAAGGAAAGCTTCAAGTTATATTGTTAGTGACATATCCTGAGAGTAGGGTAATTATAAAAATCGTATGCGCAAACATTTTACGTTTGGTTTGTTGCATGCAAAAGCAGTTTTCAATCGCACAGCACCATTTTTTGACGTCTGTAAACAGCAAAGAAGCCGATCGTCCAAAGCAACGGTGTTTTGAAATTATCTAGTCAAGAAGTCTTTTCGCGAAAATTTACCGTCCGTACGGAATGAAAAATTTTGCGAATTAATCTTAGGTCAACGTAGACTTCAAGTACGTGTACATTTTATCATTTAATTACTTGCTGATTTAAGCTACTGGTATATGCCTTTAGCTATATTCGATTTGCGGTTTCTTCACAACTTTTGAACCAAACCTTCGAAAAATCACCTCATGTATGACGTGGTGTCCCCCCCCCCTCCCCCCTAAATATGCAATGTATAACAAGCGTTTTATACTTGTATTAACATAAAAGTGCCTTAGTTTTGTTTAAATTGTAATTTTGTGTATATTTATTTACTAATTATAATATTTCATTTATAATAAATATGAATAAAACAATGATAAAATAGTAATGTTGGCAATGCCGTGTAAGAAATAGTTCTTACGCAAAATATTAGTAAAGTAAGTGTGCACGTATGCGGTGCGTTGTTCCTCTGGCGTAATTTTCTTGCCTTGGCTGAGCTTTGTTTGCACGAGGCGGAGAAATATCCTGGAAGTAGAACTTTAGCACGGCTTCATAAAAGTTTGAAGTAACCGTGAATGGATTATGATAACCTAGACGCGAAGTGCAGACATAAAAAAAACTGAACTAGAATCGTGTACCTACTGCAATTAATATAATGTTGATTTAAATTTTTTTTTTTTTTTACGTTTTGACGTAAGAATTACATTTAATAGTTCAGATGCCATGCCTGTAAGTCTACCACAGCGAAAGACACAGCTGAAGAACTGTGGCTATCCAATTACCGCTGTTCTGGTACACGAAACTACGTCTTCTGAATTTACGATTCGCAATTCGCATTACAATGATCAAGTCCAGCCAATGAAAACTTGCGTAACCCAACCTCGTATGTCACAGTCTTATACGTCCAAGCAGAGCAGTCTTGAAAGCAGACATTTTCTGGCATATAAACTTTTTAATGTGAACTTAATTCACAAACAACATCATAAACATGCATACAGCCCACACCTACCTAATTAATATTTATATGCTCACACTATTGTAAAAAACAGTTTTTCCCGCCAACAACAACGACTGGTCTGTTTTGATTGGTCGCCGTCACATAACTTTTATTTAAGACGTAAGTGAAACCGAAACCACGCACACGACCTGCTAATTTATATTGTGAACCAACGTGTTAACACACACCGAGTTCTTCTGTACACGTCATAATTCTAAAGTTAACGCTTAATTTTTTTTTTTCAATTGTGAACTCGCCTTTAGCTGCGAGATCCGAGCATCCTAGACGAAACACGTGAGCTGCCTTCGGCTAAACTCGGAGAAGGTCGGTTAACGTAGCGAGCGCTTATAATTGAGGCATTTCGACACGTGCTTACATCGGTGACTAATTACAAAACCCACGCTCCTTTGTTCGCTCTTCCCCTTCCTTTGTTCTTCGCCGTTACTTACGGATTCCACTGGCCGTGGATGTGTGACCCCACTTTTTCTTACCTACTGCTTTCAACGGGATATTTCGCAGTTGCGGTTGGCGAGACTGTTTTGTACACGTGGTTCGCGGTTACAATTTATTCTACTCAGGTTAGGAACAAAACGTGATTTCTTACGAAAAGTTTGGCATAGGGAAAATTTCCGCCGCTAGGTGTGCAGTATTCTAAAGGGTAACTTTTAATTAAAACTTTAAGCCACGTGAATAATAAAAGAGAGAAATTTTACTTAGTTACGAAGTTATTTTATATTTGATTTATGATTACACCAATTATCCTGTTGTTTTAACTTAGAAAATATACGTAGAGAAAATCTGGTACCTTGTCGACACTAGCGCTTACCAAGTAGCAAAATGTTTTAGTTGCCAAAGTTTTAAAATTGATTTTCCTAACGTGAGTAGAAGTAACCTCATCGCGGTTAATAAAGCACTTCTGAAA
Source organism: Clitarchus hookeri (assembly GCA_002778355.1). Classification (NCBI taxonomy): domain Eukaryota; kingdom Metazoa; phylum Arthropoda; class Insecta; order Phasmatodea; family Phasmatidae; genus Clitarchus; species Clitarchus hookeri. The sequence continues at coordinate 561,182 of NQII01000223.1, read as the reverse complement.
TCAACATTAGAAAAAATATATCCCTGCCCTAACTGCATATACTTAAACGGAGTCTGAATTGCTGCTTGCAAAGTTGGTATAGGCTGTTCACGGAAAACTGAGTACTTTTGAGGAACTAGTTACTTTTTCCTTTCAGCCATTTTTTTAATCGTATAGCCACTTTTTAAAAATAAATATGGACATGTCAGTAATAAACACAGTGTGTATATTCCACTGCATTCGGAAGTTAACGTCTAAGGCTACAATAAAATATCTTTATTGAATATTATTCCAAATGAGAGGACTTTCAAAAGTGCTCACTTTATTGTGAATGGCCTATAGCAACGTAGAAAAAAATAGTGCTCTGTCTTACCGCCGTATTGAAAGTGTGATTTTAAGTTTGTGGACGCCTGATTTATTTTAGTTATTATTTGTTTAATTCACATAAGAAAAAGAATTTGCATATTAGTAGAATACTTACATTCCTAAAAATTTCGTAGTTGCATTTGATGGTCGCGTGAATAAAATTATCGGGTCCATGGCTATATTTATTTTGCATTTTGGCGACAGTACACGACATAGGCGGAACATTAGTTTCAAAACAGGTCTCTGGACAGCCTCTGGCACGAATTCCCCAGCTGAGTGTTCGTTATGACTANTCGGGTCCATGGCTATATTTATTTTGCATTTTGGCGACAGTACACGACATAGGCGGAACATTAGTTTCAAAACAGGTATCTGGGCAGCCTCTGGCACGAATTCCCCAGCTGAGTGTTCGTTATGACTAAGGGCCAGTGACTTTTCGCGTAAAAATCGGAGCACACAGTAGACTTCAATACTATATACACACCTCAGCTGTTGTTATACGTCCATTGGCTGCAGGTGCCGTGTACGTCTTTGACCAAGCCACTCAGGACTGAGTAACTCCGACACTGAACCACCTTCGTGATTCGTGCGCAAACGGTTAACACGGGCCAGGACATTTTTTTAGCCAATCAAAGAAGTTGGACGACCCTGCAGTGCTTTGGACTGTATCTTGTCTCGAAATCTTTTACCGAAATATCACTGCCTCCTAGTTATGATTATTGCCTTTTCTGAAACTCTCNNAAAGCAAACCGTGAGATGGTTTACACACTTTATCTATCTAAACTTACTATTAAAAAAAACCGCTACATACGTTCATGACTTACCGGGACTTGAACCCGGGATTTCACGTTCCGGAAGTGCCTTGGTGACCGCGCCAGTGAAGGTCTTCTTAGCCGGGCGGATTCACATGTTTGCAGATCATACAGAGCAGGCAGAGCGATCTGAGCAGGTTTGAGTGACACCGATTCACACATCACGAGAATTTATGCGTTATCTTGGCACCAATAATTCCAATTGTGTTTGTTTTGCTTATCGGCTGCTGGAAAGCGAGTTTTCGTCCCTTTTAAATTTAGCTGCGCTATGCGGATGGTGAGATTTCATACACATACACGCTCTCTCTCTCACAGTATATGTAATATATAAAATATATATTATTTATAATATATTATACGAATTATATATAATATATTATATTAATTATATATGATATATTTTATATATCCTTTACCTTTGTAATTTTTTCCGAAGCGTACAACAAAGGTCGTCCGTCTTCCCTTCACATTATTTGTAAGCCTATACAGTATATCATCTAAGATAGCTGCCATTTTGTTCGCCTTCGACACCACGCACCCGAATTGTGTGGTTATAGTCCATTCATGGTTACTTCGAAATTTTCTGAAGCGCGGTTAAAGTTCTACCTTCAGGCTATTCCTCTGCTTTTTGCAAACAAAACTCAACTATGTCTAGAAAACTACACCAAAGGAACAGTGCGCCGCATTCGTGCGCGCTCAGTTCAATATAATTTTGTATGAGAACTATTTATTTCACTATTTATTTCAACTATTTTTTCTCCCGGTTTTTATTTTTATTAATTATAAATTTAATATTAATATTTATAGATAAAATGCATGCAAAACTTCAATTCAACCAAAAATAAGATACTTTTATTTTAACAAATGATAAAAAGCTCCTGATATATGACATATTTACATAACAACCAGACACGTAATACATGGGGTGAATTTTCAAAGGTTTGATCCAAAAAGTGTGAAGAAACCGCGAATAGACTATATCATATCGACGTTGTCTGCGCTGAAGAAGTTGAGATGGGTATAACTCCCCTGTTCCGCGCGGATAACTCAGTAGCTCTTTGATTGGCTATTGGTACTACATTTTGTGTCTGTTCGGCGTGTTCGGCGAACGTGTGAATCCACCTTTAGGCCTACCTCTATTAATTAATACTACTGATTGTGTAATCACCGAGAAAATCACTTTAGCAACAACAAAATATTTATTTTTAAAGTTCTTGCTAGTGTCACCATTTCATGTTTGTGAATTATCACTCTCTCTCTCTCTCTCTCTCTCTCTCTCTCTCTTTCTTTCTCTCTCTGTCTCTTAGCCAATGTGATTTTCCGTAATGCACTTCGCTGGTCGTAAAGTGCTAACAGCTGCGCGATCTCGAAGCTCAAACACGCATTTTATCCGTGTTAATGCGCTAGATTTAGCTATTGGGGTTGATTCACTTAATTTTATTTATTATTCTGCAACATTCAGTTGACTGTAACAGATCTCTAACGTTACTCATCTAGTGCTTCAAGGTTATCGCGTGAAGAGTCTCAAAACTCGGGTACTAAGCACAGTTATTCCTGGCTCGTTAAATAAAAATAGATATCGCCAAAGGAATGGAGCCAACGCCGTCTTGAAATCGTCTTCAGACCACCGGAGTGCATCACTGCAGTCGTTTTAACACTGTGCTTGCCGCATATGAAGCTAGTGTAGATGAGACTTACCACCATTCTGACCTGAATGATAAAATCTTCCACAAACTGCCAAGTCTTGTGTCAGAGATGTCAGAAAGGTTATCGCGCTTATTAAAATGGGAGAAAAACACATGTGACTAAAAGCAGATTTCGCCAACATTAGGAAAATCTCCAATACTTTTTTTTTTTTTTTACATCACCACTTTGTTATGGTTTTTTTTTTTGCCACGTTTGTCGCCATTAAATTTGGATGTAGGCGTGAAGCGTAGAACCAGTCAATGTTTTTTTTTTATTTTTGTCGAAACTTTAAAATTCTAATACTTTTAGGTTGTAAATGGGTGCCTTGTTTATTGAAACTTCGTTAGCTTGACAATTCTTGTAAATTTCAGAGATAAGCGCGGTGAGTCAGTGAAGAACAGTTGACTTACGTGTAATTATGACGTATCGTCAGAAACACAATACCTCACAGTAAGCTGGATGAGAAGACGGAAGTGTACACTCAGATGCCAGAAACAGTTTCTTGAGAAATGTTTTCGACTGAAACACAGAGACGTTACAATGAGTAATTTCGGTGCAGTGCGAAGTGCACAAGAAAGCTGAGACACGAGCCTGGGTTCACAGAAAGCAGTTTTCGTCAAAGCCAATGTTGCCATTTGAGTGCTGATTTATATTGCATTTACGTCGCTTATCGGAAAGTGTTTTGTCGAGCCGAACCATGGATCATTTCATGTTGACCAAGTACTCGCAAAAAAATTCCTGCAAAGCGTTGTTGGATCAAGTTCGAGCAGCAGGAAATTTCTTTATTGAAGCTAAACGAACTCCGAAATTTGTATTGCCGGAAGACTGCCGTGCATGAGTGGCTTCAATACTGGACTAAACCCCGGGCTGGCCAGCTCAGAAGTCAAAAGGGGTCAGGTGGGTGTACTTTATACCGGAGCCCAATTTTCTGCAGATCTTCGATACATTGAAATTTTTAAATTAAAAAATGCTGTGTCATTTGCGTTTAGTTTAAGTAACTGGAAACTACAACTCATGTCAGTTTTAAAACAATAAGCGCGGGCTTATAATTTTTAATTACTAAATCGAGGAAAAAATCGTTGATTTGTGGGGGTGGGCGGGATAACTGCATGTGAAGAAGTTAAGTTTTGGTTGGATCCTAATGCAGAAAGCTGCCATCCATCGTGTTTTTTTTTTTTTTTTTTTTTTTTTTTTTTTACAAAACTTTGTAATTAAACTTTGTGAGCGGGCATTGAAAATCAAAGCTAGACATGGCATAGAGTTAACATAATTTTTTTAATGTTTTTTACGATATTATTTACATGCATACTTTTTTGTGTTGGACAAAAATTGTTAAATAATGAATGCATCAATGATTGCGGTTATTAACGTGAAACGAAACTAGTAACTCAGAAAAAGAAGTTGGATTTCAAAATAACTGGTAAGATGTTCCCTGCACCTAGATAAGCTTGGTTTTCAAAATTGAATCTGGTAAATGAGTTACGGAGGAATATACGTAAATCCAAGATGGCGGAGATCTCGCCGCCTTAATAGCGAGGACTTGAGCGCTGTTGAGGGTGAAATGAGGGGAAGATGGAGCAGGGGTGGAATGCAAGGAGAGAGGAAGCGGTTATCCTCGCCGGGAATCGACACCCCGGTTCACCACAGGCTACGAGAAACCTCAGAATAGGCCGGAACTTACTGCTTACTGTGTATACGCTGCCTCCCCTGTGTCTGACCTTTGAATCATCGCCATCCTGTCGGTGGCGAGCTTCGTGTGTCGCAGTTCGGAACTAGTTTTTCACTAGGCCATTGTTCGGCAGTCGATACGCGAACTAGTGGACGCAATGTCGCTATCGCGTGTTGTTATTCTCCGGCACGCAGCAGCCATCCATTGAACTCGTTTTCTTTTTTTCGGTGGATTTTACCAGCCCTTCAAGTTGCGCAACGAAACACACACACAATTTTCCCGGGATTCGAACCCGTAACATCACTGGCCAAATGTAACGCCCTAACGTCTTAGGACACCGAGGTTACCCGAACTTGGGAGGATAGAGCCGGATTTCATGCCTTGAGGTATACGCACGTGTGCTACGAAGGAAGGACTGAATCAAGCATAGAGCTTAGCCACAGAGTAGATGAGTTCACACAGACGAAATTGCGTGTCGGGTTACTTCCACGTCGTCGTACCTACCCATTCTCTGATAGGCTGCGCGAGGCTCAGAGAGCGGGGCCTTGCGTCTCGANTAACGTCTTAGGACACCGAGGTTACCCGAACTTGGGAGGATAGAGCCGGATTTCATGCCTTGAGGTATACGCACGTATGCTACGAAGGAAAGACTGAATCAAGCATAGAGCTTAGCCACAGAGTAGATGAGTACACACAGACGAAATTGCGTGTCGGGGTACTTCCACGTCGTCGTACCTACCCATTCTCTGATAGGCTGCGCGAGGCTCAGAGAGCGGGGCCTTGCGTCTCGANTTACTTCCACGTCGTCGTACCTACCCATTCTCTGATAGGCTGCGCGAGGCTCAGAGAGCGGGGCCTTGCGTCTCGATTGGATGCTGCGGAAGTTTCCCTATTGGACGTATGACTGGCGAACAGCGCTCCGACATGTTGCTGGCCGGTGACTCCATCTTGCTGACGTGTGCGGCCAGAGTTCGCGATGTGTGCTGCCAACCTTCTGTTTCGCTTCTGTATTTCCGCCTGGCTGTGGCAAGAAGCACGCTGCAGAAGTTTTGTAAAAAAAAACGCGTGATTCAAAAACGGTTTTGGTATTTCTGTGGTGGTGTACGAACACGAAAAACAGTTGAGAAACGCCTCACGCTGAGAATTATATCTTTTGCGCGAAAATTATAAAAACGGGGTTGTTTTCGTAATCGGTTTTAGCTGCTAAATTTTTTTATTCATAAGCTGGAACTAGAATTTGTATTTATACAGGCATCATGTTTTCATATATTTACTAGCGTGCTATAATGTTATAGGTTCACAGCTTAAGCCACGTTCAGGCGAGTCACCGACGGAAAGACTGCACGCGCGTAAAGGCGATAAGGAAACCGCGGCGTCGAACGCGCCAAATGCTACAGGCTGATCCGCCGTTCCGACAGCAGCAGCGTACACCAGCACGCGTTGTTAGTTTACGCCCGGAATTAAACGGCTCTTACGTCACGATTCTCAACGTCCGAGTTTCAAATGTACGCCTCTCGTGAACAACGGACGATTTTCCTTTATTGAGGAGCGTTGCACGCCGAAGATGTTGTTGCACAGCTATCACTCTGGCACAAACGCGCACGATGCCGATGTTAATATCGGAAATATATCGATATGAAAGTATCGTTTTACGAAACGATATATCGAAAGAAAAATATCGATTTTTCGGTACATCGGAATCCGATATTTAATGTATTAAAGGACTTGACAATGTAAAATTGCTTGGAATATTATAGAGGACACGAGGCATTGCACAAAGACGTCGGCAAAGTAAACGTAGTATTTTTTAAATTTCATTTTTGTATTCAAAAGAGAGTATTTTAAAAATATTTATTTCCGATACATAGAAAAAAATATTGATTTCAATAAAATATCGTTGAGATATATAGACAATTTATATCGATATATCGTTGATATATAGTCATTTCGATATATCGATATATCGTTGATATAATATCGTCGTTTCGATATATCGATATATTTTTTTATGATCCCTAGCGCACAGTGTTGCAGCTACGGGTCTTTTAAATAACGGTAACCGCTCCTCGCACCACGAGAGTTGCAATTTGGCGCTGAACAGTGGACATATGCCAGGTGGCCTTCGCGTGGACTGCCAGGTTTTTCCCACTGAGCTTATAAATCCCCCCCTCCTCTTACTGCATCCTTGGCTGTGAGATTTTATATCCAGAAGAACTTGGACCACATTGACACTCTAGTTTAATGGGTTGGTTCCGCTTCTAGACGTAAGACGTCAGAAGGAGGCACGAAAACTTGTTTTTTGCGAAGTTATTTTCGCCTGGTAACATTTCATTGAAATGAAAGCGGAATCAGGACTGCAATAGGAGTAAGTTCACAATTTTGCTGGCACGATTAAAAATATTTTTGACAAACTGTGAATTACTTCTGGGTGTGTTATTTTTTGTATTTTCACTGTCTTAATTACACCACATTTGTCTTGTTTATAACGACGAATTCTTAATTGTTCCCAATTAAAGGCTTGTGTTATATATACATTTTGAGCCATTTTAAGTTATTTTCGGTTGTCTATGTAAAGTAAAATCAAGTAATGAAACACGCTATAAAATCTAGATAATACATCCTTACCAGTACCGTAGCAGAATACACTATACAGTCTTTTTCAGTGCATCACAACTGAAATTGGAGAAATTTGGAATTTTTAATTTAAAGATGTCAATGTAAATAGGGTTGATCTTAGCTCGGCAAAAACGCACGAGAGACGCACTGGCATTTTTAAGGTCGCCTTTAATATGCATATCTTAAGTTCCAAAAAGATGAAGCTCCACTGAATATATAATACGTAAAACTAACTTAATAATTTATCGACCGAGATAACTACAGCGTGTGAGGGACGATATTTTGCTTTCGAAGCCCGAGCTGGCCATTGATGTGTAACCTTTTTTATAAGTGATATTTGCAAAGTTAGCTGAGAGCGTATGTATGCTCTTCTGTCCTGCCGTTACGGGGCAGATTAAGACAAATTCCGTGCGGAAATAAAATAAAAAATCCACTAATTCTCACCAGGCCGTAATATAGCTGCACGAGATGACCTTGAAATCTTTCGACATACTTTCCCTGTAGTTGAACAATTTTTAAAATTAGATTAGCAGTGCAATATACTTACATGTGGTAGAACATGACGGACTTAACTGCATTTGTGGATTGGTATTGTTGCAAGTTGCCAGAGGGCGTATCCGAGTTCTTGAACGATGGAGGTATTAATAAAAATAAAAGATCTAGAATTTGTTTATAATGTAATAAAAATAAACACATATATATTCTTTACGACGTTAAAGTACCTATCTCAACTATGAACGATTTTCTTCTTCGTAGAACATGAATGTACTAGGAGACTTGTTTACCTTGAGAACACGTGAGTTCACGGAAACTAATTTACGACTATCGTAAGTATTAATGAAATTTAAGTTCAGTGTAAATGTAAGTTTAATTTCATCCAAACAGAGTGGCCGGTAGTCAATTCTCTTGAGAAGATGGGGCGAGAAAAGGATCTCAGCAGCTTCACAAGAGTTTGTTTTCGTTAGCGTCTCGCGCGAACGTACAGTATATACAGACGTGAGAGTTTCGCTTCAGACCGAGCTTATCGTGGCTAGTGAACACACGGGCGCTTCAGACCAGAATCCACTCGACTCTACGGGCCACCCTGGCGGTGATTATAGACCTACTGCGCATGCGTTTGTGGGAGGCGTGCGCATGAGCGTTTTCACTCATCATTTTCCACAGTAGTATTACAATCTAACGTGATAACCTGTAATTAACACCGGGTACAGCTGTTCACGGTAAACTGAGCATTTTTGAAAGCCCTGCTTGAGATACTTGTATGCGCATTGTGTATTCTTCCGCCGTATGTAAAAATTAACATTGCAATGGGCCTGATCGCTTTATTCATGCGTNTGTATGCGCATTGTGTATTCTTCCGCCGTATGTAAAAATTAACATTGCAATGGGCCTGATCGCTTTATTCATGCGTTGCTGAAGTTAACCTGTGAAATTATCAGAAAAGGAAATGTTTTACAGATTCGCTTATTTTCACACTTAAATGCATGNTGCTGAAGTTAACCTGTGAAATTATCAGAAAAGGAAATGTTTTACAGATTCGCTTATTTTCACACTTAAATGCATGCAAAAAGAAACTGAATGCAGAAGAAAACATTACTATATCCACTTTTCACGAATGTTTACGTCCTAACGCGCTTAATTAAACGTATAAGATATGGAACTACTTTCCCACTGTCTTTGCCAACTTTACTGGGCGCATTCGCATACCAGCCAGTATGCTTGTTTAAATATATGCAGAGACGTTTTTTCAAAGGTTGGTTTCAAAGATGTTCAATTAACTGTGAACTGACAATTGTAGTGAATATGTGTTTTTACAGTTTAACATTTTCAATGATGCCGACATAGAGTAGATAAGTACGCAGAGACGAAGAGGCACAACTAGACGGTTTCATTTCAAGTGTATAATTTGATAGCTGAAAAAAAAAATCCTGTTTTGGTTGCATTTTAGATTTTGTTTAGTCAACAAAATATTTTGTTGAAGCAGCTGCGTGTTTGTTTGGCCGCATACAAGCAAATATTTCTTTGTCTCAAACAAACGTTTCTCTGGTTGCGCTCATCCAGCATCCACTCGCCGGACCAAACNTTTCTTTGTCTCAAACAAACGTTTCTCTGGTTGCGCTCATCCAGCATCCACTCGCCGGACCAAACAGTTTTTTTTTTCTAACTACCCTAATAACTGAGTGTTAAGTGTTGTCCGGGGGTAGGTCTGGACTGTGTCGCGCCTCANTGTATGCGCATTGTGTATTCTTCCGCCGTATGTAAAAATTAACATTGCAATGGGCCTGATCGCTTTATTCATGCGTCGCTGAAGTTAACCTGTGAAATTATCAGAAAAGGAAATGTTTTACAGATTCGCTTATTTTCACACTTAAATGCNCGTCGCTGAAGTTAACCTGTGAAATTATCAGAAAAGGAAATGTTTTACAGATTCGCTTATTTTCACACTTAAATGCTTGCAAAAAGAATTTGAATGCAGAACAAAACATTACTATATTCACTTTTCGCTAATGTTTACGTCCTAACGCGCTTAATTAAACGTATAAGATATATAGAACTACTTTCCCTCTGTCTTTACCAACTTTACTGGGCGCATGCCACCCAGTATGCTCGTTTAAATATATGCAGAGACGTTTTTCAAAGGTTGGTTTCAAAGATGTTCAATTAACTGTGAACTGACAATTGTAGTGAATATGTGTTTTTACAGTTTAACATTTTCAATGATGCCGACAAAGAGTATATAAGTACGCAGAGACGAAGAGGCACAACTAGACGGTTTCATTTCAAGTGTATAATTTGATAGCTGAAAAAAAATCCTGTTTTGGTTGCATTTTAGATTTTGTTTAGTCAACGAAATATTTTGTTGAAGCAGCTACGTATTTGTTTGGCCGCATGCAAGCAAATATTTCTTTGTCTCAAACAAACGTTTCTCTGGTTGCGCTCATCCAGCATCCACTCGCCGGACCAAACAGTTTTTTTTTCTAACTACCCTAATAACTGAGTGTTAAGTGTTGTCCGGGGGTAGGTCTGGACTGTGTCGCGCCTCAGGGCTAAGCCCCACTCGCCTACATGAGAGGGAATTTAGGAAAGGAGGCGTGCATCGCGGCAAAAAGGGATAAGGCAGCCATGGCCCAGGTTTGTGGCCATGACTGCATCCCTGAGTGTGTTGTAATAGCTGAGCTATTTCTAAGAAGGGGGAGGGGAAAAACCGGCATGGACACCGTAAAAACCCTCCCGACAGGAAAGAAGTTCTAAATTTATTCATGCGTTAAAAAATACTAAAGGAGACAGCAGGTGTGGATTCCATGCTCTTTAATGTGGAGTTGAAAATCTAGAAGAGAAAGAGGCGGGGCTGGTCCGCCAGTGAGCGCATACTCTTTGTTTCCTTCGCCGAGGCAGGGCGCTTAGCGGGGCCCAGGCCGCCTTTGCAAGCCGATAAGAGGCGGGTTCCGCTGAACAGATCGTTTTACTCTCGGCGGCTCGAGATAGTGCGAGTCTCTAGTTTGCGGTCGCCCGAGTCAGCGGCACGTCGACAAGCATTGCGGCGTCTCTCTCAGAGGTTCGTGACGTGCTTGACCAGGGTCGGGCCAACGAAACCTAGCGAAGGGGTTGGTGGGTGGGAGGTGCTTGAGTTCAAGAGTATAACAGTATAAAAAAATACGTATTTCACGAAAACAATAAATTTTTCGTTGCTTTCGTAGCAAATTCCTTAGTTTCGCAGATCCCTCCGTACAATACATGACGTGTATGCACGGATTTGTTACGTACTTTGAGTACGTCATAATGTAAATTAGAGCAGTTTTCGCACTTCATAATTTCATAAATCTGTTTCTGTATCCCTAACGGCCAGGCTGCGTGAAATAAAAATTTAAAAAAACTACAGTTACAGCAAATGTTGTAGAAACGTCGTAGCGTTGATTACAAACAAATAAACGTAGAAAAAATACATAACTTTCTTATTTGTCCGGAAACGTCATGTCACGTACAAAATGGGAATGCGAGGAGGGTGCAACAGCACCTCAAGGAGACCCCTTCCTGGATGTGCTCTGTACTTGAGGAACGTTTTTCACTCCAATAAAACTACCCATCGTTGTAATAATATTTCCAGCACACAATGTCTCTAACATCAGTAATAAAGACAACTCAGGAGAATTATGTACGAGACAGGCAAAAAAAAAAAAACCAAATTCAGCTAATACCAGTACTATTTTTTTTTTTTGCAGTAACGTCTTGCAGAGCGAAACGAAATATAGAACGACACTGACACTTACGGGGCCTCCCCAGGTGTCATATCGATTTCATTGTAAGCAGTCGTGTCTATTTTATATTTAAAAAAAAAAGATATGGAGTATTTGAATGTCTTTTCAGGACGGAAAGAAAGTCTATATTTATAAATTTAAGTTATAGAAACATACGTAAATGTGGTCGCCGGGTCGACCGCGTGACCTTGAGAGTTGGTGTTGGTGCGGGCGAGTCGATGTTCGAGACATGCGCGGCAGACGAATATCATCTGCCTACTTCGTCTTTTAGCCTGTGGTTAGGAAAGACTTCGAGAACGTCAGCGGCGCTGATGGATGGGGGCGTAATTGTGCGTGAAATGGGCGAGGAAATCGGCGTGGCGAGATGCATCACAGTCGCACGCGCGCGCTGGGAGGTTCGCTCATTCTCCCCTCTCCCCCTCCCCCTATCTCCTAACCTCGTTTAATAGCCCCCTGCCACGTGCCTTTGCGACGTGCGAAGTTCGTTTCATCTCGTGGGAAACGCGCAGTTACCGGCTGCGACTCTGTGCAGGGGCGGACCCAGAGGAGAAATAAAAAAAAAAGTTTGAGGGGGAGGGGGTGTCCACAGAAGACATGACATCCACCCCCCCCTCCCTAAAAATAAACCCTTACAATGACATAAAATTTTCCTGGAGTTTTGCAAAACAGAAATCAAATACTATAATTATTTAAAGTGCTGATTTCTTTTGATTAATTCGACCCTTTCTTTCCCAGTGCAGACAGTTGCGCGGTAAGGTTATATTTGAGCAGTGCTGTACACCGCGAGGCTCAGTGCTTAATGATCTTCCCTGGAGGTAACTTGATTGGTAAACCGTGCTACTGCTCTGCGTTACGACTGGTTCATATCTCCGACCGCTAAACGCGTCTGCAGCTCATTGGTTGTATTAGCGAATTATGTTATTTTTCGACTCGAGTACCTGCACGAATCGATCCATTTCTTATTTGCAACGCCAGCAATATTAAATTAGTGTGGGAATGAAATTGTTAATATGGTTTTGAAATATAATGAGAGAGTGCTTTCATCCCGTGCCCCGCACTTGCACAATGGAAACATTACAGTTTCCCTCCCCCAACTCCAACAGAAAGTCTACATCCGCTCCTGCATCCTTACCCGTATCTCTGTTTTGGGTGAGAACAGTACAGTAGATGGATATATAGGCTATTCGCGGTAAAGTAAGCACATATGAAAGCCCTCTCATTGGGAATAATAGTCAATAAATATATTTTATTTTAGCCTTGGACGTTAACTTTCGAGTGCGGTGGAATATAGACTCTGTGTCTATTACTTGCATGGCAATATTTATTTTAAAAGGTGGTTAAAGGATAAAAAATATGGCTGAAAGGAAAAAGTAACTAGGGCCTCAAAAGTGCTCACTTTACCGTGAACAGGATATAGTTAAGCGTACGTACAGCGAAGGTGAAAGGTGATGGAATATCTTGGTAATAAAGAGCGACTGAGCGAGGTGATACAGTGGTAAAACACTGGACGACTCGTATTCGGTAGGACACGGGTTCGAATCCTGCTCCAGCCATGGTTTACTGAAATCACTCCAGGCGAATGCTGGG
>NQII01000223.1:513670-545221 GCA_002778355.1 Clitarchus hookeri | reverse complement strand
GGGAGGGGGGGGCTGTAAACAGCTCTGACAGGCCGCGGGGAACACGCACGTGTAGCGGGCTGACGTAACGCGGGGGTGTATCGGGGTTGTCGCCCTGCGTGCGTCCGCTACTTACAAACAAGGCCGCCCGCCCAACTTTGGAGTGACCAACAGAGATAGAGAGAGATATGGACGGCGTTCAATACCACACATAACTTATAAAATCACAACTTAGAACATTGCCTCCCAAGGCGAACCGTGGGTCGGTTCCCGGCGGGGTCGCTCCCGAATTTTCGCACGTGGGAATCGTGCCGGACGATGCCGATGGTCGCCGGGTTTTCTCGGGGATCTCCAGTTTCCCCCGCCCTTGCATTCCGGAACTGCTCCATACTCACCTCGTTTCACCCCCATTGGCTCTCAAGACCGCGGTGTTAAGAGCCGACCAAATCTCTCCAATCCACTCCACTCGACTCTACTCCATAATTTAGAACAGTCATAACTCACAATTTTTGGGAAGAAAAAAATCCACGTAAGTTATAACTATCATAATTTAGAACTATGACTTAGAACCATCATTCCTTAGAAAATTGTAACTTAGAATTAGTATAACTAAGAAAATTCTATCTTATGTGTTTCTAAGTTATGTAACGAGGCGGAAATGACGTAACGAAGAATGGGGGGAACGGCAGTACCCCATAACAGCTCGTTGGTCGACAGCAACGTCCGCCACGTTTCCCAAAAACGAAAGTCCGTGTTTGGCCCCGCCATGTTGGAAGCCAGTCTGACTACTACACCACCGCGATACATACATTGCCACTAGCAATCTTCAGGAATCGTATGTGTGTGGGGGCACGCCTGTCTACCTGAAGATGTTCTCCGCTTTCGAGGCGCAAATGAAAGGAAGTGATATGGACGACACTGGCGCGCTCATCAAGGACACCGTCGCCTCTACGTGCAAGGCTCCTAACTGGCGTGTCAGCTCTCCGTCGTACGCAGTTCACTGCGGAACTTCTAGCATTCGCCCTACAATTTCATCGGCGGAAAGTTTGTAGTTAAATTCAATGTAGAGCCATATACACAATGAGTATAAAATAATACCCCAACTTTGAAGGTCTATAATATCAAAACCAAACAACCTACAACCTTGATTGGCCAATAAAATGAACCGTGGAACCGCGAAGTTGGTTTGCCATACATTCATAAATGTTCAATGTGACAACCATGATTGGCCCGAACGACATCTACGCGATAATTAAAATCGTTCCACGCTCTTGTCAGCATGTTCGGTGTTACGGTTTGGATGGCGTTCGTAACTCTTGGTTTGAGGTTGGTGAGGGGGGTAGCGAGCTCGCATTCGACATGTCAATGTGAAGCATACGGTTTGATGTTTCCTTTATGGTGCGCCACCCCATTGGCACCTAGCTGTTCGCGGGTACCTGAACGAGTCGTTGCCGCAACGCTGGATTGGTCGAGGAGCAGCTGGTGACCAGGCTCTTCATCACTGGCCCCGAAGAAACCCGGATCTTACCCCATGCGATTTTTTTCTATGTGGGTACATAAAGGATCAACTGTTTCGTCCACCATTGCCGGCTAACATTGACGACCTCAAAACGAGAATTACGGATGCCATCCAAACCGTTAATTTACAGTTGATTTTTTACACAAAGCAAGCGCATCGCTAATGTATAGAGCCCCGAGTATTTCGCAGATGTATTTGGCAGCAGACTAGGCTCTATACTCATATATACACTCGAAACACTATCGTTTTCTTATTGGTTGCTGCTATCAAGTGAGGTCTTCGTACAGTGCTGTACACAGCTCACTCACACTACTACTTCCTACTTTTTACTGGCTCACAGTTAAACGGGGCGTGTATAAACGACTGCCGTCCAATCACAGCAGCAGGAGAAAAGGAACAAGTGTTTGAAGTTTACCTCGCCACAGTATGAATCCGCGAAATACTCCGAGCTCTGCTAATGTACATCATAGTTCCGAGAGAAAAAAAAATGCTCTTCAGGTGAAAGTTTATCCTATTGAGTTACATATATTCGGTATGTTTGATAAGTTGGACAGCCCTGCCAAGAGATAATAAATCACTCACTTATAACGCATCCTTACAAACCGACGATATGACTCTTGTTCAGATAACAGCACTGTGTATCACTTCCAGCTGCGTGATGTCCAAACAGTCCCACGTATCTCTTGACCAGACATGTTTTCATCACAGGATGTTCTTGAGGTTGGGTGAAGCCAGGGTTATCTCTGTAATTTTTGCTGTATAATAAATTAGTTCATCTTCCCGGATGACTGTGCAGGAGTGAAAATAGTAACGATAAAATAATTTCGTCTCCAGAATATATGTTAAAGTAATACCCTCGTGTCTTGGTGGTGCACAGTTTGTGTTGGAAGACTTGGAGAAAAATGGAAGTGCAATAGGCAGCTGCTTCCAGATCGCACCTCACGCATGTTTTGTAAGGAAAGTACCTTTCAAATTTACCGCGCTGTACTGCTTAACGTAACCTAATGTTAGTGCCCTCGGATAATCCCAAACAATTAATAAAATATGTCACCGAACGTCCTGCTATCGTTGTTTAATATTCCTGTCACGATATGAGCTAGATCACTCGACATGGCAAGAAAGGAAACCGTAGTTGGCAGAACGAAGGATTTGCCATTTCTTCTACCTTTCCACTTCTGCTACCTTCACTCTTCCGCCATTTCCCTTCGTCTTCTGTATCTCTAATTTCTTTATCTTCCTACATATGCTACCTTTATACTACTGCTTATCTACTTTTGCCGCACCTCCACGTCTGCAACGTTCGTATTTGTATTCTACCTTTCATATTCTTTCTCGAGGCTTTATATTGCCCTTCTTTAAAAGCGCTGGATGAAATGCGAATAAACTGTGTTACATACATACAATTATAGAATGTTGGCGGTAATGTAAGCACTTTAGAACTCAACCCTTGATAACATATCACCGTCTGGTACTGCGTAGGCCTAAATGCAACCATACACTGTGACATCCAGGTTCACTGTTAACTTGGTAGCTAATTAAATATAAAATAGTTCCAAGTCTTAACGTACTGCGAGCGTAATGTTTAAATTTATAACAAATCAAGTTTATTTTTCTTTATACGTATTAAGTGTGACAATTGGCATAATATAAACATTTTTAGGTTCATGTCGATTTCCCATTTTCATTTGACTGATACATGAATAAAGTGATTAGGCCCACGGCAATGTAAATTTTACATACGGCGGAAGGATACAGAAAGAGGAACACAGTATATCTTAAGCACGGCATTCAAAAGTGCTTATTTAACCGCGAACAGCCCATATTCATGATTGTATCATATCGCGTAATATCTGTTGGTATAGGCTATTCACAGTAAAGTGAGCACTTTTGAAAGCCTTCTCATTTGGAACAATAGTAAATAAATACATCTTATTTTAGCCTCAGGCGTTAACTTCCCAATGCGGTGGAATATACACACTGCGTTTATTACTTACATATGCATATTCATACAATATTCATAGGAATATTCAGCCAGTTAAAACTGCATATATATATATATTATCATTCACCTCTGAAAGAAAACGTCGTAGATATAACCAAGCATGTAATTTATACTCCCATCGTTAAAACACATATCAACCATAAGATGCGAAATGGCTGAAAGGAAAAGTAACAAGTGCCTCAATAGTGCTCACTTTACCGTGAACAGCATATAACAGTGTGGTAACTAATCGTAGTTGTCAAAAGTAGAGGAACATCGGCTGTAACGGCAACGGGCCCCCTGCGTGTTGCATCGCTCGTGCCATGTGGTGCAAGTGTAACACTGCTCTCTTCGAGCCGCTATCGGGCTTATCTTAGGTTCACCCCCGCAACGGCGTGTTAGGTAGGGTTCGTGTGGCTTCCACAAGGTCGTGGAATGTTTGTGCGCAGTCAATACTCGGGCCCCGCGCTCTCTGTGATGTGATGTGTGTGTGTACGCCACGGGCGCTGGCTCCAGATAAAAGT
This sequence comes from Clitarchus hookeri, assembly GCA_002778355.1. Classification (NCBI taxonomy): domain Eukaryota; kingdom Metazoa; phylum Arthropoda; class Insecta; order Phasmatodea; family Phasmatidae; genus Clitarchus; species Clitarchus hookeri. The sequence continues at coordinate 541,218 of NQII01000223.1, read as the reverse complement.
GCTAACACAAGTCACGTGACGTGAGCCTACCAGACGTGGAGTGAGGCGGTTGGGAGCTGGTGTCGCCAACATTCACCCAGAGAATTCCAATAGGCCACAAGTAAAATTCCACCACTACGTTATGTCGATCATCGTAAGTACCCTTTTGCATAACGACAGCAGTGCCCATACTTTAATTCAACTTGAAATAATAGTTCTAACGACTTTTCTTTTATCACGGTTAAATTTTCCGTAATGGTGCATGCTAAGTAATTTTAGCTGTGACTAAGCTATCGAGAAGCAGGAACAACGACGACGATGCAAAATATAAGCGTAATCGTAATGATACTATGCCACTAATGCCATGAACAGCCAGAAGTATGCTAGAATATGTACCACTTCACTATCTACACATTTTAACTTAAGATCTGTACACTCCAGAAAGTTATACACAGTACAGTTGTCCTTCCAGGAAACGTTTCTTCACATTCTTCGGACAATTTTTTTAAAAATCCACTTGATTATACACTAACCACTAGGTAAAAATTTTGCCCACTAGGTAGAAATAAATCTACCAAGGAAAATCCACATATTTGGCAACACTGTTCCTCTTTGTGCTCTGAGAATTTCGCGTCAGTGCTTGTAAAAAATCAAGCGTGTTTTTTTTTGTCATTTTTACTTGTTTTGTGCACTTTTTTGGGGACTCATCATGGTTTGTTTAGTAGTTTTGTTTTTTGTTTTTTCTTTGTTTGAGTTTGTGTTCTCAACTCTGTAACTATCTCGTCTATTGTTGTGCAATACTTTGCTCAGTCGAGTAGTTTTTATCACTTCGTTATTGTTGAAGTGAATAGACACTTCCGGTCGTTGCTTTGAAAGCTGAACACAACTCTTAGCAACCTGTATCCACGCATGCTCCGTGAAATGAACTGCCAGCTCCAACCAGATTAGACTTTATTTGGTCAATTGGACAATTAGAGAAGTACATTGCAGATTGCAATCAAGCTTCAAGGCCCGTGGGAGGAGAAAAAAAAAGTACAGCGCACGAACGGATTGGACGTTTATTCTTTCGTAACGGAATTATTTCCAATGTTTCTATGTGATGCGTATAACAATGCGCACGCATTTGGGTAAAAAATAATGCGTTAGTGTTGGCACATCAAAGCCGTAGTAATGAAATTTTGTGCGTCTATAGCAACATCATATTTAAACAATATATTTCCCAACGTGAGGAATTATTTCAGGAAGTATATCACACTTTGCCCATTTGCCGCGCTTGCTATCAAATACTGTATTATTCAAGCACTCGTGGAAGAACCCCGATGATAAGCTGAGTGAAGTTGGGAATTTGGGTATTTACTAATAAAGAGGAGCATTAATGCGTTTGCATATGGCAAGTGGAAACCATCGTTGACTTTACGTTCTCATCAGATCATAATAACAATTGCAGGAATTCATACATTGTTTCAGTGCACCTTCACATAAACTTGAGTACATACAGTAGGTATAATGTATTGTCCTAAGTGTTACGTGCGTATTACAACCATGCAAAGTTCTTTTTAGCAACGCGAAAAATTATACGAAGATTATCAAAATCTTTTGCTGAAGACGAATGAACCGAACGACCCTGTCACTTATGCTGAAACGAAAGTATGATTGCGGCGTCCGCATTTATAATCAAGCTGACAAACGACGTGTACAAGGCTGCGTTTTAACGCCTTCTACTTCGAAATCTTCACTTGTTTTTACTCGTTCCTCGTGCTTTCACTCAGCTTTTATTGCATCTCGCGTGCAACGCCGAAGTAATTTACGACAACGTGCATTCGTAAAATTTACGTTTGGCTCCTGTGAAATGTCTGCGTTGTTTGCATACCACGTTTTCCTCGGAAATAATGACTTACCACAGCTCTGACTCCAATAAAAGCTTATAACCAGGTAATGCGCTCGCTCGTAAAAAAATAAAGTGCGACGACGCCTTTTTTTTAGCGGCGTCAAGGGCCAACTATTTACCGCGAAAACATTTCAGGACAAGTTGTGTTACGAAACACTTTACTTCAGAACCGCTTTCGTGATTGGATAATTTAAATTGTTACGGGTTTTATCTGTCCGCAAGCGAATCGCGCACGGTCAGTATCGGAGAAGTTTAATTCTGATTGGCTCGCTCGTTTTCTTCGCACAATGACAAGCGGCCAATAACCAAAGGAATGCTGCAGGGGTACAGATAGGATATTGACGTCTACCCACCGCGTGAATATTTTCGCGAAAAACAGTTGGCCCTACTGATGATGACCTTTTAAAAAAGGTTTATGTGTTTTTTTAGCATGTTGAGAAGAGACTTAAAAATGAAATATCGATTTGTTAATTTTACATTGGTCGTACTCGCGCAAATATAAAAAATTCCACCGACATAATCGTTTCGCGCGTGTGGTTGAGTAGAGCTATTTCAAACGTAACCGTGGTGCTTNCACAAGCGAATCGCGCACGGTCAGTATCGGAGAAGTTTAATTCTGATTGGCTCGCTCGTTTTCTTCGCACAATGACAAGCGGCCAATAACCAAAGGAATGCTGCAGGGGTGCAGATAGGATATTGACGTCTACCCACCGCGTGAATATTTTCGCGAAAAACAGTTGGCCCTACTGATGATGACCTTTTAAAAAAGGTTTATGTGTTTTTTTAGCATGTTGAGAAGAGACTTAAAAATGAAATATCGATTTGTTAATTTTACATGGTCGTACTCGCGCAAGTATAAAAAATTCCACCGACATAATCGTTTCGCGCGTGTGGTTGAGTAGAGCTATTTCAAACGTAACCGTGGTGCTTCTCGTGGGTAAAGCCGGAAATCTCCAAGAAAATCGGCAGATGACCAGCAGCATTGACCGGCACAACTCCTCAACTCGTGGTGCTCCTCATATATTTCTTCCGCTTTCGCATTAAACCATTATAAAAAACCCCTTTTCACCTTTCCAAGCTATATTTAGCTGTTTACGATTGCGGTTGTCGCGAAAGGCCAACATTGTATACTCAGTTTATGCATGTGATTTAACGACGTCGTTTTAATTTGAGTATGCAATGTCAAACTATGTAAGATAGAAGTAAATAAACTCTCAGAGTGCCGTGCATTATATGCTTTTATTTCTTCCCTACCTCCTTCTCGTGTTTCTTCCTCTTGTCTCTTGCCTTTATAGCATACTCACGAAACGTTCTGATATTGGAGTTTTTTTTTACAATAAGATACTAACATTTTCGACGCGTGCCCCATCATGTGCCTTGTTTGCTTACAAGAAAAACAATACATTGTATCAATTCGACGGAGTGAAAGCACTAAATAATACTCTAATAATGTGAAAAAGCATTCTCTCGAGAGACTACTCATTAAAAGTACTCTTTAAATTGAGACACGGCCCTAGAAGAAAATGCATAATCCATATCAACCAAGAAGTCACGATTTTCACAATAAGAACCCGAATGCGGCTCTGCCCATACTGGTTTCAATACTGTAGCATGAGAAATATCCGAAGCTTGACAGTTTAAATGTTATATTCTTATACATTACACACAACATAATATTACCACACCTTGCAGTACCATTCGTGGGAATGAGGGTAAAACATAGGAGCGGGAGCTACAATGGCTTCACCTCCCCCCTCCCTTTTTTTTCAGCTTTCTTAAATGTAGTGTATTTTACTCTGGATAAAATTAGATTATTCTTGAAACAATGCATATTGTAAGTAATGTAAGTAATCCCTTCTCTTCCTTACTAAGCTAACAGATCCCCATTGGTCCTACTAACAAAATATTTAGTCCAAGTTTTACTATATCAGAAAAGAGATACGTAATAAAAAATTCTTTAACGCTTACCCGGTTTTTCTTACGTCTTGCAGACGGTTTCAAATTATTTCAACCTTTCGTCGACCAACATTTATAAGCCCATACAGTATATATTATTTTCAATGTGCAAATTTGGATAAGTTCATCGTGGGATATCCTTATGAACACACAAGAATTACGCGGTGGTTTACAAAGCAGATGAGCGCATACGACTGTAATACGACCGAGGAATGTTGTTATTGTCCGTGATAGCTGTAGACGACGCGCGAGAAGCCGAGTGAGTTCATTCTCCCAACAGATTCGGGCATTTCCGATGCTCGAGGAGTGATGACACAGGGGTGCAAGGGCGTGTGTTGCGTCACCGCTACGACCAGCCCGAGCCCTGCCGGAGGGGAAGTGATCATCCTGCCCCCTCTCTACTCCTGTCCACTCTCTATTAGTATTTTCTCCACTCACTAATAAAGAGCATGGTTCCCACCTATCTGTATCCTATAGCATTTTCTGATAATGCATGTAACAATTTTCAATTCTCTCCTGTCGAAATGGCTTTTACGGTGTCTATACCGGTTTTTCCCTTTCTCTTCTTAGGGACACTGGAGAGCCAAAAAAAACTGGTATAGGCGTGCGTATGCAAATAACAGAGGCATGGAACCAATCAGAGTAACACGATGCGGTCGGCAGCGCCTATATAAGACAACAAGCGTCTGGCAAAGTTGCTAGATCGGTTACTGCGGCTACAATGGCAGGTTATCCAGATATAAGTGAGTTTGAACGTGGTGTTATAGTCGGTGCATGAGAGATGGGACATAGCATATCCGAGGTAGCGATAAAATTTGGATTTTCGCGTACGACCATTTCACGAGTGNTGAAACAATGCATATTGTAAGTAATGTAAGTAATCCCTTCTCTTCCTTACTAAGCTAACAGATCCCCATTGGTCCTTCTAACAAAATATTTAGTCCAAGTTTTACTATATCAGAAAAGAGATACGTAATAAAAAAATTCGTTAACGCTTACCCGGTTTTTCTTACGTCTTGCAGACGGTTTCAAATTATTTCAACCTTTCGTCGACCAACATTTATAAGCCCATAGTATATATTTTTTTTCAATGTGCAAATTTGGATAAGTTCATCGCGAGATATCCTTATGAACGCACAAAAATGACGCGGTGGTTTACAAAGCAGATGAGCGCATACGACTGTAATACGACCGAGGAATGTTGTTATTGTCCGTGACAGCTGTAGACGACGCGCGAGAAGCCGAGTGAGTTCATTCGCCCAACAGATTCGGGCATTTCCGATGCTCGAGGAGTGATGACACAGGGGTGCAAGGGCGTGTGGTGCGTCACCGCTACGACCAGCCCGAGAACTGCCGGAGGGGAAGTGATCATCCTGCCCCCTCTCTTCTCCTGTCCACTCTCTATTAGTATTTTCTCCACTCACTAATAAAGAGCATGGTTCCCACCTATCTGTATTCTATAGCATTTTCTGATAATGCATGTAACAATTTTCAATTCTCTCCTGTCGAAATGGCTTTTACGGTGTCTATACCGGTTTTTCCCTTTCTCTTCTTAGGGACACTGGTGAGCAAAAAAACTGGTATAGGCGTGCGTATGCAAATAACAGAGGTATGGAACCAATCAGAGTAACGCGATACGGTTGGCAGCGCCTATTTAAGACAACAAGCGTCTGGAAAAGTTGCTAGATCGGTTACTGCGGCTACAATGGCAGGTTATCAAGATTTAAGTGAGTTTGAACGTGGTGTTATAGTCGGTGCATGAGAGATGGGACATAGCATCTCCGAGGTAGCGATAAAATTTGGATTTTCGCGTACGACTATTTCACGAGTGTGCCGCGAATATCGGGAATCAAGTAAAACATCAACTCATCGACATCGCTGCGGCCGGAAAAAGATCGTGAACGAACGGGACAAACGACGACTGACGAGAATCACTAAACGTGANCATCCTGTCCGATCACCTGCACCCATTTATGTCCATTGTGCATTCCGACGGACGTGGACAATTCCAGCAGGACAATCCGACACTCCACACGTGGAGAGTTGCTACCGAGTGGCTCCAGGAACACTCTTCTGACTTTAGACACTTCCATTGGCCACCTTAATCACCAGACATGAACATTATTGAGCATATCCGTGATGCCTTGCAACGTGCTGTTCAGAAGAGATCTCCACCGCCTCGCACTCCTATGGATTTGTGGACTGCCCTGCAGGATTCATGGTGTGAANGCAGGATTCATGATGTGAATTACCTCCTGCATACCTTCAGACATTAGTCGAATCCATGCCACGTCGTCTTTCGGCACTTCTGCGTGCTCGCGGGGAGCCCTACACGATATTAGGCAGGTGTACCATTTTTTTGGCGCTTCAGTGTATAATAGTTTAGCTATAAGTACCCTTAGGGAAGTTTTCATAGCCGAATTGTGGCCATGGCAGCCCAATCCCTCGCTGCCGCGATGCATGTCTCCTTGCATGATTTCTCTTCCTTGTNTTGCTGCCGCGATGCATGTCCCCTTGCATGATTTCTCTTCCTTGTAGGCATATGGGGCTTAGCCCGGAGACGCAATAATCCCCCGTCTCTACCGCGGGCACATATAACACTTAGTTTTAGAGTAGGTCAGAAAATAAATTGAGGAGAAGTGATCCTGCTGGTGGTGGGGAACAGTCCTCGAGGTCGCGCGCCCTCCAGGCAAACGTCCGAACTAAATATAAATATTTGCGTGACCGTTTATAAGCAAACTATCATTCAAATGTACACGAATGCATATATGAAAAAAAAATTGTTTTATCAGTGTTTTAAAATAATGTAAGGAAACAATTCTACAGTGGCGGGAATATCAACAATTTATTCTTGCTGTAGAAAAAAATTCGATGCATCCGATGATTCTAGACGCGCTACGAGTGCAGCAAAACGGGTATATTTTTCCATCCTATGAGTCCTGTGAGACCGAGCCTTGAAATGCGCTACTCAGGAATGTCGCACCACGTAAACTGTGATGGAGAAACGTGTGAAAGAATTTACAGGGACGTCATAAATTTGCGTTAACGGTAATTAACAGCTTGACCCACACCAAAGGAGACTGGAGACGCAGAGAAGATATTCTCTTGCCTTGTCTCCGGATGTTTAACGATGTATGAAACGCAAGCAAACACAAGTCTCTCTCTCTCTCTCCCCCCCCTCGTGTTTTTAAGTTTACGACTATAGCAAGGTCTACGTGCTAACACGTTCTCGGTAAAGTGTGGTATCTCTCTTATAAGCTAAATTGACTCAACAACTTCGCTTGTCAGCCACGCGGATTTCATTCTTAACTTTTTAGACTTGTAAGTAAAATACGTGGTTCTTTAGAAGCACGAATTATCGTAATAATTTTTTTTTTTATGTGTTTCAATTTTGTATTTGTTTGAATTTTTAAGTATTGATGAGGGACCATGAACGAGTTGTTCAATTTAGCGTACAAATTTTTTATTTTACATTTTGGAAAAGGATAGATTTAACTTCAGCTATACTAACTAATGTATTCCCGTAAGAATTTCCTTTTATTCCAGCTATCTAAAGTTTAAATTATTAATTTTTTAATACGGAGTTTATTTTAGTAATAATAAATGTTATTTTAATTCAAGCTATATTAAATATTTGGTTTTTTAGGAAGCTCCTTGATATAATTTTTAATTACCAGATAGAAAATAAAATGGAAAAATATCATTGCGTGTCAGACTGTTGAATGTGCCTGCAACTTTGAAACCCTCTTCATGACACGAAAAGACAAGGCAAGTGTTCGTACGTATTTACAAACGTCATTTCTGGCCTAGAATGTTGAGATGGGGACCTTCTCGAAGAAAGCAAGCAGTATGTTATCCTCACAGGAAAGTAGTACACACAAGAGGCGAAATAGTGCGGTCGTAACTTTGATGTGGGTGTATCTATTCTCTGATTCGCTGCGCGAGGCTCTGGGAACGGGTCTTGCGATTGATTGGTTACAGCGCGCTACGAAAGGTTCCATATTGTCCGGCAACTTCCAGACGCTGATAGGCAGCAGAGTTCCGACATATTACTGGCTGGCGACGTCATTATGCTTGCTTACATGGCTGGAGTTAGCGCGGTGCAAACGACTGCACGACTTCTGTATTCTGAAGCATTCTGTGGCCACACCGTAGAGACGCACATGTCTGACACTAGCGAAAAGAGGTGATGGTTATGATTAAGTTACTCGTGTGCTGCACGATGGTAATACGGGTATACGGAAACGATTATATAGTTACTCTGTGTGTTGGAAGACATCATCATGGTAAAAATGTATGTGTACTGCAATTATTTCTTTTCCTTATTGTTTTTTTTAGCATATAGGCGTAAGAATTGGCAAATTTGTGAAATATTCACATTTATAGTAATTACAGTTTCACTTGACCGACCCATGAATAAAGTGATGAGGCCCATGGAAATGTTAATTTTACATATGGTGGAAGAATACACGGTGTCCACGCCATTAGATCGTAAGCAGGGCTTTCAAAATTTCTCAGTTCACCGTGCACAGTATATAATAACGTTATGTTACGGTAGGTGGCGTTTTCTGCTGTTTTACCCTTATAGTTCGGTAGCACGCTAAAACTGCAGCCGTTCGAGGGTCGAAGCGGGTCGCCCGGCAGACGAGTTGTTGGACGCTCGTGTAAACGTGGCTCCGCCCTCCCCACTGCCAGCAGGCTGCCCCCAATACGGATCGGGTTGAAGAATCGTTCGTCGCGCCGAGTTTTTGTCGTGTTATCGCTTCCTTTCTTCCCTGTCCCTCCGGCTGCATTCATTGTCCGCCGGGTTGCGCTCCGCTAACTCCTCTCAGTCTCGCTTGCTCTTCCTCCCCCCCCCCNACCCACCGACTTCCAAATGACTCGTAATAAAAGGGGTAGGTATAGAGTGGAAGGGGAGAAATAACCCTAATCTTCGGCAGTCGAGGCGAGCCTTCCTGCCTCCGCCAGCGGCGATCTTTCTTGCGCGGGCCGATGATCTTTCCTTTTCGGTGGTCCGGAACGAGTTCGTAACGGGAGAACGAATAGCGGGGGCAATCAAAACACGATCTCCGGGGAGCACTTCCTCATGCGGAATGTGTGCTTTGCCGAACACGACTTGCTTGCTTTTGTTAACCTTTTTTTTTCATATCTCCGCCGTGGTGGTCTATGGCTCGTCAAGTTCTACGATACAGGAGTAAAGGCCACAGTCGCCACTCCGCTGTTCAACGCCACGATACGTCAACCGCCACTGNGCCACTCCGCTGTTCAACGCCACGATACGTCAACCGCCACTGCGGTAGACTGGTAGACTCCAGCACTTTCGTCTTCCACCAGGTCCGTCCGAGTCTTTGCCTGAACCACTACGTCGTCATCAGTGTCCCTTTTGTGATAAGACATCTGCTTTCGGCCGTAATGCACGGTGACATGAGCGCTTCAATCGTGCCTAGAATCCCTGTCGTATGTAATATCTGTTGTGACCAGTGCGGTAAGCTTTTCAGCCATAGAGATGCATTTCTCATCAGTAGGGCCAGTGACTTTTCGCGTAAAAATCGGAGCACACAGTAGACTTCGATAATATATACACACCTCAGCTGTTGTTATACCTCCGTTGGCTGCTGGTGCCGTGTACGTCTTTGACCAAGCCACTCAGGACTGAGTAACTCCGACACTGAACCTTCGTGATTCGTGTGCAAACGGTTAACACGGGCCAGAACATATTTTTTAGCCAATCAAAGAAGTTGGACGACCCTACAGTGCTTTGGACTGTATCATGTCTCGAAATATTTTCGCGAAATATCACTGCCCCTACTCATCAGTACCTCGGTATCAGGTTTGCTGCGAGCAGGTCTGTTGTGACTTCCTCACATGTCCTCAAAAGCGTAGTTAACCTACATAACCATCCTTGCACAATGTGTCGGTGTAATAAATGTCACGATATTTTCGCACAAGGACAACACAAGTGCGAATAGCGAGACGCATAAAAGACCATAACCTACAACAAAGTCGCATATATTGAGAAGCATATATATTGAAGAATATTGTAATTTTTTTTGAGGGCATGAGCGACTGTAATAAATTAATTGAATATAACAATGCCTGTAAATAAAATTGTGTTTTGTTTCATGTTTACCCAAATTGCCAGAATATAATTAAAATTTAAAAGACACAGAAACAAAATTAATTTAATTTAAAAGTATTGCATAAAGTACTATTGTACTATAAGCACGATTATATAATTAAATAAAAAATACTTTTCAAAATTGAACAACTTTAAATTTTTATTAAAAAAATTTTATTTTATAAATTATGCCGGTAGTCAAAGCCCCTCATCATGCACGTATACAGCAGATTGAAAAAATATTTTTTTTTTAAATTGGAATGAAACATTACAGATTTTCTCTATGTCTATAAATATGAGTGCCATCAGCTCACCTGGTANTTTTTTTTAAATTGGAATGAAACATTACAGATTTTCTCTATGTCTATAAATATGAGTGCCATCAGCTCACCTGGTAGCTGAATCGAGAATTTAACGCCACCTATATGTTGAAAATAGAATCCAACCTGGAGGGTGCCGACAGCGCAACCTACACTTAAAAAATATAAGCAAATATGGCTTCCGNCTGAAAATAGAATCCAACCTGGAGGGTGCCGACAGCGCAACCTACACTTAAAAAATATAAGCAAATATGGCTTCCGCTTGGTGGCTAAATCGACAACTCGCCTGGTGGCGACATCACCTAGCGCCACCTAGGTGATGTAAAATAAACATATGAAATCCAAGATGGCATCCTCCAGCAATGTATAAACAAATGACAAACGAAAAAACTAAAGTGGACGCATACGATAGAATTAGTATAGGGTGGGGGTGGAGACCTGCTGACTAAACAGCCAATAGCAATTGGTGATGGGGGTCAGTCGTATGCTGGGCGCGGTGCTGGGGGGAACCTCTGGAAATGTAATTTTATCTAATAAATTTTTTATAATTTTTAAATAAATTTTTAAAATTTTTTTATGTATGTTTTGTGATTTTTTGAACATTTTGAGTTTTAAAGGTCACCGGAGTCAAGGTCAAAGTCACATACATCTAACATGACGGGCAATATGGCCACTGGGGGATCTGAATGACAGAGCATGAACAGTTCCGATGCTCCACGCCAGACGCCGATGTGCCAGAGTCATCCAAATCATACTACTCGTAACCACGAGGTTAGGGTTCGTATCTTGGGTGAACCCTAGATATGCGTGCCCTCCCCCATGATCATCCTTAATAAACGTCTGTAAATTAAAACGGGTCACCTCCTTCCCCTCNCTAGATATGCGTGCCCTCCCCCATGATCATCCTTAATAAACGTCTGTAAATTAAAACGGGTCACCTCCTTCCCCTCACACACACACACACACACACACACACACACACACTGGTAGTGTCATCTTCAGACATGTATTATTTATTTTTATTGTTTTATGGGGGCCAGTCTTCTAGTTTAACGTAAACTACAGTATTTCAAATATAATAGNGTATTATTTATTTTTATTGTTTTATGGGGGCCAGTCTTCTAGTTTAACGTAAACTACAGTATTTCAAATATAATAGCGCGCTACTGAAAAATTTTCTCAACCGGGAAATGTTGTACATGAATGTGAGGCATACGAAGAAGCGATACCCACGCATGATGGTACTGCAGTATCAGTACAAAGAAAACACTATCTGTTGTCTCAGTGACAGTGAATGAGGAAGGCCTCTATACTCGGAANTACTCGGTCTCTCAAATAATAATATATATTTTAAAACTACACAAATATTCCTACACAAACATTCAAAATTTCCTTTATATTTTTGAGGGCGGTAAAAGGAAAACATAAGATTTTTTTACGTAAAGTCTACTACTTTACATATGTTTAAACATTTACGTTCGTTAATACTCTAATTGACTCCTTTTTTAAGCGTTATTAATAAGTACTACAAAAGTTCTTTTGATGTACTGGAGGTTAATTATTCCATCGGTTGCTCTTGATCCACACAAAAACTGTGCCGGAGCTTAGGAAATAATATGAAAAATCCCTGACCCAGCCGAACATCAAACCCGGAACCTATGANTACTCGGTCTCTCAAATAATAATATATATTTTAAAACTACACAAATATTCCTACACAAACATTCAAAATTTCCTTTTATAATTTTGAGGGCGGTAAAAGGAAAACATAAGATTTTTTTACGTAAAGTCTACTACTTTACATATGTTTAAACATTTACGTTCGTTAATACTCTAATTGACTCCTTTTTTAAGCGTTATTAATAAGTACTGCAAAAGTTCTTTTGATGTACTGGAGGTTAATTATTCCATCGGTTGCTCTTGATCCACAAAAAAACTGTGCCGGAGCTTAGGAAATAATATGAAAAATCCCTGACCCAGCCGAACATCAAACCCGGAACCTATGANCAAAAACTGTGCCGGAGCTTAGGAAATAATATGAAAAATCCCTGACCCAGCCGAACATCAAACCCGGAACCTATGAACTGTCACTCCGGTGGATATAAAAACGTACTCCCAAAAACAAAGTTAAAGGAGATGCATGTTTTTTTTTTTTGGGAGGGTTCCGCGCTTAACTGAATACTTTCGAAAGCCATTCCTGATATATTCAGAACAAAAAAAAAGAAACCAATTTTACTGAGCACCTATATGAAGATTTCACTTTTGATAATACATCAAATCACAGAACTACTTTTCCATGTTCGTTTTACTCCACTGACCATATCCAGTGTTTTCATGGGAACGTATGGCGTGGTAAACAACCAAAACCACGAAACAGCAATAGTTGTCTTATGGCGTCTGCTATCCACACATCACAATTCTTCAAAGTATACTTATATTTTGTTGTACAAATGTGTTATGCATTTTTGCATGTTTTAATAAGCTATTCGTATTTTATCTTTTCAAATAAGTTAACTTGCCATTTTCGTCTTACATTAACTAAAGCCTATGTTTTCAAGAATCTTAATTATTTTTTTTTGTGAACGGTTCTGTTTTTATTATGCAAAATCAGTAAATTTACACTGCATACAGCCGTTGGTGATCAAATAAACCCTCTGAGTAGTTTTAATATTATGGGAATGGGAATAGCGTGTCTTTACTGTCAAACATAAATCAACGAAATGAACGGAAAATGGACACCACAAACAAACGTTCCGTTGATAGGGTTTTATTTGCTTGGTGCCCCTTTTTTCCTTAATTTAGTTGACTTGTTTTGTGCAATGGATTGGGTATGCCAAAATTCACACATTAAAAACACTTTACTATTGCCATTAAATTTTAACAACTTTTGCATAGTTCTTTTGAACATGACAATAGGAAACACTTTCATTGTTGTATGTACTGCAAGTACCGCATTATATCACCACTAATTAATTTTTCCCCAGATACTGCATATGCTGTTAAGCTCGCGAAATAATTTGAATGCATTGGCATAGTTCGTAGTGATTACAGATATTTGTTTAGTAACACATTATCCAAGCTTTAGTTTTCTACTTTAAAAACTTCCAATAACATTGAAAAACCTAATAGCTCATTCCGGTGCTTGGCAGGTTCGGACAGAAAGGGTNTACTTTAAAAACTTCCAATAACATTGAAAAACCTAATAGCTCATTCCGGTGCTTGGCAGGTTCGGACAGAAAGGGTCTCATTTGAAAACGTCGAGGGGAGGGGGAGGGGAGGAGGAAAGGGAAGAAACTGCCGGGACGTCTAAGGATATGAGAGACCACCGGGGAAAAAAAAATTAAGTGGCGTTTTAGGTTCATCCAGGGCTTCTGAAAGTACTACTTCAAGTGAAAGTTAAAAACTTATCCAAATTTGACATATTTCTACTCATCGCTTTCTTTCCTCTTCGCATCTCTCTTGCCCCATGGCCCTTGACTCGACTCCTTCGCACTCTTCATTTCCTGCTGGCTGTTAGCTGTCTCTTTCTTCAAGTAGGTGCAAGGTGCCTCTGACTGTGAGAGCCTCTGGTGAGCGGTCGGAGTGCATTCGGAGCGTCATGCCTCACACCACGATTTCCACGAAGCTCAAAGGTTGTACCGGGCAATCTTGCGAGGTGTTAAGTTCTGCATGCCTGAATATTTTAAAAGGTAATCGCGCGCAACAAATCAACCAAATTATATGGTGCGCGTTGTTTTCGCCGGTCTTGACGCTGGGCGTTACGGAACCTGCGGTTTCCTCGAAGAACCTCTAGTTTCCTTCGCGCGCCGTGATTCATTTCGCCGCAGCTTCGTCGGCGGTGCGTCAGGGCACGTCGCCTATCGCGGTCTTCGTCAGAGGCGACGCCGCGTCAACCTGCCACGCAAGTGGGACACAGGAAAGTATACAGAGCCGCCTGGGAGGGGGGGTCGCTATTGGAGGTCGCGATGGAACGTCTTTATTTGAACAACAAAAAGGAGTGATTTATTCAACAAGCGGGGAGTGGAAGGAAAGGACACCCACAAGAGTGCGCCGGGGAGGTTATTTGTATTCCAACGGATCTTGCCACCTGTTCCCTCCCGGTGTCGCTAGGTGTAGCGGTAGAACTAGTCCCGTCATCTGCGGTCTCTCTCTCCCCCTTCCCCAACGCCTGGACAACCCTAACCCCCCTCCACGCCATTTCCCCTTCTTGCGTCTTCCTCCCTTCTTCGCTGCCCAATCTTCAACGGTCGCTGCATTCCTCAGTTCACGCCGGCTTTGTTCGCGGTGCGAGGGTTCCAGCGCTGGCTGTTGCATGCTGCTGGGTTCGGTTCCTTGGCGTGGCGACGCCGCCTTCAAGAACATGAGACGTAAGTGCTGCTCTTCCACAAAGTAGCGTCCTTCTGGATGTCTGTGCGGTTCAATGCACTCCCGTCCGTGTGAAACGACCGCCGCATGATCGCTGGCACAAGTGGGCGTTGCGTAATAATATTCACAATGCATGTCTTGCATCTTACATAAATATTATATTTACGTTAAGAATTTGCCTGCGGCCTTTGAATGTTATTTTTTAAAGGCTAAATAATTATTTATATATTAGACATAAATTTTCAACTTTTTTAGAGTTTGTTTTTGTCAAATATCTTCCCAATATGAGTAGAACAACCTACATGCAATGCTAAAACTAATACTAATACTAGAATAATAAAACTAATAATACTAAAAAAAAAGTTTACATACATCTTCCAAAAAATATAAGAAGTACCATTCTGCATAATATTTGTCGCTGTGCTACCCCGAAACTTGGTAGCCTTAAATGTGCCAACAAAAGCCATTCTTGAAATTTTTACGAGGAATGTAAAAAAAAATTGGAACTAAGGTGAGAGACTGTGTTACCTATTTATGTTAATTAACCTGTCAGTTTTAAGTTATTACCGTCTTGCTAAAACCAATGCTAACATTTTGTCGTCTGGTTACGCGTTTACGAGAAGCAAAATTGAAGTATAACTAGATGGTGGTGGTTATATCTGAATTGTTTCGATCTGCGTGCGTAGGTGTCAAGTGAAATTAGCATCGGTTTATCATTGGCTCTGCAGTTAATTAAAATTAAAAGGAGTTTCAGAACGAGGTGGCGAGACGCCTATGTAACGTAGGCTATGACGCGATGTGGGTAAAATAATAAATATTTATGTTGTTACGCAAGTTGGCTAGTCAGAAGTTATTTCAGCGGCTTTCCATTGGCTGGTGCGTCAAGCCAGGACAGCTCTGGGCAAGTGCCTGCAAACTGTGCAGTTGTCTACAACCGGCACTTGTTGACGGTGTAATTCTGTTGTGTGATTTTTTTTTTTTTAGCACCGAGTATCGGACAGGCGAACAATACATTTTGCTGTGATCAATATTTTTGTATTTGATAGTCTCTAGCGAAGCCAGATATTTTAATCACGTAGCGTGTTTCGGCTGTAGAAATGCAGTTTCTAGTTAACATCGAAGTGTGTTTATTTTATATGTGTTTAACAGTATTCACTTTTTTTTTCAATTCCAAATTGCCATTTTGTTCGATTGTATATATAGTTTTTTTTTTCCCCCGAATTGTTATTTTGCTTTGTCGTGGATATAGCTCATCTGTGTCTAGTCATAACTTCTTTTCATTCGCGTCCACAAGTTCTCGTTCGTCTTGATATTCCTATTGCAATCTTCCTTGAAATCGTCTTGCATATATGTATAGTCTATCGACATATTTTTCGTAGGGTAGGCCTATTTAAAAAACGGCGCATCGCGATTAATACGTCATGCTGGCNCAATATTTTTGTATTTGATAGTCTCTAGCGAAGCCAGATATTTTAATCACGTAGCGTGTTTCGGCTGTAGAAATGCTGTTTCTAGTTAACATCGAAGTGTGTTTATTTTATATGTGTTTAACAGTATTCACTTTTTTTTTCAATTCCAAATTGCCATTTTGTTCGATTGTGTATATAGTTTTTTTTTTCCCCCGAATTGTTATTTTGCTTTGTCGTGGATATAGCTCATCTGTGTCTAGTCATAACTTCTTTTCATTCGCGTCCACAAGTTCTCGTTCGTCTTGATATTCCTATTGCAATCTTCCTTGAAATCGTCTTGCATATATGTAGTCTATCGACATATTTTTCGTAGGGTAGGCCTATTTAAAAAACGGCGCATCGCGATTAATACGTCATGCTGGCNATAGTCTATCGACATATTTTTCGTAGGGTAGGCCTATTTAAAAAACGGCGCATCGCGATTAATACGTCATGCTGGCGTGTAATGCCTACAAGTCTGTCATCAGGACGGTTTACCTCTGCTTTATAATCACACACACTTAGTGTTCTTTGTGGGACTCGAACCCACGACTTCCCGATCGCCAAGCAAATGTTCGTTCCCCGCACCGCTAGCGGTCGGCTCAACAAGCGAATTAAAACAGCTGGGGGCGTCCTTGTTCTGTTATGATTCCAATTTCGCTTTCATAACGCGAGTTCTTTATCCCTTTGTGAGCCGGCCGTGGGATTATTTTCTTTCTCCTTTTTTTTCCCCCCCTGGCTGGTATTGTTGGCAGCCGTTGACGCAACGCCGGCTTGAACAATAAAAGTTGATGCGGGCATTGTCGGCAGACGGAGAGCTCTGTTGTCTGCAGTTGCGATGCTGGGAAGTGGACCGCAAGGTGTCGAGATGAGACGTACTGCAGACAGCTGTTCGTAACGCCCGACTCCGCGTCGTTACCCGTGCTATAGTGCGTCTCACTCTTAGGCCGTGTTCCAATTGACAGTTTCGTATTTTAGTCATTAATAATTTAGTATGGTTCAAACTGGAACTCTGTCGACAGTTGCTTGTTTGCCGCGATGGCGCTCGCTATCTGTCGAGCAAAGTTTTCTGCAATATCTGGTTTCCATAATACACACTATTTAGCATAGAATTTTCCCGTGACTATTTTATCATAAATAAATAAATAATTATTAATATGAAAAATGTATGAATACAATAACTTTGCATTTGAGTGTATGATATTCCATAATGTGCAATTGGTATTGAATTCATGCGTACCGTTATCTACTTTCATATACACTGAAGGGCCAAAAAAAAAAACTGGTAATAGGCGTGCGTATGCAAATAACACAGGTATGGAACCAATCAGAGTAACGCGATGCGGTCGGCAACTAGATCGGTTACTGCTGCTACAATGGCAGGTAATCAAGATATAAGTGAGTTTGAACGTGGTGTTATAGTTGGCGCACGAGAGATGGGACATAGCATCTCCGAGGTAGCGATAACATTTGGATGTTCGCGTACGACCATTTCACGAGTGTGCCGTGAATATCGGGAATCCGGTAAAATATCACATCTTCGACATCGCTGCGGCCGGAAAAAAGCCCTGCAGGATTCATGGTGTGAATTGCCTCCTGCATACCTCCAGACATTAGTCGAGTCCATGCCACGTCGTCTTGCGGCACTTCTGCGTGCTCGGGGGGCTTAGACGATGTTAGGCAGGTGTACCAGTTTTTTTGGCTCTTCAGTGTATTTATTATATTACTTACGTGATTTCATAAAATCAGATACGTATGTGTATAATATGAAGCTCATTGCCGCATTAGGTTAAAACAGTTATGATAGCGATTTGGGATTTGGCAAACTTGTATTTAGTAAGTTTCGTTACATACTAAGAACTGAATACTAAACTGCCAAATATGTCGTCATTTTAGTATATTAAACCGGGTCACGTGACCTTGTAGTAAACTAAACGTGCCAATTGAAACACGGCCTCAGGTTGCAGTTAGGAGTACATGGAGCAGACGGATATCGATTATCGACAGCCAAGAAGTTACGATGTGTTGAAAGAACAAAAGTACATACGTACACAAATAAGTAACAAAAATTGACTCATTGTATAGTAGTGTATAAATATAGCATTTTTTGATTAGCCACCCACTGCAATGTAAGAGTGAGACGCAATATAAGAAACACTATAGTTGTGTTTGAATTCAGAGCTAGGCGCTCGACACCTTCGTGACGAATGAACACTCGTTTCCTTCACGATGAAGTGCGCATTCGTTGAATTCGAACACCTTTGTTCATTCGTATCTCGAGGGCCTCGTGATTGTACGGTATCACACCTTGACCCTAAAAAATTCAAATATGCGATAGAAATAATGAACATATTAAAAGTCGGCGTTTATCTTATAACACGCAAATACGTACAATTTTCGACCTTCTTCGGTGCTGGTTATTCAACCCATATATTTGTTCATGCGCGGGCGCCGAAAGGAAATGAACGGTAAGTAAACTAATTAAATGCTTTAAATAGTTAGCCGACGAAAAATGATTCAAGGTTTCAAGAAGGGTAAGCGCCCTTAGCTGAAGGCTGAAGGGGACATTCTAGGGTGCATATGTGCCATTAACTGTGTATGCGGACAGCTATACAAAGTGATATCACATCGCCACTGCTCTTTTCTAGGACACAAAGTCAGAAGGGTTTTTCGCTGGTGAATTTGAACACAGCCTATGTGTCAAGACGCGAATCCTCATTTCATTTTAGCAATATAGTCAAAGATTATGGCCCGCACGCGCGTGTTCATCAGCTATGCAGAACGTATAGAATTGAGTGGGTACATTTTATCGCCAAACATTTTTTTACTTTGCAATGTTGGCTGCTATTGTTTTGCAATATCGCTATTTTAAAAAAGGAAGCGTGGTTTTTGACTTTATTTTGAACGGAGAATTCTGTTACAAAAAGTAGAAGGGGTTTTTTTTACGACGTCATGATCTTTTCGACACGCTTTGAAATTTCGTGATGTAATAATGAATATATGGTGTCAAAGCGTCCGAATTCTATTTCTAGTACACTTATAAGTATTTGCAGTCACGAAGACGAACGACGTATGTTAATTGTACTCTGATTAGATGTTTTGTACGATGATACAATTTACAGGTGGATGAACTTGAAAAAACGGAAATTTTTTCAGACAGTATATTTTCAACAACGCTCTAGATAGTTATTCTTTTATGACTCGATGATAGAGTTTTTGACCTGGCTAAGTTTTTTGCGAAGAAGCACAAAGTACTAGAATTCTCATTGGCCGAATGAAATGGTATAGTAGCGTTATGCATTCATGGCAGTCAATAACGGCAGACAGTTGTCGGATATGTTTACAGTACGTTGAATCCTAGCGAAAAAAAGTCCACTCTCCGGCCATAAACCATTGTCTCTATTTATTGGTAAACTGTAAAATAGGCTATTAAATCAGTGAAACACGAACATTGGTTTATCTTTTTCGACTTTCTTCAGACGATCTCATCTGATTGGCGTACTAGTGGGTTCAAAATCGAGACTCATAAAAATGATCGAGTCGAAAATGTTCGCTTTTTTGGGGTCAAAAGTCACCTCCTGGTCCAATAATTTGTACTACTTACCTCACTGATCCTACTGAACTGACACAATTACTTCTTTATTTATTTAAATACTTTAATAGTTTATTAATATTTCATTGGCTCTTTTGTTTTGAAATTATCTGTATCTGAAATAAGAAAAAATACGGGATTACTTCTGGGGTTGAAGTCCAGGTTCGAATCCCAGTTCATTTATGTATGCCTGCGGCTTTATTTTCATTGGACGAATAGAATCTTAGTCGTGCTTTGCTGCTGCGAACATGTTTACGCCGAGAAGAAAACTAAATTAATAAATTACAGTTTCTTGGGAGATATAAACTCAACGATGTAACGTTTCAGTAATAAGTTTTGCTGATTCAGTGACCTATCATTTAGAGTCCACGGTACTCTATATACTCAAACCTTAGCTCTTCTTCCATTGGTTACTTACTGCCTACTGTGAGTGGTTAGTTTTACTTCAGACCAGGCAGCACAGGATACTTACCTTCTTTCTTTGCGGGTTTGTTATGAAGAATCCCTTCCCAAACATGCATATTATAATTTGGTCCAATTGATACTTTAAATCTGGCCGTGCGTGTGTTTAAAAATTCAGCTTGCTCTTAAACAAATCCGTGGACGTTTCCAGTCTCTGATATTTAGTTCATAACGTTTTCGTAGTTTATTGAGAACTGCTTACGCGCTTACCTACAAACGTAAATGATACGTGTTATAAAAACTGACAAGCGGTACCTATGCTTTACCTGTGATTTGAATCCGGGACCCTTCGCACTGTAAACTGACGGCACAATCGTTTGTATCACGAAAAGAAGAAATATTTTACGTCTCACCATTGTGAACAGAAAGGCTAACAAAGACGCGTACTGATCCCAGTGCGTTCCGAACCACGTAGAAACTTATTGAGTTACGTCAGTTTGTGGGAGGAACCATTACCGGCCTTGTCACTTGAGCATAACGACTTAAATCTCAAGCCCACCGACAACCTTTTAACGTCAAGGAGATTGGTATTGGTTTTTTTAACGGTTAAATGAGCACTTTTGAAATCAACCTTAGGAAAATTTCTCTGCCCGTACCGGCATACATTTTAAGTGGCACACTGATTAGCATGCGCCCAGTAAAGTTGGTAAAAAACGGAGTGAAAGTAGTTCCACGTCTGAACGCCGAATTTAAAAATGCTAGGTTATTATAGTGAACAGTAAACTGATTTAATTTCCTTTTTTTTTTTTTTTTTTTTTATGTATTGAAGCAGAATAGTTAGCAAACATGTAAAATGTTTAGTTTTTCTAATAATTTCTCATTTTCGCTTGGATGGCGCATGAATTAAGTTATCAGGCCGTTCGCAATGTTAATACATTTTTTTCATGTGGCGGAACGATACACAACATGCATGCATGCAGGCAGATCTTAAACAGGGCTTTCGAAAATAAAAAATTGCCCAGTGCGCCGCGAACAGCCTATGAATAAACGTGCTAATATTGACGGACATGCCGAACGGTTGGCGACCTATCGGAAACACTCCAGACAGACGGTGACGTGAAACTAGTCCAGCGTGTGCTGACCTTTGTTGCTTGTTCCGGCACACATCTTCCTCCGGGAAGCGCACACAGGTGGACGGGCGGGCTGGTCTAGTTCCTAGTAGAGACTCGCGTCTGCGGCGCAGGTAACTAGGAAGACCAGTTTCGACTCCCTGCGACTGCAACTAGGCCGTTCCGACTGCCGACTACACCTACACAGTTTCCTATACTGCTGAGGATAGTCCATTCATGGTTACTTACAACTTCTCTGAAGTCCTGCTAAAGTTCTACTTCCAGGCTTACTCCTCCGCCCCACGATAACAAAGCTTAACTAAATCATAGAAAATTACGCCGTAGGGACAAAACACCGTATTCGTGCGCACTCAGTTTATTAATATTTTCCATGAGAGCTATTTCTTACTGGGCATTACCAACACTAGTATTTTCTTCCTGTTCTTATTCACAGCAGGTATAAATAAAATGTTATACCTTAACAAAATTATTATAAGTGAAGATTAAATTTAACCAAAATAAGATAGTTCACGTTAACATAAGTATAAAACGCTTGTGATACATTACATAATTAGGAAACAACAAAACACGTGATGGGCCGATTTTTTTTCTTCTAAGATTTAATTAAAACATAATTGTACTTTCTATGAAACGTACTACTTAGAAGCCCTGCTTATCACACAGTTCAAAATGTTCAATGCAAATTTTATGACTTAATGTTTTTTTTGTAAGAGTTAAACTGCTTTATATCAGCTGTTGCGTTCCCGGTTTTAGCAACATGACGTCGGACGACAGCTGCCCACCGTTGTGGCAGCTGTCGCATTAGGCCTACTTGTGGTGAGAACTTCCCAGTGATCTCCACACGCAATATACACTTTCTTACTTAGAAAAGTGACACGAATAAAAGTCGCCGTACGCTATATGAGTTTGTAGAACTGCTCAAAATGGACCAAGAGAAATTTATTCAAGCAAAATATTAACATGGGTTTTTTTATATTCTTCATAATTTGAATAGTAAGGAAAAATACAAAATTGGGAAAATTATTATTAAAAAAAAAAGAGCGAATACCAAGGCGTTTCTTTTCGGCATTACATCACCCAAGAAACTATTTGTTTTATATAGGGGCCTAATGATTTAACTTAGCGTCCACAGTTCTGTACTAAGATTTTGCCTTAAAAAGAGTCATAAGAAATAATAATTTGTAGTTCGATGCCGGCGTTGCTTGGGCTGCTCGATGCACTGTAACCCCAACGACGATTAATCGATTATATAACACATGCCTACGTGTTGTAAGGGTAGCATTGTTGCCAATCCCCCGAGGCACCCGGAATTCGATTCCCGGTACCTGGCCTTGACAGTTTTCGAGTGGTCGGTAACCCTCGCTCACCTCCGTACAGCGGAAGGTGATGGTAAACCATTGCTTGATAATCCTACGTTGACGCGTTGGGTGCGCCGCTGTTCCCACCACCGCGATGTTGACTGGGGCTCAGAAATTCTTATTTTATCCCCCTTATTTCTTTCCATAACCTGCCCTGTTCTTGGTTGCTTCCAGCTTTTCTGAAGCCTTGCTGAAGTTCTACTTTCGGGCTACTCATTATGTATCCTTCCACCTCATGCAAACAATTGCAGGAATAAAAAGTCAAGAAGAAACCAAACGAATACTTTTTTCACACGATAGTAGATCGTGTGTCCAAGAACTGCATTTCTGAAAATCTAAATATGATAATAAGAATGGTTTACTTTACAGGTAATGGAAGAATCCCCCCCCCTTTTTTTTTTTTTACAGTTTAATACTATTTTACACAACAACTATTTCCTACAAGCCGTTTTCAATATATATATTCTCTGTTTGTTTTAAATTCGTATTGACTATGAAACAAATATTATAATTTATAAACAAAAAATTATTTTGAAACTTTATTTTACAATAAAATAAGGTATTGTTATGTTGCAGAAGCTTAAAAAAAGGTTGTAATATAAGATTTGTTTAGAAAACAACGAGACATGCGAATGGCGTAATTTTTTCAAAGGTCCGATTCTAAAAAATTGATGACACCACGAACAGACTATGAATCCTAAACGAAAATCATAGTAAAAGTTGATAACGCTAGCGTTGTCCCGTGCAGGAGAGTTGTTGGAGTGTGACCAACTTGCCAGCATCGCGCCAGACGTGTTTGTTGGAGCCGGGCTGAGCGACTCACGAGGAGAAGAGGTCTTCAGAGTCAACTCCCGCCAATTGCCGTCGCATTCCGCTCGTGTTTCGTTAGCCCCCTTCTCCGCCTGTTTCTTTTCCATCTCGGCTTTATCGCCGCGCCGCCTGTCACACGCAATTCGTTCTCCTAGCTCGCCTCCAAAACTCGCGATGACGGATCGTTCCAGAGGGAGTTCTTTGTATAGTCCGTTCGCGGTTTCTTCACACTCTTTTAATCGAACCTTTGAAGCAGTACCCCATGTACGAGGTTATTTCCTAAATATGTCATGCATCATAAACGTTTAATACTTACGTTAACATAATAGTACATTATTTTGAGTTAAATATAACTTTATATATAACATCTATAAATTATAATATTGGGTTTATAAATAATATGAAGAAAATCAGGGAGAAAATAGGTGTGTTGGCAATACCTAGTAAGTAATAGTTCCTATGCAATATATTACTAGAGTGCGCAAGAATGCCGTGCGTTGTCCCTCTGGTGTAATTCTTTAGACTCGGTTAAGCTTTGTTCGCACGAGGCGGAGGAATATCGCGGAAGAAGAACTTCAGCCGGTCTTCGGAAGAGTTTTGAAGTAACCGTGAATTGACTATACCCGGCGTCGTGCGGCAGATGTACCGCTCGCCTTTCTCTCCTTTCATCCAGGCCGATGACGTCGTTAGAAAGGAAGATTATGCTGGATGTGTGTTAACGCGCGTCATTTTTAGACCTTCTCATCTGTCATCTCCATAGCGACGACTTTTTTTTGTGTGTTCTTTGTGACGTAACGCAAGTGACTCGACGTGAAGGGCTGAATGTTCTTTGTTCTCGGGAGAGCGACGATGAATACAAAGAGGTCGTTTACTAATTATTTTCTTTAATTTATGTCGCATGGATGTTTTCTTCATTGAAAACATGTTTTTTTATAAAATAAACAGTGTTGAGACGCATACGAGGATGCTTTTTTTCTTTCTTTCTTTCTTTCTCCGGCAAACCCGTGCATCTCGTATAAGGAAAACGAATTCCATACCGAAGATACGCTATATTGAGATTTTTACCGTCTCGCATATAACGTACGTAGTTTATTATAAAAAACGCGCGCACACACACAAAAGAAAATCTGAATACTACAGAAACACACGAATCTTGACATTTTATTTCATTTCATTAAATTATAGCATAGCGCCATTGAATACCATAGCTGGTGTGTTTCATGTAGGGTATCGAGATGGATTTTCGCGTGATACAAATTAAAAGTGTTTTTGGCATCTAACTCACGCTCTTATAAGTTACCTGAATATTACGTCACGTGAATTTAACTGAGTTGTAAGGAGTTTGCCGCAACATTATGACATTCGCGTTCGTTGAGGACACGGGCGAAGAAATATCGCTTCGCGAGCAGTCGTTGTAACGTTCTCTGCGACGCGATATTACGTCAACACTGGAAGTTTAAACTACTCAAGTGAACAGGGTGAATTGTACATTATTATACTCGTACATGAGAGAGAATAGTTTACTGGGACGCTTTCAACCCGGCTTTATATTGGCAGAGAGCAGGCTATTGAACTGACCTCCCGTGGCGCAATCGATTGGTGCGCCGCCGACCTGGGATGCGGGAGGCTCTGGGTTCGAATCTCAGGCAAGGCATGGGTATTAAGTTTGGTTATAAGTAAGTATGTAAGCTGTGTCCCCTTATAAGTCTTCAGGCATAACACCGGGGGATGTTGATAAGCCCAATACAATACAGCTGGTCAGTACTGTAAGTTGTTCACTATATAGAAAGAGTGTCAGTTGTTGTGTGAACCAAAACAGGTTGTAAATAGAAATACCGAGAGAAACAGAACTGATGGTTGTGCAGCCGTGAGCACAGGCGACTTATTCAAGGCTTCTTTTAATTGTCAGTGAATGTGTACCGCACGAAACGTGTCAAGCACCCATCACGTTATTTTTTTTTCAGCTGTGCCTGGCAGAGAAAATTTTTATAAAACACTTATAGACCATTATCTAAGTGCACACCTGTATAATCAATCGTCTAGGATCACAACACCGTGCACTTCGTCTGCCTACATGAAAAAAAGCGGAAACGATAGTTTAATACGTGTTCTTGGCTTGGTAATACCGGGTTTTTTTTTTTTTCGTTAAACAAATGACAGTCTGTGTGGTGAATGTTCTGCTGTGTTGCAGTGTATGCTCCTCGCCACTTAGGCACGTCTGCTAAAGAACTCTAATCAGAAGTGTAATCTCTTGCACGTGCTCGTTATTTGCCTCTACAGCAGCTTCACTGTAGTGTCCTTGGGTTTGAATNCTTTATTCTCAACTTCTTTTCTCCCTCGTAGTTTGTTGACATGGAGAGATGACTGAACTACTTATGAAGTAGTTTTCACGGGCATCGTAACAACGGAAAAAATATGACGTAGAAAGGACTATTTACTGATTTGTCCAAACGAAATGTTCTAACCAGCCAGCACACGCTAAGTTCCCGGGAAATACTTTTTTTTTAAAAGGGGAACTGCTAGTAAAATAGTAATTGTAAAATCAATGCTCGCCCGTGTCTCTGCGAATAAGTGTTCTAGGAGCATACGTTTTTCTCAGTAAAATGAAAAAATTTTTATTTAGGGGTGTCACTTGTTCTATAAGATAAATTAAAAATGATAGTAGGTTAAAATGATTAAAAATAGTTTCNATTTATTTAGGGGTGTCACTTGTTCTATAAGATAAATTAAAAATGATAGTAGGTTAAAATGATTAAAAATAGTTTCATGTTAAGAGTGTGGCTGCGTAGGAAGGAAAAAGAACTAAGTGACATCTCAGTTTATTGCGTTGGCCTCCATCGCGTGGAATAACATCAGACTGATGCAGATATAATTTTTTTTAGGTAGAAGTACATTAGCTTCTAATGGAACACTGAACCCGTATGCACAAAATACATAATTAATTTAAAAAAGCATTCAGTAAACACTCTACCAACATTTTCATAAAAGTGCGATTTATGTTTCACATGAAAGACTGTGTATAACACAAAAAAAAAAAAAAATCTTGCCAGAATTTACACATTTTAATGTTTTTTTCAAAAAATTTAGTCAAGTCTATTTTTGATCCAAATTTAAGCGTATTTCATTCTTGATGCTTCAGCAAGCACATTTTGCAATAAAAATCTCGTCATGTAGGACAATCATAATAATTACTATGATTGTATGTAACAAAATATTGATACTGATGTTAAAAATAATTTTTAATAATTGATTTTATGTACATTTATTTTAGTAATAAAATGATAACTTCATACCTGAAATGTGTGTGCATAAAATAATTTATTAAAAATATTTGTAAATATTATTATTAATCTTTTTAGAACATATGACTAGAGCTTTTATGATAATCGTGATTTACGGGGGAAAAAAATACTTTTGAAGCAAGATTAAATTTTGACAAAAAAAATTTTTATTTATTAATTGTCAGACATTGAAATAAAGATCATAGCAGAATATTTTACAATGTTACAAAATACTGTAAATGCATTCTTCTTCCATATGCAACGTAAATCGTACTTTTCCGACAATTCTGATACAGTATGTACTACATTTCAATGAGGTCTGTTTGCTGTACAGTCGAGGGTGCAGTGTTACGTTGTAAACCACTGTAGCGAGTGCATGTTGCGGCCTTTGATGGTCGTTGCGTGCTGAGGGTGCATTGATGCATTGTAAACCACTGTAGCGAGTGCATGTTGCGGCCTTTGATGGTCGTTGCGTGCTGAGGGTGCAGTGTTAATATAAAAATACCTCATTTTAGGTAAAATTTAACTTTTACTTATTTTCTATCTAAAATTTATAATGTTTCGTTTGTAATAATTAATATTAATAACAGCGAGAAGTATAGGTGTTTTGGTAATGGCTAGTAAGAAATAGTTCTTATGCAGAATATTAATTACACTGTGTGCGCACGAATGCGGCGAGTTGTTCCTTTGGCGTAATTATCTAGACTCAGTTCAGCTTCGTTTGCACGAGGCGGAGGAATATCCTGGAAGTAGAACTTTAGCAGGGCTTCGAAAAAGTGGGAAGTAACCATGATTGGATTAAATGTATTGATACCGCATTATTAACCATTTTTTTTTTCAAGAATAATTTTATTTCATACAGCGGGAAATCATGCTCCAAGGGAGGGGCTCAAACCCCCTC
>NQII01000223.1:450119-513570 GCA_002778355.1 Clitarchus hookeri | reverse complement strand
TTGCAGTTAGCTGTTCTGCGCCGCAGGTTCATAGCCGCGTGCAGTCGTGCGTGCATCAACTGTCGCCATCCTCTTCCACTTCCGCACCCGTGGTGTGCATATATTAGTTCACCGTCCATCAGGAAGGCACGCAGCACTGCAGGTGAGGCGAACGACCGACGGCCACGACTGGACTCTCCGCCGCGTCGTCGCCCCAAGGTCACATCCAAGTCGCTTGTACGTACAGAAAAAACGCGGAGAGCCAGTCTGACGTTTAAAACACGCGCGATGTCTTGCGTAGTCCATCCCTGCGGTTACTTCCAACTTTTCTGAAGCCTTGCTGAAGTTGTCCTTCTAGTAGGACATTCCTCCGTCTTATGGAAACAAAGCTTAACCAAGTCTAAAAAAATTACAGCACAGGAACAGCGCACTCCTTTGTGCGCAGTCGGTGTTAACAATATTTTGCATAAAAACTATTCTTACTAGGCATTACCAACACACATATTTTCTCCCTGTTCTTATTGATATTATTTGTAAATAAAATATAATTTAAATGTAAAACAATTTAAAGTTCAATTAAACCAAAAATAAAGTAAGTCTACTTTTATATTAACACAAGTATAAAACGCTTGTAATACATGACATCTTTACGAAAACACCAAGTATTTTATAAATGAGATTTTTTTTCAAAGGTTTGAAAAAAAAAAGTGGGAAGAAACCGCGAATAGACTATATTGGCGGTACACGGTTAATTGGAACACTTTTGAAAGCCCTGCGTAGGATCTACTTTTCTTCTCATTTTGTATCATTCCGCCAAATGTAAGATTCACATTACTGTGGATCGTCTCACTTTATTCATGCGTCATCCAAGTGCAAGCCGTGAAATTTTTTTTAAGAACGTAAAAGTGTTAATAAAATGCCAGTTAGTTCCCTTAAGTGAATAAAATGAACACTGACTTCAGAAGCCAAAAATTTACGTATTACACTCCCGATGCAAAGCCAACAACTATGTTTATTAAGTTGCTGCCAACTAACTCGGAGCCTGGTTATCAGTTTGTACTGTGGCATATAGGTATTTAGTTACGGGTGGTGATATTTTTCAGAGACTGATTTCAGAAGTGCTCACTTTACCGTGAACAACCTTTACAGACCTTCCACCAATAAAATGATAGGGTCGCCGCCTTAAGTCTTACAGGTAGCCTACAAGCAACACGGTGAAAACACTACACGCCAGTTCGGAGCCTTGGGCGTAGCGACGATGGTTTAACGGTGGGTTCAAAATAAAAAAAAACTTAGGCACAGTGCATAGGACGTAACAGTAGAAGAATATTCACACGACATGAAATCTTGTGAGAAATTGATTCACGATATAATACTTATGTATTATTTTTAGCGAATCAAATTTTGCGACTAGTCAGACATCAGCTGTGTATAGGAAGAAATGTTTTAATTATTTCATTGTTTTTATACACATAAAATTCATTTTAGTAACAGGAAAGTAATTTAAATTAATACGAATTTTTCAATTTCTTTTGCGATCGTAAATATGTCGATAATCTTTAAAAAAAAAAATCTGCTAAGACACCGTCTCCTATTCCTTCCTCTAAATTAATATTTTGCGACATTTGTTCGTTTCTGCAGCACAGCTGTTCTTCCATTTAAAACAAACAACTTCGTTGAAAATTTTATACTCTGCTTTGATTGGTTGATTGGCTCATGCTCCCGCACAAGAAATGAAATATAATCATGTTCTTTGTGCACGATGCCAGGAAATCTCGTGCACGCTACATGTTTATCGCAACATGGCGGCCAAGTCTTGTGCACGCGACCTATGTGCTGTGGTCAGTGTTATGTTTTCAATATCTCTCCCGCGCTTCTGAAGCTTCAAACGCGAAAATAGCACCAGGTAGACGGTCTCCTTAATTATAAGAGAGGTGTCTCATAACACACGCACAATGCTAGAACAATCCTACAGATAACTATTTTTTTTTTATCGTGGTGGGTGAAAGTTTCAAGCACGCAGTTAATCCTGCCACAAACGAGCGGTATTCGGCGAACGTGAAATTTTTTTTTACAGCACATAACAGTCACACGTCCATTTTAAAGTCTGCGAAATTGTAAATGTTAATGCGCGGAAAACAAACGAAATAATCGGAAGTCGGACCATAATATGAGAAAACCCGATCCGAGGGGAGACGGAGAAAGCACGCAGGTTGCTTCGTCGACCCAGTTCCATACGTTTGCCAGCGGTTTTCCACTGATTCCAAACAAATTCGAAAGCCCCCAATCAACTTGGCGTTAACGGCTTTCCTCTAGTTTGCCAGTCGGGAGATGCGAAATGTGCGAGTTTACATTGATCCTACTGCCAGTGATGCGAACCAGATTCGGAAGTTAAAAGAGTGTTCGCAGCGGACGTGTGTAATACAACTAGTTTCGGACGCAGTCCGGCGGGTTATACCTGAGAGCACACCAGCACGGGAGCTTCTTATGTGTTCGAGGCACAGAAGTAAGGGAGCGATATGGGCGACACTGACATGCTAGTTTAGCGCCTCATCGCCCCTACGCACAAGGTGTGCTGTGTTTCCGTCGTCGCGCCCTACGGTCTGTACTGTGCGAAATAGATATGTAACGGCGGGACTTCATTACACGCGATGAAATCCCGCAGATCAAACCACGTCCGTAAGGTTGCACTTTACTCCTATCTGTTGAAGGAATTGCACAGGCAAACTAAAAATTGCTTTTTTTTCTTTTCCCACTAATATTTTCTTTCTGAATACACTTAACATGATAAAAGCATATATATATATGTGTGTGTGTGTGTGTGTGTGTGTGTGTGTGTGTGTGTGTGTAACAAGCTTAGATGACTGATTGTCTCCTTCTCTGGCAAAAAAATCGTTTTCATAGAATATATATTTACTGAGACACGCGTAAACGGAGCGCGTATGCGGAATGCTGGGAGTCGGGAGGAGAACGGCCAGTTTTTTTTCCTTCAAATTTGTAATGGTAGATTTACAACACATTATTTGACCGCAAACATCACATCGTGCATACTTTTTAACGTCGTCTGCCACAGAAAAGTATGCCCACAGTTACTTGTTTACTGTTTCGTGTTCATTGCAACACCGACACTATAATTTGTAATTTTATCGTGAATAAGTGCTGTGCATTATAAGTGATGAACACACAGCAGGGAAGCTGAATAACACGGCATTGCCGACTGCAAGTAACAAGTTACCAGCAAAACTGTTCGTTGCTGTTCCCGAGCGCGAACGAAATTGAAAACCAGTAACGGTTCGCGATGGGAAAACGAAACTGTCCACAACTTTGCCGCCATTTCGTACGCAACAGAACCGACAAGCGATAACGAGAAAGTAACTGGCTCGGTCGGAACTACGAATCTGCCTGTTATCGTTATCGAGCGCAGAGCTAACAACAAAGAACATCAACGATGGATCTTCCTATCTCCCGTTATTCAGCATTATATTACCGCGTCGCTGATAAGTCTATAATAAAGGGTATCATATTCGTCAGCATTTGCAAGCTTAGCGATTTGCTAATAGGCTATTTCATGATAGTGCATCAGAACCAGACTAAATATTCACGTTATCCCGACCCGTTATTTATTTAACAGGGTTCGCTGTGGAACGTTTTCCTCACGTAACAGTTATCATATAGGAACAGTGTTATTTTTACTGTTACGTAATATACCGTCCATCCCTAGTTTTTAAGGATTGGCCAGCAATGATAGGATGTTTTTAAGGATTGGCTTTAGCTCGCCTGCAACATGGTGAAACACCGTTCGCTACCGTAAATCTGGAAGCAGTGTTGCTAGACGGTGGCCCCACCGATGGGAGTTTTGCCGCAGCACACTTTAAAGTAACCTGTTTCTATTTCAATTGCGAACAACGAAACTTCATTTAAAAAAATGTATTCATATTCCCTGCTGCTAAAGAAAAACAAACAGCAACGACAGAAATACGACTTAATAAACATTTAATTTTGATTTTGATTTCTTACAGCACATTTTCAAGATGCGTTTAGATTGGTTTACATCAAGCAGCAAGAGCGCTGTTTTGTACGCTCGATTTTTGTCAGCCAACTGCTTACGGCGCCCGTCTACCTGGCGCTTGAACTACGTTGCAGAGTGTTCCAAATGCACGTTTTCCAACTAAACTATTAAGCTTGCGTCCAACGTGCTGATCTACGAAAAGAACACACACTTCAGACGAGAGCTGTTAAGTACTTTCAAAATATCACGTACGTTAGAAACATCAACTCAGAGTACTCCAAAACCGCTAAAAACGGCATTTACAAGGCGCTGTAGCTCAAAATGCACGCATCATATACATACAAAACTACTATAGGCGCCTGCACTGAACCTTCCTAAAGACTTCCCACTAATAAAATAATATGGTCACCGCTGAAAGTCCCATAGGTACACGCAGCACGACGAGAACACTGCACGCCAGTTCAGAGCCTTGCGATTAGCGGCGATGGCGTACTTGATGCGTGTGCCAGTGTCACCCTTATCGCTCCCGCGCTTCTCGACCTAAACCTGGGAAAAAGTTCCAGGTAGACGGGGGCCTTAAATGATAAATTCTGCTGCGTACTGCTTAAGTGCTTAACTCTGCAAACGAGCTCAACAATGGTCTGGACATTTACACTGGCAGCAACGGCCAGCTATAAATAATCACACTCCACTGCAGAAGCACAGTTCTATTGGTTTGTGAACTTACACTTACCGGCGTCCTGCTAGTTCGAATTATACCGGACGTGCTTACCAAAGTTAAGTCCCTTTATTGGCGAGCCACCATATAATGAGTAAACCAGCTCATGCGTTCCAATTACAGTGTCTTGCCAAGTAAGTACAACACTGGTTGCAGACCACCATGTTTATTTTGATAACTAAAACTAGGGCCAGTGACTTTTCGCGTAAAAATCGGAGCACACAGTAGACTTCAATACTATATACACACCTCAGCTGTTGTTTTACGTCCATTGGCTGCTGGTGCCGTGCTCGTCTTTGACCAAACCACTCAGNCGTCCATTGGCTGCTGGTGCCGTGCTCGTCTTTGACCAAACCACTCAGGACTAAGTAACTCCGACACTGAACCTTCGTGATTCGTGCGCAAACTGTTAACANCAAACCACTCAGGACTAAGTAACTCCGACACTGAACCTTCGTGATTCGTGCGCAAACTGTTAACACGGGCCAGAACTGTTTTTTAGCCAATCAAAGAAGTTGGACGACCCTACAGTGCTTTGGACTTTATCTTGTCTCGAAATCTTTTCGCGAAATATCACTGCCCCTAACTAAAACAATATTAAATATTTGCTATTTGCTCGTGCTGATGTTTCGTAGTATCCATAAATATGATCATAATAACTCAAGCGAAGCATATTCGCGCGAGTTTGGTCCTTAAGGTCAGATAAATAAATCGTCGTAACACTTGCCCGAGTTAGACTCCGCCATAGTCCTAAAATGGTTAATTTTACATGTGGCGGAAGGATACAATGTTTGGCCAGGGCTTTCCAAAGTACTCAATGAACGGCGAACAGCCCGTGTAGCCTATTCGCGGCTTCTTTACACTTTTNTTGGCCAGGGCTTTCCAAAGTACTCAATGAACGGCGAACAGCCCGTGTAGCCTATTCGCGGCTTCTTTACACTTTTAGAAACAAACCTTTGAAAAATTACCCCAGGTTTGACGTGTTTGGTTGTTTCCTAAATATGCCACGTATAACAAGCGTTCTATACTTGTGTTAATATAAAAGTACCTCATTTTTGGTTAAATAGGTCTTAGGTTATATTTGATATATATGTACGTTATATTATTTAATTTATAATTAATATGAGTAAACACAGTGTGTNTTGGCCAGGGCTTTCCAAAGTACTCAATGAACGGCGAACAGCCCGTGTAGCCTATTCGCGGCTTCTTTACACTTTTCGAATAAAACCTTTGAAAAATTACCCCAGGTTTGACGTGTTTGGTTGTTTCCTAAATATGCCGCGTATAACAAGCGTTCTATACTTGTGTTAATATAAAAGTACCTCATTTTTGGTTAAATTGGTCTTAGGTTATATTTGATATATATGTACGTTATATTATTTAATTTATAATTAATATGAGTAAACACAGTGTGTNTGGTCTTAGGTTATATTTGATATATATGTACGTTATATTATTTAATTTATAATTAATATGAGTAAACACAGTGTGTTGGCAATGCCTAGTAAGAAATAGTTCTCATGTGAAACATTATTAGACTGAATGCACACGAATGCGGTGCATTGTACCTTTGGTGTGATTTTCTACACTTGGTTAAACTTTGTTTGCATTAGGCGGAGGAATATCCTGGAAGTAGAACTTAATGTGGCCGCCTGGTTGAAGGAATTTTTTCACGTCTTCTCAAGTACCCTGCGCCACTGTCTCAAACCATGCGATGTTCAAGCTTTCAACTTCTGGTCGACAGCGATGCCATCTGAGAAGGAAATATTGGCTCGGGCAATCATAAAGTCGACGTGTGCAGGAACCGGACACAGCGTATTCGCGCAGCGTGCGAGACACGAAAGCGCGGGGGCGCTAGGGGCGACCGAGACATGCACTTCAACTCTCTCGTCGCCTCTACACGCAAAGCTCTTGAACTGGCGCGCAGTCTTCCCGTCGATAACGCGCCTTTACGAGACTCTCAGCGCACACCCTACTATTTTATGACGTAAAAAAAAAAACAAAGGTTCGATGCAAAATAAAGGTTTTGTACCGGAATGTTTATACCTAAAAATGACCTGTGAAAACACCCGTTTGAGTCATTTTCACTATCACGAAAACCATGCTCGAGAGAGAGAAATGGAGGAACTGGAAAACGTATGCAGACGCGTAACGTTCATTAAATGCTATTCGTAACCAGATCTCAGTCAGGCACGTTTGACGGTTTTTTTTTTTTAACGAAACGTTTTCTGCTGGAGCTGTGCGCGCCGTCCGGCGGCCTACCCAGGGCTCGAGGAAAGTTTAAAGCGACCGTGGGTGGACTGTATCACTTTCCAAGGTGACGTACTTGTGGCGGGGGCTGTATGTAGATCAGGCGGCTAGGGTGCGCTCGCTCCACTTGGCACGACGGGCCATCTCGACTCTTGGCAGCGGTACGTAAGTCTCTTCACTTTCTCCGCGATGCTCGTTGTCGAGCCGCGCCTATTCATCCTAGTTTACCCGCCCACACTCTCCCCCCTCCCTACCACTTTGTGGTATATATCCATCGTTAACAGGAACACAAAAAAAAACTAATTTCATTAACATGTATTTCCCTATACCAAATTATCTCTGCTTTCAA
The DNA here is from genome assembly GCA_002778355.1 of Clitarchus hookeri. Classification (NCBI taxonomy): domain Eukaryota; kingdom Metazoa; phylum Arthropoda; class Insecta; order Phasmatodea; family Phasmatidae; genus Clitarchus; species Clitarchus hookeri. The sequence goes on along the minus strand of NQII01000223.1, from coordinate 506,265 downwards.
ACCAGGCGACGGGTTAAAGTGGGCTTGAAAAGTTGTAAGTCCATGCCAGTGTTAATTTTTACAAACGGCGTAAGGGTACAACGTGGACACGAAGTGCTCGGCTTATAAGGGCATACAGAGCGGCTCGGCTCTACCGCGACGTGGTACCGAACGAGCTTCCCGAGCAGCTTCCGGACCTGCCGAAGAAATCGCGGGTGGGAGGGGAGACGAAAAAAAAAACCTGCGGGAAGAATGCGGCCACGGTGGTCTGTTTTTTTTTTTCCCTTCCTTTTTAAATCAAGGTGTTAAATGGCGGTCAACGGCCGTCCGTCGCCTCGCGCAGACTCCNGGCACCTACGGAGACGTCCAAAACAGTCGTTTGTCGCGCTCGCAAGACGAGTGACGTACGGTAGAACGATTTACGTCTTCTACGAATGTCCCTAACCATTGATCGCTTATTATTTTTTTTCTCCTGTAATTCTATTGGCTGATGACATTATGCTCACGACACGAAATAAAATATCGCAATTTCGTGCACGTCTACGCGTCAAGGATGCTATAGTCTGTTCTCGGTTTCTCCACGCTTTCTGAATTCAAACCTTTGAAAAATGTCACCCAAAGTATATGTGTTTGGTTGTTTCCTACGTATGTCGTGTATCACAAGCGTTTCGTACTCGTGTTAACGTGAAATTACCTCATTTTTGGTTAAATTAAACTTTTACGTATATTTCATTTATAATTAAAGTGAATAAAAACGGGGAGAAAATAGGTGTGTTGGTAATGCATAGTAAGCAATAGTTCGTATGCAAAATTGTATCACATTGAGTGCGCACGAATGCGGTGCGCTNATAGTTCGTATGCAAAATTGTATCACATTGAGTGCGCACGAATGCGGTGCGCTGTCCCTTTTGTGTAATTTTTTATACTTGGTTTATACTTGATTGGGTATAACTATTACAAACTTGCATCACACACGTCCGTCCTTCTTAAACATTGTGCACAACATGATACAGACTATTTTACGTGTGAGGTGTTATTACAAGCGCGTAAATGTACGAATATGCAATTGTAAATATTTAACCAATAAACTACTATTATCTTAGCACGTACATTCAGATATACATTTATTCGTTCCTTACTCAGCAAGTGTTCGGTGGGCGAGTGCTTGAGTTACGTGCTTCGCAACACAAACTAATCCATGTTTTGTGATCAAAACTCCCCACTGATTAATTTTTTTTTGTTTAAATATGTGAAATAGAATTATGTGATGATATGTGGTAACAACATTTTTTAAAAGGGCAAGCTTATAAGCTGTGTGCATTTGTATTTTGTCCCCTAATAGCCTTCAGTTTGGAATGTTAATTTAAAAATTGAAGGATAACGTTTTATAGGTAGGTCTAATGTACTAACTAAAACGGATCATGATTAACTTTAAGTATTACGAATATATTCTGCAACAAAATGACAATTCCTTGCATTGATTCCAGAAAGAAGAGTCTAATAAATTCCACGTCATTTAATAATTTTAAAACTAACTTTGAAGGCAAAATTAATAACACAAATACATTCAAAATCTACGTATGCTCCCTCTGTACAAAATAAATATTTTCTGCGCTGAAAGATTATCGGCGTTTTAAAAACCATATGCCTATATGAGGTAAAAAGGGAGGGAATGTTATTTTATTTAATTCACACCAAATTCAATGCCTGCCTCGTAAGAGGTTAGCAATAATGTTATAATATATCAACCAAAGAAATAAAATGGTATGACGCCAGTGACTCAGTCAATGTTACTTATTTTATATTTATTCAAAATTATCACCTTCCATGGCTCCACGGTACACTTCAGCGGACACCGAGTTTAGGAATATTAATATAATCGTTTTAATATGGGTACATTTATTGGTTATTCAGGGCAGTTTTACGTGAAATCTATATTTAAAATCTGCTAACTGTCCTTCACTTAGCCTTGGCGAAATATTTTCTTTTCCACAAACACAAATAGTTTGCTAAACGACCGGGCCACGTCCTTAATAAGTAAACATCTATATCTCACGAAGGGGAAAAATTACAGTTCAACATGGCCACCAACCACAGTTTCTCACACTACCCACAAAATCAAAGAAAACTGTCCACCATTATTTTCTTATAAAATACACATCTGTAATCATGCATTATTTTTCACGAGCTAAAAATATAAAGCTTACTATTCGCGTCTTTAAATAAACTTACCCACAATTATTTCAAATCCCAAATACATTTCAGCGAATATAAACTGTAACCGTGAAGGTGAAAACACAACATTACAACCCGTTTCATGTTTATATCCATGAAAATAGAAATGACGCGAGTAAACAGACGTGAACGGCGCTTGCACAAAGCAGTCTGTGCTGCCACCATCGAAATTTAAAAAATGCGAATCAATGATGAGTTTACACAATCTCTAAAGAGAGAAACTACGTGATTGTTTATTGTCTATCTAAGCAACGCGAGTACGATATATACTTTGTTTAAATAAGTAATAATTGTTTTAAACGCCCGAAGTTGTAAGACCGTAGATCCTCGACTTCGGGTATCTTCGGTAAGGTGTCGTTTCCCCCTGTTCGAGTCACGAGGACCTGAGTCTGAGGAGTAGGCCCACGTTGGGGCGAGCACAGCGGCTGAGTGGTGGGGACGAGCCGGGCCGTAACGGGAACACGAGCGCGAGGTGTCCGGCTCGGGAAAGTGCCGGGGCCTCGGCGGACGCTCACTCCCCGAGGGGGAAACTACTTTCCTCCGCCGTCCGCGCACCTGGCGCCATCTGTCATGTGGCCGCCGAGGCGTGCCCCCAGCACGCGCCGCGCCTTTTCTCCCGCACCTCTCTTCTTGGAATCCACGGACAAGGGCCCTTACCTGGCTGGCTTCGTGCCCTAGAAAAATGCATCGGGGGCTGTGAAGAGCGTTTCTTACACTGTTATCTTCCAAACTGCCTGCGAACTTATCTTTCGGGGGGATGCACTATTTCCATGCGAACTTACAGAAATTACAATTGTGTTTGTCCCGGCTTATCCAGTAATAAATAAAATGTTTATCTGTTTATTTTAAAATTAATTTTTTCTCTGCGGCAACAGGTTTGATGTTATTGGTTTAACTTCGGTGACGACTCGCGAAACGCAACGGTTCCAAGTCGTAATATGAATTCTTCAAAAATGTGATAACATTTCATTCCGACAGTTGCTGCAGTCTTCTCGAAAATACGCATTTTTGGCATTCCGGCACTCGCTACCCGGAATGAAAGTATCGGATCAATCCGCTAGCGAATTCATCCCGATGGTTTGAAGGATTGGTGCCCCGGTACGGCGAAGTCTTAGAATGACATCAGAGCACGAGCCGCTGTCGAACTTTGGCCCGGCGTATCTGCGCGCGTTGCGCAAAATACCAGCGGCACCGCCCATCGTCACCGGCATTGCTGCACGTACGAGCGGCAGGGTAATACCAGCGCCGTGACCCTTGAATTGGCCGCCTTTTCCCTCCGAAGAAGGCATTTCCTTCATAGTTCACATGCCACCAGCATTGCACAGTGTCTGCCGGCAGGCGGTAACAAGAGCAAACCCCGAGGAAAACCTGCCTGTGCAAAAGGTGTAAAAAAAAAAACACTTATCGTATTATATATTTTCTAAAATAAAACGGTGCCAAACTTATTAGGGAGTATGATCGTTCCTCGTTGCACCGTGCGGTGTGGCATGATGTTTAACGTAATGAACATTTCACTATTGTTAAATACGTTATGATGCTGTTACATCGAGTAAAATGCGCCAATTTTATTCATAAAAGTCAGCTACAAAGATGCCTGTAGCATCGATTAAGATCACTGATGTCAAATCAGTACAACCTATCGCGCGTTCTCATGAACTTGCACGTACTGTATAACATTTACTGTCTCCACGAGGGCGCACAATAATTATTTCACCAAGTCACTAAATACATAAAATAATATAGATTAAAAAATTTAATAATTGCACCTAACCTTTGAAAGGATTTGTTTGACCACTCTGGCAATACTTCAACCACTATATAAAATAATTTACGATCATAACGGTTTTTTTTAAATACTGTATGGTAGCTACAACCCATCAGATAGCTGTACCAATTTAAAAGTTTATATGGTTCCCATAACCATATTTTCTTCTCAGTGCAGAGTTACCAACAGATGGCTGAAAATTGTTGTTTTCTAGTGAGCAAAGTATCTCCACAGGATAAGGTAACGCCGTTATACGATGCCGCTGGTCGGCGGGTTCTCTCATGGATCCCCCCCCCCNCCCCCCTCTCGACTTTTCATTCCGGCTCTGCTCCATACGCCCCTCGCTTCACCGTAATCGGCTCTCAAGACCTCGATGTTTTAGCCGCCCAAATCTCTTCACTCACTCTACGATACCGCCCTCCCCTCCCTTTTGCTGTAAAGAAGCCGTTTTTTTTTTACAGTGCACCATCCGGTAGATATCGAATCTGCTGCTGCTTTCTTTTTTTCCTCCCCGCTGAGGGCGGTGCAGCAGAAAGTGAGCCACGGGATGCGCGGGTCGCAGCGGTATCCCGGCAGGCCCAACCAGAGCGTGAAGAGATAACCAGACCGTACCGCGGACCCTCTGAGCGACCGCGTCTTGTTGTTCGCCATCAGCACCGACGTCACCTCGGCCCGTGTGCCTCGCCGCAATACGGAGCACACATGCTCTTAATATCCTTATCACAATTTGATCTTCGCCCCCAAAACTAACTGACTTCCATGCATCACTCTACACTTCCCCCATACCTGACTGCCTCTTCACGCGTGCCGGAACGCCTTATAACCGGCATGCTCCCCTTCAATACACTTACCACATTCACCAAAATAAATGACACCAACGCCCATCATCTTGCTTAACTAGCCCGTAAGAACCTCCTGGTCGGAAGGGCAACACTACACATACACGTAATTAAGGGTACAACACTATCTACACTTAAAAAAATATATATATACTGTACGCCCAATCAGTTAATTCAGAAACTTTAAAGGGCGTTGGCGGTAACGCAAACAACATCTGATAAAACAAGAGACCCAACTACGTACATTGACTGATGAAGGCTTAAGCATACTCTCTATGTTAGATACAAAAAATTAATGCTGCAGAAGGAGAATAACCAGCAATATCATTACTGCTTTATCTGCAATGAATTATGATGAGGAAGTGTGGATTTGCCATAACGGCAGGCAAATTACTCCCGAGGTGAACGGGAAATAAATTTTGACGCGTTTTTAATATCCTCACAGCTGAAATGCCACCGAGAGCGCGACTGACTTACGTACCACGGTTACCTCCAACTTTCCTGAATCCCTGCTTTAAGTTCTACTTCCAGGATATTCCTCCGCCCCATACAAACTAGGGAATGTCACCAAAGGGACAACGCACCAAATATGTGCGCAACTCAGTGTAATCATATTTTGCATAAGAACTATTTCTTGCTAGGAATTACAACACGCCTATTTTCTCCTTATCTTTTATCCATATTAATTCGAATGAAATATTATGGTTAATAGGTAGGGTTTAAGTAAAAGTTCAATGTAACGAGAAATTACGTACCTAACACAAGTACAAAACGCTTGTGTTACATGACATATTTACGAAACATCCAAACACGTCATACATGGGGTTATTTTTCAATGGTTTTGATTCAAAAAGTGTGAAGAATCCGCGAATATACTATAACTTAACTCGCGCCTATCATTGCGAATCGTATGTTTGCTCTTAACATAAAGAAAACATAATGTAGCCGACCTGCTATTAACACACATTATTACAACTTTCAGTGCCGGAATCCTGTTGTTAATTCCGTTTTAAAGGGATATTTTTTAATTGCGTGGAAAAAAATAGCTAAATCCGGCTCTTTCAAGCTTCTTTAAACCAAAATCCTAAATTAAGGAACACTTCATTGTGTGACATCCCTTATTTACAACTATCTCTTTTTATGCCACTGCTGATAAAAGGTTCAGGTTACTTCTTTTTCTTTTTCGTGACGCAATCAACGCATAAAACACCAGTAGTTTTATAATGTTACTTTATAATTTCAAGGTGAGCCTGAACTCTTGTGAGTCCCGTAACTATAGTCCAATGGTATCCTTCCATATTAATATTCCCGAGCTGCTATGCCCGTTTTTATAATCTGTACGACTGTTTACGTTTCGTACCAGCAGTGAAAGAACGTTTCTAATGCATTTTTGGGGTTAAAGGGATTTATTCGCTCTTGGTAAATCGTGGGTTCGATGCCACCATCTCCACAGGCAAAGTTCATTCTCAAGTGACTTTCCATACTCAGTTTGTTGTTTAAATTTCTCATTCATCAGTATGTCAAGTAGCAATAATTATTTGATTACCGTATTTTTTAAACGCGCCAGTCCAGATAAGGGAGGTATGTCTAATCCATCTAGGCGCTACAGTAGGAATGTTGTCAGTAACAGCGGAGGGTTAGAATTCAAGCTCGTACACTTCAGTGTTACGTTTATGTTTGAATCATAGTGGTTTTGTCACTCTCTGGACCAATCCGAGCCAATATTAAACAGGGAGAAACATGGGTCGTATTATGTGCAATCCTATACAAAGAAAAATAATCGCATTTCGCCATGAGAGCAGCGATTGTTATTCAACTTTGTAAAGGATTGGAAAGTCTAGACTAGTTACATATCATCATACATTGTTGTTTCCAACCTTCGCATAGCGAAATGTCTCCATCTCCTCCTATCTCTCCACCACTATTCCTCCTTGATCTTGCTCTAATCTTCTCGCCTGTCATGTACGCCTGCCATTATCTGTTACTCCTCCTACCTCCTTCTTGGCCTTCCCTGGGGTCTTCTTCCCATGTATTAAATTTACATCATTTGTTTGGGCAACCTCTCTCTCTCTCATCTTCTGTACATTTCCGTAACACTTCATTCTAGCATTCAAAGATCTAATTCATATCCTCTACTCCTCTTTGCGCTTGTACGACTGCGTTTCTAATCCTGTTCCATCTTGATTATCAGCATGCTCCTCATAATCTTCGTACCCACCGCTTTTATTTTTCCTACGTCACTCTTAACCATTGTTTACGTTTCCGATGCATATGCGACAATCGGCACGTAATATGACCTGTATAACACTTGTGAGTGAGTGAAAAAATTTGAGCCGCTCTTAACAGCGAGGTCTTGAGAGCCGATGCATAACACCTGTTTACACCTCAATGGCACCCTTTTTTTCATTCTAGATCTCTCACACGTATCTCCCTGTTGTTCCTTCTAACTATCCCTTCCCGTTCCGTATTCCTTCACCCCTGCGTTCCTGCCGTATGAATAAGCAAAATTCATGCATCTCAGGCCATATGCAGTGCACAGTGAATGTTCCTGCACGCTAAGTGGATTGTGTATGCTGATGCGTGGTTGGTTGTGTGTTTGCGCAGTTAAAACTCCGGTGAAGAAGTCGTCGGTGGGCGAGCCGCCCCGGGAGACATGCCCCACGGACTCCATCACCTCCAGCTACGGCGTCGGCCCAACTGACGAGAACGGCCGTCCCTTGTTCGGCCTCAAGGCGCTCCGGAGGACCAACACCAACCCCATCAATCAGATACCGCAGGGTGAGTTCAGTTCCTCCCTGGCCTGCCAGTTCTGTCTAGAGACCGGCAGCTTTGACGCAGATGGTTGCATACTTCGGGTTTGAGTCCCGTCTATAAGGTATGGCTGTCGTCCTAACGGTACTCTCCGAGTCACTGCCTGTGCAAATTGTCACTGCAAATGAGTTTTGTCCCTGAAAGTCTGAAATAATTAATCCTGTGGAGACAAAAGAAACAGAGGCGACGTCGGTGGGCGCGCTAGTTGAGGCCTCTTTCGATCAGGTGATTCCAGGTTCGAATCCCGGAAATGGTCGGTGTTTTTAGACTTAAATTTAAGTTAGTGCCTATTACGTACAAGCTGCCTGACGGTTAGCCTCCCACCATAAAGGGGATGTTAAAGAAGCATTAATTAAAAAATAATTAGTGTCCAAGGCAACGTTAAGGAACCACTACAGAAATGTTTTGAAGCCGAAAGGATGCTTTGAAAACTAGTCAGAAGTATTTAAACTTTAACTTACTTGAATGAAATTGTCCTCGGTCTCGGCGGGCGGAGGAATGGTTAGCACACACGGCAACACCGGAAATCGTTGGTTTGATTCCGGCCTCAAAGCATGGCCATTAAGATTTTGAGGATTTTCCAGAAAATCTACAGGAATCGGGAACAAAGTGGTATGAGGCCAGCATTTATTCCTTGCCACAAAGGAGAATATTCTGTCATGTTGATTTGTTGCCCTGCCACTTGACGGCGTTGTTGGGTAAGCCCATGGTCAAATGAGGACATTTTAGTGCCTTTATTTGGTACAATATCATTACTCGAATATGCCGTAATTTTTGTGTTTCTGAACATGATGAAGGTGTCTCACAAAGGCCGTGTTTGTCTCCAACGTGATAAAACCAGAAGGTAGATGACAGTCACGAATGGAGAAAGTGGAGTATAGTTGGTATTATGATTGAAGGACGAAACAATACTTAATAAAATATATCCGTCTATGATACTGTCTGCCTTATATCTTAATTATTGGCAGACTACTACATAAGGCGCGAAGTAACCATCTCGGGACAAGTGTTAGCTGTGAGGATATGATTGTTACCATTCTAATGACGACTTAAAATGTAAATGAAAGTGGTGAGTGTGAGGTATTGCGAGGAAAGCAAGGCAGTGAGTGTGCTGTGTGGTGCGGCAGATTGCACGAGAGTGTCCCCGAGCGCAGAGGAGCCGGCGACGCGGCGGTCGAAGCCATCTCCGCCGGAGGTGCGGGACTCAAGCGGACGGCCGCTGTTCGGCGGGCTGCGGGCACTGCAGGCTCCCAAGACGACGCCGCAGCAGGAGCCTCGAGAACCAGAGGACGACATGCCGGAGCAACCAGAGTCCCCGCAGCTCAAAGACCTCGTCAACAAGCACGAGCAGAGAGCACGTTAGTACTTCCCTCCCTGCCTTCAACACTTTTAACTATTTAGTTTCTAATCACACCTGTAATATGTTCGCGGTTCCTTCACACCTTTTTGAATTAAACCTTTGAAAAATCACCCTAAGTACGACGTGTAATGTATTACAAGCTTTTTATACTCGTATTAATATAAAAGTACTTTCTTTTTTAGTTAAAATGAACTTTTACTTATATTCCATCTATAAGTTATATTTCATTTATAATTAATATGAATAAAACAGGGATAAAATAGATGTGTTGGTAATGCCTGGTAAGAAATAGTTCTTATGCAAAATAATATTACACTGACAGTGCACGAATGCGGTGCACTGTCCCTTTGGTGAAATTTTCTAGACTTGGTTAGGCGGAGGAACATCATGGAAGTAGAACTTTAGCAGGGCTTCAGAAAAGTTGGAAGAAACTGTGAATAGACTATACTCACATACTTCTTTACTTCTTTTCATAAATACTATTTTTTTTTGTTTTGCACCACTTTCTTGCTGAGATTGAAATGAAGAATAGATACCTGCAGAATGTATTTGAGCACAATGGCCTGCGGCAGAAAAGTATTTCATTGACTGTGTAATTCCAAGAGAAGTATTTCATTAACAGAATGTGTAACTTCAGGTCTGTCTGAAAAATACACTAGGCAAAAATAAAAAATAAAAACTGGAGAAAGTTGGAGTCCCTTGAAAAATTTAAGTAACCTAAGCCATTTTGAAAAATTTTCAAATGGCTCTCCTGCATGATCTGTAAAATTGTGAATAAGCCATGTAAATTAAAATCTCATTTTATGTGGAATAAAGGTAAAAACGAAAAACAAGCCCAAATCAGACAGTTATAGTTTTGTAGGTATTTCTTTGCATAGTTAATTTTCAAAGATGTCATGTTTAAATCAAAAATGATTTTGTTATTAATAAATACAGTTTAGAATTTGGATCATGTCATCAGTTGCCACTATTTTTACCTTTAATTCAAATGTTTTTCATCTTGATGACTAACGACATATTGATATGTCACTTTCCCTGGTGCCCTGCTGGCCTGCATTACCAACTGTGTTGATATTCAGTAAATATGTGAATATTTATGTGTCTCCGAAACAGTTTATTCGATAATATAATGTATATTAACTCATCTATAAAATTAAGCTTTGACATGTGCACTGGAGAGCCAAAAAAACTGGTATAGGTGTGTGTATGCAAATAACAGAGGTATGGAACCAATCAGAGTAACACGATGTGGTCGGCAGCGCCTATATAAGACAACAAGTGTCTGGCAAAATTGCTAGATTGTTTACTGCGGCTACAATGGCAGGTTATCAAAATTTAAGTGAGTTTGAACGTGGTGTTATAGTCAGCGCATGAGAGATGGGACATAGCATCTCTGAGGTAGCAATAAAATTTGGATTTTTGCGTACGACCATTTCACGAGTGTACTGTGAATATCGGGAATCCGGTAAAACCTCAAATCTTTGGCATCGCTGCGGCCGGAAAAAGATTGTGAAAGAACGTGACAAACGACGACTGACGAGAATCATTAAACGTGACAGACGTACAACCCTTTCTCAAATTGGCGCAGATTGGATTTGTGGACTGCCCTGCAGGATTCATGGTGTGAATTGCCTCCTGCATACCTTCAGACATTAGTCGAGTCCATGCCACGTCGTCTTGCTGCACTTCTGCGTGCTCACGGGGGCCCTACACTATATTAGGCAGGTGTACCAGTTTTTTTGGATCTTCAGTGTATAATAAGACTTTATTATAGTTTTTTTGGAATACAACTCTTATTTACAACATTTGGAGTATATGGCTCAGTTTTCATGTGTTAAAGTTGTCATACAAATTTCTGTAAATAAATTGCATTTGAATGTAATGTAGTGATTAATAATTTATTTCTNCTGCCCTGCAGGATTCATGGTGTGAATTGCCTCCTGCATACCTTCAGACATTAGTCAAGTCCATTCCACGTCGTCTTGCTGCACTTCTGCGTGCTCACGGGGGCCCTACACTATATTAGGCAGGTGTACCAGTTTTTTTGGATCTTCAGTGTATAATAAGACTTTGTTATAGTTTTTTTGGAATACAACTCTTATTTACAACATTTGGAGTATATGGCTCAGTTTTCAAGTGTTAAAGTTGTCATACAAATTTCTGTAAATAAATTGCATTTGAATGTAATGTAGTGATTAATAATTTATTTCTNAGTGTTAAAGTTGTCATACAAATTTCTGTAAATAAATTGCATTTGAATGTAATGTAGTGATTAATAATTTATTTCTCAAAGTATCATGGTGGATGTACTTCTACATCTAGTGCAATGATGTCATCCTACCCTCGCAAAAAACAGCCCAGTTATTCACTGACTTTTGACATTTTATCTAATAATAGCCACCTTATTGCATGTTTCATCGATGTATAAATGCTCTGTTTGTGCTTGCCCATTAATCCAGAAGAAATATTTGCTGGCCAAATGGCAGGCGTAATTGTGTATGTACGGTCATGCATCATGGATGTTGTGCGTGTTCGGCAGGAGGCAATGCAGTGTCGCAGCCGAACGTGGAGCGTCAGAAGCCACGAGCCAAGCTGCGCGACAGCTTCCTGACGAAAGAGACGGTGGACTCTGCGTCCAAGACCACCTCGTCCGTGGAGAGCCGCAGGGCTGTGTCGCAGAGGACCGCCTCCCTCAAGGCCATCATCCAGAAGCACGAGAACATCGCAAAGTGTGAGTCGCCAATTTCATTTCTTAAGGTGCTTGCACTGTGAAGAACATAAGCATCAAGCATTTCCCATCGTCTTAGTTTAAGTTTAAGTGTACTAATTGTAGGTGCTGAGTAAGGTGTGGGGAGGAGGAAAGGGGGCATCACCCTCCCTCTTTTCAGTCAGCAGGTTGCATCTCCTCCCCTCTCTTCCGCTCCTTCCAAGGCGGTTGGGCACTAGTTCATATTATAATAAGTATAACTTATGGTAAACTTCTTGTCGAATTCTTTTTCAAAAATAATATGTTAATTTTGTTTATTACAAATGTTTTTATTTTATTGTTTGAATATGAATGTTCAGTTTTTATGATGGTTTTATAATTTACATTGCCATAGCAAGCAATGTTTCAATACTGTGTTCTCTTAAATATCNTTCAGTTTTTATGATGGTTTTATAATTTACATTGCCATAGCAAGCAATGTTTCAATACTGTGTTCTCTTAAATATCCATAACTCACATTGTTTAAAACCTTGGCATACAAGAATATAAGTGTTACATTCATGAATAACTTTGTACGCAAACATACAACACGCATAGAGAGAGTGATATAATTAAAATGATTGTGGTGGGTCACAGAAAATTTGAGAATTGACCCCCTCCTTCTTCTGGAAACAAGAAGTCAGTGCCTATGTACACAATGAAGCTGAAACCTTTTACTAGTTAAGTTTCACAGAAGAAAATATCGGAAACTAGTCATTCACAGAGAAGCAAACTTTTAAATGAACAAATGTTTCAATTTTGATTTCAAACAACAAATATTCAAAATTTATTTCTGTTGGTCCGCTGCTAAAAACAACTTTTGACTTCATAAATACTATTAAATAAAAACATATTTCTATTTTAATTTCAAATAACACACAGTAAAATGCTTTCCTATTGGTCGAGTGTAGGCAATAGAGTTGTTATTGTTTCATTAAAATTTTTGGAGACTACTGCTGACTTCTTACTGCTTATTTTTTTCATTTTGTAAATCCCATTAAACCTCCTTCATACACCGATGGAAAGCTGGGCTGCCATCTGCATGATAACTTCTGAAATATAATTCCATAACAAATAGAATTATTAAAACTTTGTTTATTATTTATATTATGGTACAGCATGTTATAGAAAATACAACAATGAATATTGTCACAAAAGTTTAGGAGATGTTGAGTATAATGGACACANAAAGCTGGGCTGCCATCTGCATGATAACTTCTGAAATATAATTCCATAACAAATAGAATTATTAAAACTTTGTTTATTATTTATATTATGGTACAGGATGTTATAGAAAATACAACAATGAATATTGTCACAAAAGTTTAGGAGATGTTGAGTATAATGGACACAAAAATTATTGTAGCCATTGCAGGAGATAAAAAATAGGAAATTTAGGTGTAATAATGTAAATTTAAAATGAAAATTGAAAAAGATACTGAAGGCAGAAAAGACAACTGACTGCAGTGATGACAGTTTAGGTTGTAAGGGCAGTTATTAGTAATTATTGTTTTGAAGTTAGAATATGATTTGTAAGACAAATTGTATGGTCTGTGTTAGAATATGTAATGGCACTGTTCCTTGACTTACAGAAAGTTACAAGTAGCAAGATGCATGAACNTTATTGTTTTGAAGTTAGAATATGATTTGTAAGACAAATTGTATGGTCTGTGTTAGAATATGTAATGGCACTGTTCCCTGACTTACAGAAAGTTACAAGTAGCAAGATGCATGAACTGCATGAGGATAGGTTGAAAATATTTTTTAATACAAAATTGCTAGTCTAGGATGTTAATTTTATGTACAAAATTTGTTTCAGATGATGAATCTGAAACAGACAGGCAACAGAGGACTACTGAGGAGTTGATACGTGCAGAGAAAACCCGTGGTAAGTTAGTTGAGTTGAGTTGAGAGATTTGGGTGTCTCTTGACAATGAGGTCTGAGAGCTGATGAGGGTGAAATGAGGTGAGAATGGTGCAGTGCTGGATTTCAAAGGTTGGGGAAATGGGAGATCCCGAGAAAATCCGCCGACTTGCAGAATCGTCCAGCATGGTTCCCACTTGTGAAAATCCATAGTGACCTGGCCGGGGATTGAACCCAATTTGCCTTGGTGGGAGGTGAGCAGGCTAACCGCTCAGGCACCACAGCCCTACGTGGTAAGTTAGCATGAGTAAAAACTGCATACAAACAAGTGAAACTTCTTCGGGCAATCTTCAGCACAGTACATGTATAATATGTATATTACTATATAACTATATTTGAGAAAATTCTTTTTTTAGTTGTATTACAGTTTGCTGTAATACTTTTTCTTATATTTTATTGCTGTCAATTTGAGGCATACTTGGATTAAATTACCTGTGTCCTATGGTTGACGTTGCATTGATGACATAATATTTTTGTTTTTGGAAATGGTTAGAAATATTAAATTCTAGGTTGGTTATGTTTTATACATGATAATTGATTTTTTCCCCATGTTAGAATACCCACCTCACTCCCTCGGCAGTGCCCATTACTATTGATGCCTTGCTATGATAGTGAAGTTTATTGGTTTAAGTATAGCGTTGCTGCAAAAATTGACAGTGATTAATTGACGGATCATGTAAGTTCAGTATCTGATTTCAAGATTTTGAAATGTTTGTGATCTAGGGTACGAGGCCATCTCTTCTCTTACATAAAGATCTCGGTTACCGAAAGGGAAATTACGATTGTAATTATGTAATTTGTACATGTGTATGTCTTGTTTGTGGTGTGTTGTTGACAGTGTAGTTTGTATGATGCAGGAGATTCACCAACGGAAGTGGGCTGGAGGTCGAGCATCGTGAAGAAGTCGTACCCAGATGACGACGACGACGATGACCGGTACCGCACAGTCACGGAGAGCTCCAGCGTCAGCACGTCCAAGCTCATCACTTCCCGTGGTGTTGTGCATGCCGACGGCACAGTCTCTCTGTCTCACGACGTCATCTCTGGTGAGCTCCCGCCCTCGCCCGTCCTCACCGGTATCTTACCTCGAGCAGTAGCTTGCAACTTGCTCTCCAAGGGTTGATGAATGGCCAACAATCGTGTTGTTGGTTTTATTTCCTGGAACAAACGTAAATGCAGGATGAACTTGGCTGTGGTGTTTGTGTTGTAGACGCATTAGGTAGTACGTGTTTCTCCCATAAAAATTCATATGTACGATAACTGCAATAAACAAAGCATATATTTTATTTTATGTCCCAATATGTTTTGAGCTATTGACAGCCTTTTTTTTTTTTATTATCGATATAATAATTTTTGTTTTAAATGTACAAGATATTACATTGATAATTTTATTTTATTGTTCCAACATTTTTTAGTGATTTTATCTTGAACTTACAACCTTTCTGAAGTTACTGATTTAAAATTAGTGTTTGCATAACCTTATCCAACATGCTGGAACTATTGAGAAGAGTGCGTTGTGCCGACAGCGGTCGCAGCAGTTTTATCCACAGAAAGATGCTGAGTGTAATAGTGTTGATTTCTTATTATGTACGAAATAATAGTACTAGAGTAAAGGTGACAAGTTGGCTGCTAGGCTAACAATAATATATTTAAAAAAAGGACAAGCTCAAGTACTCAGTCTAGTATTTGTCAACAGGCACACACAAAGAAGGAAAACACATTTTTCATGTGGTTGCGCGGTCGCGACATTTTGCTGGCTAGGCCAGCTTCATCGGATAACGAGTTCTAGGGCACTGCGATATAGTAGAAGGGCGCTGTTGGTAGCGAACCTAGCGGCCAGGTTGCAAACTAGGGTGGGGTGGGAAAATTGAAATTTTGCCGCTATAACTGAAGAATATGATTTTTGAGCTGTGGTTATCTTATATTGAGGCCCGTGGGCTGTCTGGATTTGTTATAAATTGATGAGCTAATTCCCAGCATCTGAGTTCTGAGCTATTGCTTGAAGGTGGTAGGGCTGGCTCTCCCAACTCTGGTGCTGTAGCAGGAGTCATAATCTTTATTGCATGATGCTGCATGTGCTGCAACTGGTTTGTCTTGTAGGTTGTGGGTGTGACCTGCCATGGCTTGTTTAGTACCTGCTCTGCGGCCATTCATTCTCTACCTTAGTGTGTTGGTGGTGAGGTATATGTTCCCAGCATTACAGGGTTAGCGCTGTAGCCAACTAACAATTTTTTTTCCAGTTTTTTGTGATTTCTGCGCTATTTGTGTCATAATCTTGTTACCACAATATGCAATTACAGCAGAACCCCTATTTTACACTCTCTTTTTTTTTTTTTAGGAAAACATGCATAATGGTGTACCTAAATCACGAGAAAGTGTAAATATAAGGAAACAGTTAAAATTCAAGAGTAGGTCAATTTTATTCCAGTAATGTCTGTCAAAGATTTGGTTTAAATGATATTGGAAAGTTTTAAAAATGGGTTTTCTGTTTTGTCAGCATTTGTAAACATTACCGGTAGTACTTTCAGCCTTTATTTCCTTTGATTTCCATACTTAAATTTAGAGTTTCATTTTGAATTAAATTACACAAAAATCCATTTTTATGTACATTTAAGATACTATTCAGTTTATAATCCTTCAGCAGATTTGATAACTTTTTTTCCCAGTGCTAAACCAGTTCACGGTTGGCACTTTCATGTTCACTTGAACAGTGTTGTACCAGCATTGCTATGTTTCTTAAATCAGTAATCACTCAGTCAACTCTTTAGAGACAGAAAAATTACCACTACCCAAAAGTATTGTAATCTGCAATTCTTTCTCACTACAGTTAATTTTATATCAATTAAAATAACTGTTGTGTGAACCAACAAACCATGTTTTGACTAGCTCACCCAGGTCTTCGTATTTCAGTATTTTAACCTCTATTATCGCGGCCATACAGTTATTTCATTGGGTAGCATTCTCAGTTGACACCATGTGAGTATTCATATTTAGTATGGAAACAAAGATTACCAATTCTTATACTTATGAATGCAATACATGGCATATAATTACCAAGCGACAAAAATCTTGTTTAGGACTAAGAATCGTTTACCAAAAAGTTTGACGAATAAAATTTCTTTTCAGATGAGTTTTCTAAACGAGCCTGCAACCTATTAGTATTAGGGACACAAATCTAACTGATTCAAGTATAACTAAAAATAAACTTCCATTATACAGAACAAGGCAATATTTCTTAGTAATCTGTCATTCCCTTTCTACTACAATTGCACATCAAGTTTTCTGAACACAACAATAAGCTTCAAATTTTTTATTAAACGGACTGATAAACAAATGTATGACAAAGGAATCCATATTGAATTGCAGTGTTAATGGCAGGAATATAATACAGTGTAAACATTGGGAAATAGGCGGTGTGAATAAACGGGTCTATTTAAAGGGGTCAAGTTATTGAAAATAAAAACATAATTCAGGGGAATGTAAAATAGAGATTGTGGTCAATTAATCATTACCATATTACACTCGTAACAGTCACAGTTCATTAAATCATCTAATTGTACCAAATACATATGTGTACTTTAATTTGAACATGCATCGATTCCTGTATAAATTATGTCCTGTATGACTCTTTATCTGTACCATGTTTAACGTGCTGTTTCACAATCATAAATTCCTATTTCTCTCCCATTTTTCACATTCTGAATACTGTATTTATGATTTGTGTCATCACTGTAAGTTTGTCTCTTAATTTATAAATTTATAGTATTTACATATATGGAATTTAGATGTGAGCAGTGCCGGACTTCCACCTAGGCGAACAAGGCACTAGCCTCTGGGGGGCTCTGTCCAGGGGACAAATTGTTTATTTTATTTTATTTATCAAGAAAATCAAATAGGAAAGTACAAATATACAACAGTAATTACATTAATAGAGGGCACAGGACAAGACAGCGCTATTTATTATTACAGTAGCCAAAATTGGATAATTTTATTGACCCATGCAAAAAAGTATATTTGGTATTTTATTATTATATGTCTAGGTCTGCTTGTCTTGTCTATTTTCTAAATTAAAAAACGTTAATCAAATAGAAAATATAATAGGTTATTTTGTTAAATTACCAAAAAGAGGGCCCGGACTCTGTAATTGCCCAGGGGCCCTGGGTCTCTAAGTCCGGTCCTGGATGTGAGATGTGACTATAACAAAGGGATGAACTTCTTTAGTGTATACTGTACAGAGAAGTGATACACTGTAATGTCACATTTGTGTTGTGAGTCCCCATGATTCACAACCATTACTGATTACCTTTGGATGTAGAGTTTAGGATAACAGCAATGTCATATTACTTGGTCAAGTATTACTGACTGATGACATATGTTCCTACCTGGATTGTAAACAAGTATGCATTAAGACCTTCTCCCTGCTAAACAATGACTACTAAGCCTATGTGTAGGGTTGCCAACAACTGTTCTGTATTGTACAGGATTTTCCAGATCCTGGTTCTGAAAGAATTTCAGTAGGCTATCCTTTATGGACATAGGACGGGACATAATATATCCAAAATCTCAAACTTCTTCAAAAGTTAACTGAATGTTAATAAACACAGTCAGTAATTTACCCATTCCATGATTACAGATACGTTTACTCTAATGCTTTAACCCAGTGATCACAGAGAGTTACAACTGATGCCAACGGGTGGCAGTCGTCAACAAGTGCATTCGTGGAAGTAACGCTTGCCGAGATGTGTACAGTATTTTTTCTTCTGGTGTGTGTTGGTGTCATCTTTTTTAAAGCCACATAAATCAAATATTAAAATCACAATTGAATTATGACTATAGTTTCAACTAATATTTTGTTTTATATGTTTAGAGAAAATGTTGACTTATGTACAATACTGAATTTCGCTTATTACAGATAGTATTTAAAATTGTTCCCGTTTCTAACTATTTTCCTTTATGATATTATTGGGGGTCATATGTGTGCTGATTTGTCAGAAATGACCCTCATAGCAAGTATGAATGAAAAAGTTAGCAACCCTTCTAATGTGTTATTTTTTGGCGTAAATGTTTGAAAAATAGTTTAAATAATTTATATTCATTTACAGTTGTCGCTGAACTTCATCACTAACAGTTATATGTAAGTGTAATTAAATTTTTTTCCCCATATCCAAAAGCTATAATTTTCTGCAAATTGCATTTACTTTTATGTTATATTTGGCAACCTGAAATTCTTATGCTAAGGATGCAGGAAATTGCATATCTGTAATGCTTTTACAAATAATAACTTGAGTGGCTGTTTAGAAAAAACAGGGTTTTTATGGGTAGGCCTGCAGTTTTAGTGTCTGCTGGTCATTTTAGGAGTTTCTTGCATGTGAATTGGCGCGGAGATAAAATGTTGAGGTGTAAATAGTCTTGCACACTCCCGTGCAGAGTTGCTAACCTCTCTCACCTTATATCTGGGAAAAAGTGATTCAAGATACAGTAGTGCTCCAGACACAGTAGAGTAGGACTTTCTAAAAATTCATACTATTACATAGCACTGGTTATGCTATTCATCTCCTGAAAAGTTTAACTTTGACACTTCCATAACTGCAGGTTATTTTATAATTCAGTTTAGAAAAATTAAATTGTAGTTGGATTTTTACATTGCACATTTTTTTTAGCATGAAACGTTCAAGATGATAGAATCTGTATTATTATAGAGGGTTCTGATAACACCGCAGTACCAACTCTGTGCTCATAAATGGAGTTCTACCAAGGGTTGTACACAATTCTCCATAAAAACAAAGGCAATTGATATTCATTCACAAATAAAAGTGAGTTATAGTTATTGTTCTTATAGTGCACTTTATTGCCACCAAAATGTCACTGCTATCCACCTATAACAAATTTGTACAGTATTCTGCATAGCTAGTTTTAGCTCTAAGCAAAATGGGTTGTTTCTGTCATACTATGGTTATGTTGTAGAATAAAACATGAGGTATACGTCATTTGACACGGTTTGCTTAAAGAACTAGGAAATCATACAAGTATTGGAAAGCAATAAAAACAAATTTTATCGTCTTGGAAGAAAAAAAAAAGGCTAATACTGTTTGAATGCTAGGAGAAATTGCATTACAGTAGTAAAACTTTCCGTATTTCCCGTCAACAGTAAACTACTCATTTTAATCTTACATTAATTGATGTACGTGTTTCTTTCAAGACTTGCTTGTGCGATACAAAATTATGTTCCAAATTGCAAAGGTTTAGGTTTATTTCCTTTGAAAATTACCAGTTTTGCAGTTTTTTGTTGCACACGACACCTGACTTATTTTAAGCTACGCTTGCCTTTAAAAATGTTTATGTCAGCTAGGATGTGATGAGTTTAGTAATTTAATAAATGTGGGAAAGGACAGTGAGAGGCTGGGAGGCTGATATACGATGTTTACTCTGGACCGCCCCTGGCGGAGTGCCAGTAGACAAGGACGCGCAGCAGGTGGGAGGCTGCTGCTGTCTTCTATTTTGTGCAGCCGGAGGCGAGAAATGTTTTGACGCCTGGCCAGGAGTCTGGAATGGACTGGTGGCCAGTGGCTGGCCGGTGGTTAGTGCAGCGCGGTGGCTTTCTGCGGTTCCTCAGAGAGGCACGTGTGTGTGTGGTCGACTTACAGTCTGTTCATGTTTTGTGTTCATTGCTGTTTGACAAGATGGCACATGCTTACATAGCTCTCTCTCTCTTTTTTTTTTTTAGAACAATCAAAATGAAACAAAAGAGACTTCTAATATTTTGTATTTGAAGATTTATAAATTATTCAGGGTTAAAAAGACGAGTTATAAATTGAAAGCGAGGCAGTACAGCATCTTTAATTTTCATTTATATTAGACATTCATGCAGGAAAATGTTTTGATCGCCAGTACTGTATCACTGAGTCATTTGAAAATTTGGTGATGAAGTGAATTTGCAATGGGAAGATTGAGTGAGTGCTGTGTCGCACTCCTGGTGGTGGCTGCTGCAGTTTGTCTAGCGTGGACTTTGTTCCCGAGTGCGTTGCTATTTTTGGGATCAGTACTGACAGTTGCAGCTTTTAGCAAGGGTAGTACGTCCACTTCCATTGAAACTGAGCCAGGTAAGTACAAATGTGCTCTAGGGAGAATAAGTTTACTCGATGCATTTCACATTTTGTCACAGGTCTAGTAGGGTCTTTATGGTCCTGTTTATTTTGGGACTAAGGAAGTTTGTAGCTCTTGTTTCCGTGGATTTAGTTTATTTTACATTGTATACATAAGTGGATATTCATTCCTGAACAATGCCAGGTTCTGCAGAGATGCAATCCCATGTACAGTATTGGTTTGAAACGAACTTCCGAGTCCCATTTTGAACAGTTTTCCACTTGGATAAAACAGAGATTTTTGTTGAGTGTGAAAGATGGTAAAATCAAGTAAGGGATCTTAGATCTGGTTGTCTTAATAAACTGTTTTAGAGTGCTGAATAATTTTACAATTTTATGTATGAAAATTACTAACGTGTATGAAAGATCTGAAGAATAGCATTAGTTATAAAGTAAACATTTTGTTTAACTGTTCTTTGTACATTTGAAAGTGTGCAATATTATTTTAATTGCAGATATTGGTTGTCACTTGTTTGAATTCATTAACTTTCATAAATCTTCAAATATAATATTTTAATAATTAATTACATTATAAAAAGTAGACAGAATGCTCAAGTACTCACAGGATGGTGCTTGTGGATAGACACACTCAAACAAAAGGAGGACAAACACATTTTCCACGCGACCGCGCATCTGCATGGAAAATGTGTTCATCTGTCTTTTGTTTGTGTTTGTCTATCCACTAGTACCGCTCTGTGAGTACTGTGCATTCTGTCCACTTTTTATAATTTTATCAATAGTCCAGCGGCCTATTCTCGCCATATCTCATTAAGAGCGTGCATCACACGCCAGTCAAATCAACGATGCAGTCTGTCAGGACTCGGAGGATTATATAGGCATTTTTGCACGTGGATCATTTCCGATTGAAGATTAAAGGAGGTAAAACGCTAATGAAGGGCCCTGGTGTTCAACAGTGTTGGAAAATTAATTGGTAGTTATATAAAAATTGCAGTAAAAATGCTGTTTTCCGACTATTTTGAATGGCTTTAAAGATGAGCATTGTGCACAAATCTCAAGTACGTCCTAATAGTACCAACCGTCCGTTATTAAAAAGAAACTTTGTCACTTTGTCCTCCACTGTCATCGTGGAAAATTTTGAGTAATCATTCGAGAACGAGTGCACTGCACATGCTTCTAGTATATTGGAGGTGCACAGAAATGCTGTTAACTGATGACTTGAAGCAACTTATCGTTTGGTATTGTAAACTGGAGTGCTAAACTGATATACTTACTTTTTTACTACCATTTATGGCATGAGCGCACGCACACACAAACACAGATGTTATATGGCAGCTGAGTTAGGCCTGCTGTAATACATGCTCTTAATAATTAATTAATTTAAGTGGAATCATTTTAATCCAATTAGAAGTGAACCATAAGCTATTAATACATATTAAAACATTAATTCCAACACACTAATACTTTTAAAAAAAATTTATAACAAATAAATTTAAAGATTATTGTAATTAAGAATTACGTAATAGATTGTCTTCAATTGTAGAACCTTTCCAAGTGTGTAGTTGGTGCCACTGACCTCCCCCCTGCTTTGTTTCCCCCGGCCGGTGACCGACCATTATGTGCTCTGGCAGAGGGCCAGCAGAGCTCAGCTCAGGGCTCGACGCTCTCTGCACTGCCGTGAGCGAGAGGGAGCAAGAAACCTCTGAAGGGGGAGATTGGGGGAGGGTCCACAAACAAACACAGTTGCTGAACAGTTCCTACCTCACACCTTCCCGACTGGCATGCAGCCAGTAAAGTTGGTAATGCTGGAGGAAAACTAGTTTCATGTCTTAACATTGAATTAAAAGTGCCAAGTAAACATTTGAAGCAAATTAATTAAATATTTTACATTTCTAATAATTTCACAGTTTCACTTGACCGACACATGACTAATGTGATCAGACACGTAACAATATTAATTGTACATATAGTAGAAAAATACACAAATTGTGTACACATAGATCTTAAGCAGGGATTTTGAAAGTGCTCTGTTTGCCAAGAAGAACCTTTAACTTGTTTGAGAACACTCACTGCCTTCAGAGTCTCCAAAAATATGGTCGTAATAAAACAAAATTTTACCGTGAGAGAATGTTAATGAATATGAGTATCATATTAAAAAAGGATGGAGTATGTACATACTATAAGAATTGACACTTAAAACTTGTTTTTCAACACATTCAGTAAATGCAAGTAATAGTTGGGTGTAAGAGGTCTGGTGTTACATTGTGTGCCAGTGGCAGCCTTGGCATGGATTCAGCATTTTTTGCCTTATTCTGGTAAGATTAACGACTGCATTATAATTAAATANCAGTGGCAGCCTTGGCATGGATTCAGCATTTTTTGCCTTATTCTGGTAAGATTAACGACTGCATTATAATTAAATAGGTAGGCAACACTTCGTTCCCACCACTCTACTGTCCATGAAAACAATTCTTTTCTGTATTTTGAGGCGGAATACTAATTTGGATTGTCAGAATACTTAATAAATTGTTAAGTTGGCATTGATCATGACACTATTATGATAATAAATCACCTGATATGGGTTATGTGTGGTTGCCCTAACTGCAAGTGCTGTATCCTTCCACAAATATTGTGTCCTGGAAGAAGATCAAACCACTCCAACACGAAAAAAAAATAACTGTAGACATTTCTGATAGTGCCTTTTACTGGTGAAAACTTTAGTTCAGTGGTGTAAGATTCTACTGCTAAACACTTCACTCTAATGTTTGTGTTAAAGGGGTGTATTTTTGAAGTGGGACCGTGTGTTTGGAATAGCTTTACATCCCTGGCAGATTGGAAGATATTTTTAAGTTGTGCTGGTATATTTAGCTACTGTAATGTGTCAAGTCCCAAAATCAAAACAAAAATAAAGCTCATTTCACTTGGACAGAGGTTGCCGTGTGTGTCTTGTGACGAGTTCATCGCAGACTTCAGTGTGTCCACATAGGCAACTCTTTTAATAAACTCATGTCACTACAGTTACCATTGGCTTTAGAAGGGCACAACCAAAGGCATTTTAAGAAATTCACACATGTTTCTGGAATATCCAGTACCAATTAAAAAAATATTAAGAATGAAAAGATACAATGTGTAATAATATTCTGAATAAACATTTAGTTGTATGATTTAGGACTTTTCATAATTATGTATTTGTACCAATATATGATTGTAGACTTTGGATATTTTTAATATAGTAGCTTTGCTTTAAAATAGTATTTAGTTATAAATTTGAGTATTATATGAAACTGGTCCTGAAATGTAATTATGCACTACAAAACAGGTAATATCTTTTACTGTGGTGAAACATTTTCACAGGTATAAATGCGGAAAAAAGATTCAAATGTCCTGTAATTATATTTGATAATGTTTTCCAAAACACTAATCAAATAAAATGTTTAAAAAATTAAAAAAATGTTAAATAAGAAAATGTGTATATTTACCAGTTAAAAATATTTCATTAGTTGATTATTTTTTGGACACTAAATTGTAGAAAACTATAATGGCACATGGAGTAATTTGGAATGTTCTTTAGGAATGGTTCATAATTTATCTCTTGGATTTCACAAAAAGAATTTCCACTTTTTGTGCAGTATTGACAATAGCCACTGAAGTAAAGAAATCTGTTTTTATGTCGACAGGTGAAAGTGTTCAGAGGAATGATGAGAAGCCGGAGACAAAAGTTACGAAAACACAGTACCGCTACCGCACCCCAGATGGCAAAACAACCACCCCTGCCCTTGAAGATGACGTGGCCCCCTCTTCTGTTACTAGTTCTAGTAACAGCACAAGCAGGTCAAGGGTCACGGAGGAAGACAACGAACACAAGTTCACCAGGACGAGCAAGGTCAGTGCCCTTGAACCTAACTAGACATTTGCAGAAACATTTTTAGTAAACATTCTGCACCAAACAAAACTCTGAAACCGGTTTTTTATTATCATTTTGGAATTTCTTAACATTAAAATGTGATTGCATTTGGTTTGTACTACCATAGCAGTAAGATGTGGGGTTAAAAATATAGTCCTGTTAATTTCATGAAAAAAAGGTATTCTGCAAAATATTAAGAAAGTTGCCCTAGTAGTGTAAGACCTTTGTAATTTGTCCCTTTTATCCCCTCGAAATGAAACACTGGACCAGTTTTTTCCTCATTGGCATCCAAACACTNCCTTTGTAATTTGTCCCTTTTATCCCCTCGAAATGAAACACTGGACCAGTTTTTTCCTCATTGGCATCCAAACACTCATCAACTTTAAACTCCAGTATTCTCATTTCATTGTGAACAGCCATTGTTTATATTCTGGTGTATACTCATTTGAAAATGCTTGTGCGATATTATGTAAGTCTGAAACAGCATGCTTCTTGCTGTTATCTTGATGAATTGTTGGTGAAATTATTATACATTACATGTAACAAATCAAAAACTTTAATGTTTCAGTGAGAAAATATTAAATTATTTAAAGCAGGAATTTGATATTTTTTATTTTATTTTCAAGAGCACCAACATTATAAGCATGGCGTCTGTCTATAGCATTTACGCAGACTATATATGCCCTACAGTTATGCACAATGTAAGGCTATTTTTAAGGACCTATTTAGTTACAGTAGCTAACATATTTACACAGTTTTAAGGACTGTCAGTGTCAATTTTTTTAAACATGATTTGCATAATACTCATTACTGAGTCTTGGGTTCTTTTAGCATATGACCCTACACTTAGTGTTATCCTGAACGCACTTATAGTTCCTGTGCTGCACCATGCCCAAGTTTATTTCATACTTTTGTGCTGTTAATTCCATGCATAAATAGTACACCTGTAGTTGTCATTTAAGTTATCAAAGGTCAAGTAGTAGTGAATTTTTTTTTTGGGGCATTTTGTGACCTGGTTTTTCACATGGCTATGAAGGTGACCAGGGAAGGAAGCAGAGGATCGCCCGCAAGGGCATCGCCAGAGAAGATGGTGCCGGACCTGCACGAAGACGAGCGAAGGACGTCGCACGGGCAGTACACGAGCTCCACGACGACGAACCGAAGTGGTACGGCCACTCGCGGTTCTCCTGCCTCTGTCCGCCGTCGCATATTTGACGACGACCAAGAGGAGGAAGTCNCCTTTGTAATTTGTCCCTTTTATCCCCTCGAAATGAAACACTGGACCAGTTTTTTCCTCATTGGCATCCAAACACTATCAACTTTAAACCCTAGTATTCTCATTTCATTGTGAACAGCCATTGTTTATATTCTGGTGTATACTCATTTGAAAATGCTTGTGCAATATTAATGTAATTCTGAAACATGCTTCTTGCTGTTATGTTTATGCATTGTTGGTGAAATTATTATACACTACACGTAACAAATCGAAAACTTTAATGTTTCAGTGAGAAAATGTTAAACTATTTAAGGCAGGAATTTGATATTTAAAATTTTATTTTCAATAGCACCAACATTACAAGCATGGCATCTGTCTGCAGCATTCACACAGAATATATATGCCCTACAGTTATGCACAATGTAAGGCTGTTTTTAAGGACCTATTTAGTTAGCTAACATATTTACACAGTTACAAGGGCTGTCAATGTCAATTTTTTTTTTAACATTATTTGCATAATACTCATTACTGAGTCTTGGGTTCTTTTAGCATATGGCCTACTCTTAGGGTTATCCTGAATGCACTTATAGTTCCTGTGCTGCACCATGCCCAATGTTTATTTCATACTTTTGTTCATCAATTGTTAATTCCACGCGTAAATAGTACACCTGTAGTTGTCATTTAAGATATCAAAGGCCAAGTAGTATTGCCTGTTTTTTTTTTTGGGGGCATTTTGTGACCTGGTTTTTCACATGGCTATGAAGGTGACCAGGGAAGGAAGCAGAGGATCGCCCGCAAGGGCATCGCCAGAGAAGATGGTGCCGGACCTGCACGAAGACGAGCGAAGGACGTCGCACGGGCAGTACACGAGCTCCACGACGACGAACCGGAGTGGTACGGCCACTCGCGGTTCTCCTGCCTCTGTCCGCCGTCGCATATTTGACGACGACCAAGAGGAGGAAGTCNGAGTGGTACGGCCACTCGCGGTTCTCCTGCCTCTGTCCGCCGTCGCATATTTGACGACGACCAAGAGGAGGAAGTCAGGACCTCGTCGACCAACTACGAGCAGAAATACTCCACGAGCTCCAGCTCCTACTCTACGTCGAGGTACCCGCCTCACTAATCTCTAATTTTTGTGTCAGATCGGGACACACAATGTGTGTACGAGAACATGCGTGCAATTTTAATCTCGGAAAATAACTAAAATAATGCAATGAAATTTCATAACAAAGTATGCAAAGGGAGTTTCAATTTTACTCTTAATAATGAGAGTTACTTTACACTGACTGTTATCAAATGTAAAAACTTTTGGCAGGGTTTTCAAAATATATTTCGGAATACTTTCAAGTGAAGTACTTTGTACCAAAATTTTACTGTACTTTTTCCTGCCTTTACCATTGTACAAGATGTGGCACATCATCAGTGACATATTTTATGTGTGTTTTTTTTTTTCAATGTTGTAATTAAAATGTTGTACCTAATAATAGCATGAGACCATAAACTTGGTACGTACATATTTTTATCTGCAGAAATTGGTGTCACAACTACAATTCTAAAGAAGGGTTCGAATGTTGGCAATGCCCATATGTAATTTCTGAAATATTTTTAATGCATGAAGAAGAAATAAAAATATGATTACTTCAAAGAGTTACAAACAGCATAATTATGTGAAAGAGAATTAAACGTATTGTGCTCTTGAGATTTCACAGATAAAACATGATGGCACCATACCCACCCATCTGTGTAATTGAAATGTATTTTTTATGGAGTCAACTACATTGAAACCCCATTTTTACACTTCTCAAGGGACCGGCTGAACATTTTGCAAGATCAAAGAAAGTGCAAAAGAGCAAGATTTTTGCTGTATGAAATTTGCATAAGACCAGGGAAAATAGGCTTGAAAACAGGAAAGTGAATAATCTGGGAATTTAAAAAAGAGGTTGTACCATAATAACTGATAAATAAGCCAAAACTTGCTGTCTTTGTTAAACACTGATTTTGTTCAGAAGGATAACTAGCTCTTGGCTTATAATTATTCCCTCTTAATCCTACATTTTAAAGGATTTGGAAAATATTGGAAACTGTATACGTCTGAGAAGCACTGATAACAATACATTGAAGTTATATACATTATGTATTATTTACCTTCAGTTTACAATACTTAATGAAAATGCAAGAAAAATTACTTTATAGTCATTTGCTTTCTACAATAACTTCAATCAAGAATACATCCCTCATTTTTTTTCGTTCTTTTTGAATATTAATTTTCAAAGGCATTCTCATACTTAAGTACTGAACTGTATTTTACTTATAAATATTAATTCATTATTAATGATATAACACCTTCACGAAAATTGCCAAGACATTTTGTACACAGTCATCATTGGACCACCCTTCATAAAAGGTGTAATTTGTACAGCCATTGCATTGGTAACACAAAGATATGACTAGAGCAGTATTCCTGTTGTTGCAGTCAAAAGTTTGTGCATGTTAGTGTTCACTAATCAGAACAGTATTATTTGTAGTAACACAATTTTCTCGCTCTTCTCACATCCGACTCATAAGAATCGTGTGGGAATATTGTCTTGTAAACGGTTGGTAGCTATTTGAACAGTTTTTAAGGAAATCCGCACAGTTCTTTGTGTTTACAATAATTAGTGAACGTATTATAAACTGTACATCGTAGCTGCCCACAGACATATGGTTCACCAGAAAGTTAGCAGAATGGTCTCACAAAACTTTATACACAAATTATTTGCTGTTTAATTTGTAGGCTAGGCATATCCATCCTGATATCTACAGAAAATATGTTAAGTATCTCAACAGGCGCAAATACGTAAATACCTCATCACAATACATGTACTTTAGTCCGACAGGTAGTTGCTAACCATATTGTCTTTTCACCTTGAAAATACAAACGTGTACTATATATGACTTGGCTGTCAAAGTAATTCTAAAAATGTACCTATTACGTTAACACAAGTAATTTTTACTTTAATTTAAGGTAGACAAGTTGAAAAGAGTGTGTGCAAATAAAAATGAAAACCATAAGATTTTCATTGTTGTTACTTAGAGTGTTAAATTAAAACATTATCCCAGCTGACATTAGGAAATATGTGTGTAGTTAACTTCACACAGTCGCACAGCCGTGGTGCGCTAAGCAACTGCCACGACATGTCGTCGAGTTTCAACAGCTGGCCGTGAAGCCTGTGCAGATGTCCAGAAAACCAACATCTTGTAATATTTAAATGATTCTTATAAAGGAGGAAACTGTTGAGTAAACTATTATTTTGGACGTATAATATTGTAGTGATGTTTCGTGTTTCAGAAAATTCAGAATATAACAAAAAATAAACAAGCTAATGGTATTTAAAAAAATATTTATTTTATTTTTTAATGTAATGGACTAAGTTTTAGGCAACATATGATAAAGCTACACAATGTAATACGTACAAAATAACAATTTTTTTTTTAAGTAAACCAGCATTGTATTCTCTAGGCTGCTGCAACTTATATCAAAACATTGTAGTTGAAACCAACCTATTTTTAACAAGAAACAGACAAAAGTATTAAGATAAACCTCCTAACATTTTGTTTTCAATATGTAGCAATGTTTTTTATAGATCCAAATAGGTTTGTAATGGGTGTCAGAAAGAATTCCAGATCATCTACTTTGCATACTTCCAGTTGTCATACCTTGAGCTTGTATATTTGTCCTCAGGTGTTGGGTCCGTTCTCTATTATAGGTGTAGTGCAGCTCCTCCACACTGATACTGTGTCATCATTCACTATCGTTTTCAGCTTACGACAAGAGATAATATATGCAATAGTAAAGTGCCAAGTTGATTCTTCAATACAACAATTTCCTACAGTCAGAATCAGAGTCAAAAATAAAAATTTTAAACTACAGATTCTGATTTGTAAAATGTTGAGTACGCGTTAGGAATTCCTAGGTAATAGTAGCTGACCACGAACCAACAAGGTAGTTTCTGATGGAGAAAAATACACGTGAAGCAGCTCTGAGTTTTACGTGAAAGTCAAGACAAAAGTTATGCTGAATTCCAGAGTAGAGTATTTAACATGTGAGCAAAAACCAATATGTATACCTTTTTACCTATTGACTCGATTGGTAGCAGGTTATAACTTGCAATATGTTTATGCTCCACTGCATGGATGCACAATATTAAAATCACAATACAATAATGGTCTTAATTCGTTGCAAAATATTTCTTCATTTTCCTTGCAACAGTATGGAATTGTTGTTTGTTCCACATCTTTTATTAAAGTTGCTTGTTTTCCAGAGTGACGTCTTCGAGCAGGGACGTCACGGAGGAGAGGAGAGCATCGTCGGACCGCCGCTACCCGGAGGATGACGACAGCAACAACTACCAGCGCCGCACCTCCAGGACGTCTGACAGCGACAGCTACCAACGCCGCACCTCCAGGACGTCTCCCGATCGCGCCTCCCCCGACCAAAGGGAGCAGCAGATGTACAGGGCAGAGAGTGAGTGTTCGCTACCATCACTTCGCCCAGGGCAGAGGAATAAATATGTCTTTGAAAGGCTTTCACCTTTTAACTGACCTTATAACAAGTACTGTAACTGGAATTGTCGCCATGCATCGTCACATATTACACAATACTTGGGAGCCTGGCGAAACTTGGGACACTTTAAAAGAGATTTTGTTTGCCAGTGCAACTCCAACAAGCAAAATAAAACATCATGCAAAATAACTTTGCCAAACTGCACAATTATTATTCAGGGCCACCACATGGGCACACAAAAATTCTTGTAAATTGTTCCCAAGTTACCCACATTATCCCAAGTAACGCTAGTTGACTGTACTTAACTTATACAGTCAAATCTTAGGTGCCTATGTAAATTTACCCTAGCATTCTAGGTTACCATTTGGCCACTAGGTTCGTTAGCAATAACACACTGGTTGCTGAATTGTAGTGTGCTGTACTCACCTCCTGAAGAAGCTAGTTCAGCCAGCAAAATCTCACACTTTTGCATCTGTGTAAAAGTATGTGTTGTCTGACTATGTGTAATTTTATTTGCAAGTATCAACCTGGAAGTACATGCACTTGTCTCTTAATTTTTATAGTAAGTTTTAGTAGCTTTGAGGCATACATTACAACCCTAGGGCCCTTACAAATGTCCACCTGATATAATGGGAAACTGTATTAAAGGGTAATTTGGTATTGAAAAACATGTTTGTGGACCAAGAGAAAACAGCTTATTAACCAGGAAAATTTTATAAGAGGGCATGTTATAACAGGTTTCCACTGTATTTCTAAGAAGTGTACTAACTGAGCAACCACAGTAACTGTTTGTGAGGTAAACATGCAAACAGGGTTTCATTGTGCTTTGATTAAGGGTGTTATATATCTGGGAGGTTTCCCAAACATTCTTTTGTTGTGTTTCAATATTGTTTTGTTATGTTTCAATAAATGGTGCGCTTACTTATCAGCACGCACGAATTTTTAACTATGTAAATTTTAAATTCTGTTCTAAGTGCCATATTGTTATAAGGCTCTGCTCTGAAATTCTCACAACTCCTCTTCTTCTTTCCCATCAGCATTTCTGGACAAGCAATAAGATGGAAATAAACAAGCATTATGCCTTCAATAAATCGCTCAAATCACTCAGTTGTAATATACTGTGAGAAATAATGTGTTATACAAAATCACGTCCACATTAATGTACCTATAATGTACTCATGTCTTAGAAGATGTATTAAAACATTTATACAAATATAATAGTGTTCTGATAGTAAGTAAATGTTATGTGGTGTACACAGTGATTCAGAGGATAGATGCAAGAACATCTTGGATTTGCTGGTTTTAAAGTTTTCGTTTTGATAGCATATTAAAATAATTTTATAACAAGAATCAAAAGTTTTCAAGATGCTGAGTGTAATATTTAATAACAAATTTAGGTAATTATGATTACATGATTGGGTAATTTGTTTTCAGAACTAGAACAAACACCTATATTAACTTTGGGAAATGGCAACATATACAAAATGAGTATAAAAGAATACCCCAACTTTGAAGGTCCATAATATCAAAACCAAACAACCTACAACCTTGATTGACCAATCAAATGAATCGTCGAACCGTGAAGTTTCATTACCATACATTCATAAATGTTCAATGTGACCACCATGAGCGGCCCGAATGACATCTACACGATAATCAAACTCCTTCCACACTCTTGTCAGCATGTCCGGTGTTACGGATTGGATGGCGTCCGTAATTTTAGTTTTGAGGTTGTCAATGTTAGCCGGCAATGGTGGACGAAACACTTGATCCTTTATGTACCCCATAGAAAAAATTGCACAGGCTAAGATCCGGGCTTCTTGGGGGCCGGTGATGAAGAGCCTGGTCACCAGCTGCTCCTTGGCCAATTCAGCGTTGCGGCAACGTCTCGTTCAGGTATCCGCGAACAGCTAGGTGCAAATGGGGTGGCGCACCATCCTTCTGGAAAATGAAGTCCCCCGCCACCTCTTATAACTGAAGAAACAATCACTCTATAAGCATGTCCAAATAAGGGATTCCAGTAACAGTGGGCTCGAGAAAAAAGAAAGGGCCGGAAACAGTGTCTTTGGATACAGTGCTAAACACGTTCACTTTGGGGGAAGTGCGCTCATGTTCGGTGGTTTCATGTGGAGGCTCCTGACCTCATATCCGCACATTGTGCTAGTTCACCTTACCATTTGTATGGAACGTTGCTTTATCGCCTAAAACCAGCTTAGACATGAAGTCATCGTCTACCTCGTTCTGGGCAAGAACGAACGTGCAGAAATCACGTCTCAGTTCTTTATCCCTTTCGGTAAGAGCCTGTACAAACTGTAACCTGTGTGGTTTGTACAGCAATCACTTTTTCAACACTGTCCATACCGTCGATTGAGGGATTTGCATTTTTTGGCTATCTTTTTGAGTTTATTTTCTCGGACTGCGAACGAACACTTATTGAATCCATTACACATTCTCTTTGGACACACACGGCCGCCCCGAACTTTTACCTTTGCAAAGGCACCCTGTGTCACGGAACTGACGAAACCAACGTACAATACTCCACCTATCGAGAGGACGACGTCCATATCTGCGATGGAATTCACGTTGAACAGTTGTAACCGATTCACATTTAGCAAACTGAATAACACAGAACGCCTTCTGTTGTTCCGTCGCCATCGTGATGCGGACTAACACACAACACACGCTCATAGTGCGATGACATACGCTCCCAGTGTCATCTCTCGGCACGTAATGGAAACATCAGAACGTGACGCTCGTGGTGATCACATTGAACATTTATGAAGATATGGTAAACAGACTTCACAGTTCCACGGTTCATTTGATTGGTCAACCAAGGTTGTAGGTTGTTTGGTTTTGATATTATAGACCTTCAAAGTTGGGGTATTCTTTTATACTCATTCTGTACATTAGAACCCTGTTATAACATTCTCGCATATAACATTTTGCTGCATATAACACTTTATTTTCCTGATCCTTTGAAAAATGTTATAACAGGGTTCTACTGTAGCTGTGATGTTTGGGAACATAAAGCTTTATGTATTACTTTGATTTCTTCTCCGATTTTACACTCCCTGTATTTTACATCCCTTTACTTTAATTGACATAGTGCTCACACAGTTCAAGTTTCCCTAATTTCTTGCTGTCTTCAATTTGTTTTTTGTTTGAAGAATTAAAACAGGGTTTGCAAGATACACAAAAATGTTTTGAGGCCAGCAAACTCTGCAAGTTTTACCTAAATCTTTGTGGTACATATGGATATGTTAGCTTTATTAGCATACTATGTTCCTAATTAATACAGTATCTAGTTAACTCGCATATTATTTTCAGCATTAAATTTTCATGGAGCACAAGGTTTTTTTGTTTAATAATTGCAGCAAGAGTTAGGTTTGGTTATTCTTTAAGCAGCCCACAATTTCAGTGTGTTGAAATTAATGGAATGAGTAAAAGCGAAAAATAATGGTGACAATAACCCACAAATTTTGTCAGGCTGCGGTTTTTCTGAGTAAACGTATTGGATTTTAAACTTGTGTTTTGTTTCAATTTAGTTTGAGAATTTAAGTGTTATTTTTCGGTGAGGTTGATTTCAATGTTTAGTTAATTCCCAACTATTTCTTTCTGTAAACGCTTTTCTATTGAAGATTGTAAAATGCAAGAAAGTTATATAACTGAGAACTTAAGAAAGGCAATAAACACCACAAACAATTTATAACAGATAGAAACTGCTGAATTTTTATGTCAACTTTAAATAAAGTTGTGGCGAGAATAGGCCATTAGGAATTATATTTTAAATCTGCGACAGAAAACACAAGGATATACTCACAGGGTGGTACTTGTGGATAGACACACACACAAAAGTCGGACGAACACATTTTTAAACATGAATGCACGGTCGCAACATTTCACTGGCTGGGCCAGCTTCTTCAGGTGGCGAGTGGATTAATTCTGATGTGGGTACCAACCAAGTAGTTGTCTCTAATAAAAATGTTCAGTTATTTTACACTAGAACATAGTTTGACAAATGATGCTGATGTATTATATCTATGTATTTTATTGTGTTAGGTCACTACACACAACGCATCACAAGCGAAGATGCGTCACGTTCGTCGACTCCCGGCAGCGTGACCCGCCGCCGCTCATCGAACCTGACCGATGAGAAGGACAGGGAGGGCTCGCCCACACCTGGCAGTTCTGGGTTCCCTCGCATCACCCGAGGGGGCTCTGTCCGTGCCCTGCAGCAGAAGTTCCAGCAAGCTGCGTCTGGTGAGTAGTCCACGACCTGGGTCTCCATTGCCTGCCTGTATCATAGCTTATACTGCTCCGTGGTCTGTGATTCACATCTGCTTACAATAACTGCATTACTCACTGTGTAGCAGTGGAACTCGCGTTGAAATTAAAAATAAAGAAGTTTTTGTTAAAACTCATTCTCTGAATGTCTGCTGTTTGTAATAAAACATATTATAACATTATATAAACTTTCAGACTTTAGAGCAAAGCAAACCCACGTGTAATTTTTGTTGTGCTAGTTTTTAACTGGATAATGAAGTAATTTCCTTTGATATATATCACTGCCATTTGTGCAACTGCTTTGCCATTGATTATTGATATAAAGAAATTAATAAAATGTAATTTGCTCCAAATAAATTTTGAAATAAGACTAATTGTTAGCAACAGACCACTTCCATTTCTCTTTTTCATTTCTTATGCCAATGTATACAAATTATTTTTTCCTCACTGTATGCATGTATTTCGGAAAAAGTAGGTATTGCTTTTTCTGTGGAAATGTATGGAGCCCTAAAGAATAACAGTGTTGCATTTATTTTCTCCACTTATGTATAATCCTCAATTAGTAGTTTTACCTAATATACTAGCTTAAAAAATCCAGTTTTGCTTGGATATCATTTTGTCTTTTAATAATCTACAAATTTAGGTTTCTCAGTAAATATTTATACAGATACCTTACTGAATACATTCAGCCTAACATTCAAGTCATGGTATCAGAAATCTGTTTGGAATAATTAAAAGTTTTAAAAATTAAATTCCTACAAAATTTTCACGTATTTTACAAAACAAAATAGCACAATTTACGGACAACTGATAGGTTTATTCAGCACATGTGTGAATTGGTTTAATGCTTTTTTTAAACTGCTTTGCTTAAGTGTTTTCAATGTGTATACTTTGAAAAATAATTATTTATTGCCACAATATTAATTTGCTCATTAACGTATCACTCGCATGTGTTTATATCAGCATCATGTGAGCATTTAATATTACGTATTGTGAACAGTACTTGCAAGAGTTGTTCTAATATGAGTCAAAACTTGGTTCCCTCAGATGTATCTGTGTCTGGTATGGTATCATTGAGAAAGTTCTTTCGTACTTGATTCTACAGTTGTTATACTTCCAAAATCTTACAGTTGCACATGAAAATTAGAAATGCGTCATTGGTATATGTATGTACAAAATTTTTTCATATGGCTTCATTCCATTAACCATTATAATTTGTCTTTAATAAATCCTTCTATGATGAGTTACTAGTATGTGTATTTGCATGTCGCTAGTTAACTTATCATGCAACATGTGATAACACTGACTTTATTGCAGTGTTATGAGACAAGGTATTAATTATCACCTTCACACAGTTGTTGACTGGAAGAGTTTGGTGCGCAAAGACTTGTAAAGATTGAGCAAGTTTGAAGCTGTGGCTTTCCGATCGAGCTGGTGAATTTTATGTTCTCTGGAGAAGGCTTATATTAGTCTTGCCGTCTCCTACTTCCAAATATATCAGTCAACTATTATTAAAAAAAAAAACTGAAGTACATTCACAAGTTTATATATAATAAATATTATTACTTACACCTCCAATGTTTTATAGTCACAGGGTTCCGAGTGTTGAGGTGCCGGTCGCGCTCGAGTTGAGGAACTGTAAACTTAAGATGGATAATTGAAGTGGTTGGAAATGATGGATTTACCAGACTAAGGCATCAGTCATCGCCAGTAGGCGGTGACGTGATGGTGTTGCACAGATCCCAGGGTCGTGTTGGCCGTTCGCCCAGACCTACTGCTGATCCCTCGTTGTGGTGAAAATACTTTCGTCCCGGGATTAAGGGGTATCCTGGCTCCCCTCATACCATTAAGCCACGTGCCTATTTGTTACAGGCCTATTCAAGGCTGGTCTGTACGCCTGATATGACTGAATGAATAGTTGAATGCACATAATTAACTAGAAATTACCAGAGGACTTGAAACGACAGGTACAGTTACACTGTAGGTGGTGGGCTACTGGGGTCCCGTGGTCCTAAGTGCCCGTATGAAATTATTTATATCGGTACTCCCGTCGTTAACATCTGTATATTGTTACACTGCTCTCGCACGATGCAAAGATTTACACAAATGATGCAGTCTCAGGGCCTAAGCCCACCTGGTAGGCTGCACAGTGAAATTAAAGTGGGAAATTAAGCTTCCCCAGGCAATGCAATTCCCAGGGAAGGTGAGTCGTTTTCTCCATGCACTGAAAACAAAAGGTTCCAGTTGAATAAACTACTGTATTGTATTGAAGTGGTTGGTTATACAAACTGTGATGGTGCCTAGATCACCTCGACAGTGTACCTGCCTCTTGTGAGCCGAAAACTGGTCCGGTGGGTTTTTGCGCATGGCTGGTTGACATCAGCCAGCTGGGCACCAGAAACTATCCTACTTGCTAAATGAACCCATGAAAACACTTGCTGATACACACGAAAACACTTTAAAAATTACGATAAACCCTCGTGCACTGGAAAAAAGAACAATAATAATTATTTTAGATATTGTAATGTTACAAAGTGAAATTCAAAACGTAAACAGCAACGCAAAATAAACTTTAAAAATTATTGCAGGTGTTCCAGTGGCGTCCTTCATGCAAAAGACACGTCCTTTAGTTTATTGCATCCTGCCAAACTGGGGTGAAACATTTTCATAATTTTCTAATGGTACGTGAACGATATTTTCATATGGCCTTGCCGGGTGGGTTCAACGCACCGGGAGGGGTGGAAGGTACACTGATCATTGCACCGGTTAGCACTCGCACGCACTACACTGCGCTGCCTCGTTTGGTGCTCTGACTTGTTTGGCTTACAGTGAGCGGTTGTGCATGTCGTGACAAATGGTCATGAGGGCAGGATGTCATCCTGCGCCAATAGGTATAGACAAAAGTGTCAAAATGTTTTGTGTGCGTTGAAAAATTTTCTTCTCATTTGCTGCAATTCCATTATTGATGTAATCCTGTGCAGTAATTCTGAGACGAAAAATGCGGTGTGGTTGAGGGGTAATGGAATCAGCAATAGAACTGGGACCATTCAGCATTGGAAAAACTTGTACTGGAGCAACTTGAGTAATTACTTTCTGAAGGTGATCAATAATATGCTAGATTGTTAACGGTAGCAACATTTAAATACTTTTAATTTAAATGAGTTCTGAAAAGAGGGGAGTATCAGATTTGCTCACACGATGCTGTAACAGTAATTAGCAAGCACGTACAGTGCAACTGGCTAACCCTACCCTGACCTGCTTCTCCCGAATGCTCCTAACATCTGTGCCATGCAGAGAGCAACGATAACAGTCGCTCCCAGCGCAGCTACCCCAAGGCGGGGCTCATCTTCCGCACGTCGAGCTTCCGCAACGGGAGCAGTTACAGCCCCGTCACCTCGCCCACCGCCGAGACAGGTAACTCTCATTTGCAAATCACCACCTCTCATGCTCTTCACACCCTCGAGTGTTAAATCAAGTTACCCCTTTTAATGCTTCAATGATAACAATGGACCCCTTAAATATTGTAATTAATAATACTTCAACATTTCTGAAAATATTTTTCAACTTATGGCTTTAATTGTGTAAATTTTTGCCCTTTTATTAGTTGTATGTGATATTACAAAAATACATTTACCGTTCAAAAAGAACAAAATCAAGACTGTTAGTGATTCTTTAACACTGTTGATTAAAGAATATTGTGGTTCACCTGATTATAAAACTGACTATTCAGATTGGAGTAAACAAAGGCAGGATGAAAATAGAGCAAAACCGTCACCACTCATCAATTTTCTTGACGCAGTGGCAGAACTACTCATAATTTTAACAAGTTAACTGTGGATCTGCACATCTTATTATTAGCTTGTCTTTTTTCCATCTACTTCAGGAAAGGTCGTAACTTATGAATGAATGCATGCAGTGTGGAAAACCTATAACTGATGGAAGTAAATTAATTCTGTTTGATAGAAAATAGAAAGAATACTGGCATTGATTAGAGAAAATATGCATACATTTTTTCATTGCAGTAAATAAGCTGTATCTACATAAAGTAACACCTAGAAATTTATCAAACTCCAGGTTCTGCTATAACACCAAGTCACAGAGTAAAAATAAAATTAAAAGTTTTTGGTAGTTATAAATATATTTTAATAGAACAGAACTAAAGTTTATACCAGTAGTGTCAAACATAACTTAATTAATAAAAAACTATGAAATCAATTATATTCTGTATTTGTGTTTTAATTAGAAAATGTGTATAGTTCAGATTTTGAATAACTATGGTAAATGTCTGAAATGTTCAACTCACTTTAACGTGCAAGCATTCAAGATAAATTTTTCTCCAGTTGGTCTTTTTTAGAAATTCTGAAAACACTTTTGTTACCATTGTAGAAAATGGTTGTTGCTGACTTAAGCAAAATGCTATATGTGTAATCCAATACACTAAGTGTGTGTGCTTGACAGAAGATGGGGGGAAGGGGGT
This sequence comes from Clitarchus hookeri, assembly GCA_002778355.1. Taxonomy (NCBI): domain Eukaryota; kingdom Metazoa; phylum Arthropoda; class Insecta; order Phasmatodea; family Phasmatidae; genus Clitarchus; species Clitarchus hookeri. The sequence continues at coordinate 467,082 of NQII01000223.1, read as the reverse complement.
GTATTAAGTACATACTAATAAAATGTTGTATTCAAAATTAGTTAATTTTTGTTTGATGTTCAGGTTAATTTATTGCACATCTGCTTGGAAATAAACCGTATGTTGTTTTTTTATTTCACCTTGTGAATTCATTCGGCTGAACGTAAGTGATTTTAAGATATTTATTGGAATTAAATAGGTAGTTAATAAGGGTGTGCAAGGCTATGGATTGCTTGTTCATATGTATGGTACTACCTCATTGCATTAAATAAGTAATGGATCTGATGTACATTCCCTTTATTTTATTTACTTTTAAGTGTTTACAAAAAGACTACTTATTGTTTTGTTTAATTTCTGTGAATATTTTCGTTACAATACTGTAATCTTTGTATAAGTCCTCCCCAACCTCTTTGCTAGCCATAATCATGTTTTCGTAACACTGGCAGACTTCTGATTTAAATTTTTAAGGTGTATTATACTGTAAAAAAATTTTTTTTTCAATAACATATTCTTAAAAGTACTGTATTGTGTAATGAATTGTTAAATACGTGTACGCTGTAAAGAAAAATACTTAATGCAAAAAAGAAGTAAAATAGACTAAATTACTGTTTATTGTTCACAATATACAGTTTAAAATTTTTTAAGAGTAATGTTTTGGGCATCTTGTAAACCCCACGTTAACAGCACATGGACTCCTAGCTAGAGTATGGCTTTTTTAAACAGTTTAGAGATCGAAAAATGGGTCAAGCGGTTGAAAAACGATACACTTTTAGCATCTGGTGTCGGCATGTCGTAGTGTCTAATGACAGCGACTCGCATGTTGCAGCAGGGTCGCCAACTGTGAAGCAGTCGGTGTCGATGGAGGCGAGCATGGGCTCGGCCCAGACCAGCAGCCGCACCAGCCCCCGCGACGAGCTCGAGGGCAAGTCCTTCCTCAACAACCAGACCAAGGTGACGGACGTCCAGGATGTGATCACCAGGATGAGGAATGCAGACTACGGTATGTCATTCGCGCTTGCTCTCTCACTCACTCTGGTTCCAATCGCACAGCCATGTATTTTGAAAACTTGTATACAGATATTCTAACTGGGACAAATACATATAATATAAAAGATATTCCTTAATTAATCATTATATTATTTTTAATGGCATGCAAGTGCAGTCATCTGCTGTTTTTAGACTGAAGCAAATTTGGCAGGATAAAGTTTATCCTACTTTCCGAATATAGTTGCTCATTTGTAAACCATTTGCTTTATTGTTCTTTATTCCATGAAATATGTTTTATTATATTTACTTAATGAGGGTTAGTTGTAACCTTTTTTGGAGGTGAACCTACATGTGTGATGCGTATAAGCTTAGACATTCTCACTGAAAGATACTAAGATGCTAATAATTAAATAATATTTGAAGGTATTTTTGTTTAAATGTATTAGTTTTTCCAGTCTTAAGGTCGACCCAGGGGATTAGACATGGTCTAGGAAATGTAATTTTTTGTTTGAAGTGTGTGTAAGTCATGTCAGCTGTGTGTGAGGGCTAACAGCCAGAGAACTGACTGACTGCGTTCTGGCTGCAGATGTGGATGCCAACGACTCGCTGGAGGACAGCGAGGCTCGCTCCCTCCTCAACAAGTTCCTTGGGGCGCAGGTCCTGCTCACAGAGACAGAGTCTGTAATGAGGTCCTCCTCCCCCTCGCAGAGTGCTGCTGCTCTCGTCAGCCAGGTGGAGCGACAGAGGATATTCAAGGTAGGGCAGCTTCATCTCACTTCTTGAGCATGCAACTGGCGCAGCATGGTTGAACTGCTGATCGTAGCAAAAAATTGCTGTGAAAAGTTATTGTGCTTAAGGGGGAGAGATCCCCACCATCTTGGATTAATGTAAATGAAACTTCATTAATACAATGTTGTCTTCACTCTCATTAGAGGGAGATAGGGACTTTAATGTCAATATATAATGTCTGATAACGTTGTGGAGAGCGTGCGTGGCCAGGCCCTTATCTCTGGAGAGGGGGGCGAGAGGCAGAACAAAAGATGCGTCTGTCTGTCGCCCCAGAGAGCAGTACAAGCAGTTACTTCGAGCAATGCTTCAGAGTCAGTCGGCGGCGAGGGCCGTAGAGGCATCACTTCAGCATCCTTCGCTTCAAGGCAGTCATCGTACAATGCTCGCTTAGGTCACGTCGGGCGCGACGCTAAACCCCCACATCGGCCACTAAACTTTGTTATTTTAATTCTCCGCCGGTGTGGGAGGTAGCAGCATTATATTTCTTTCGATGCAAGTTTTGACACATTAATAACCTGTAAACTACGTGGCGCTGGTCTGTACTTATATATTTATCTCTGAACGGTTCGTACTCAACATACTGGAAATTCGTATGTGAACTGTGTCATTCAAATGATAAATAAAGTATAGAACAAAATACTCTGGAACTTTATTTCTTAATTAATCAACGTCAATTGTACTGGGTCTCGTATTGTACCTTTGAGCAAGCCATGGCAACGTAAAATATTCGGCAGTGTAAACTGACGAACGTTGCAAAATGGCACCTAACTGTGGGGCTGCAATATTATAAATATGGCTTAACGAGCCGCGGCAATCGTTACAATGTATGTTAATGAAGAACTCAGTTTCACACATTGTTCAAATAACACTTTAGAATAGTAATTGTAGGTTTTGTTCTTATATCACAATTCTTAAACAGGAAAAGGAAAATAGAAAGTGGACACAGAAAGCATGAACATTCACAATTACTTGAATATACAAAACTTCTTTCTAGAGAGATACAAATTTTTTTCTTGATTTCACAATCGTTGCCTTTTTCACAATACAGTATACAGCTTTCACTCTCACTTTCGTCGTAACATACAGAAATCCACATGAGTTAATCTTCTTTTAACTGACATTCCTATGGAATCTATCTCAANGACACAGAAAGCATGAACATTCACAATTACTTGAATATACAAAACTTCTTTCTAGAGAGATACAAATTTTTTTCTTAATTTCACAATCGTTGCCTTTTTCACAATACAGTATACAGCTTTCACTCTTACTTTCGTCGTAACATACAGAAATCCACATGAGTTAATCTTCTTTTAACTGACATTCCTATGGAATCTATCTCAANTACTTTCGTCGTAACATACAGAAATCCACATGAGTTAATCTTCTTTTAACTGACATTCCTATGGAATCTATCTCAACTCATATTAAAGTGACTTGCAATTTAAACGACTTATACGTGGGATTAACGATTAAAAAAATTTACGATTAAAATTAACTGTTTAAAAAGTGTGTAATTTTTCACTTTTAGTTAATTTTAAAACTAATTAACTTTTGACTTTTAATCTTTAAAATATCTGGTTAACGATTAAAACTAACGTTAGTTTACTTTGCAATCACCTGGAGGCCAAAGATGACGACAGAATATATGCAAATGCCATTAATATCTTGACAAACTTCTTAAAAATACGCAATGTATTTAACTGCCGGCGAGTTGCACACCACAATATACAGATCAATACACTGACATTATGTACTGAATCGAAGATCATCGTTAATAATACGTAACGCGATTGTGAGGTAGGTGTGATGCCATCGCCGCGGTCTATTGATACAATCTCTCACTATGCAAAAATCACAGTTGCACAGTTGATAGTACTCGTACAGCATGCTGCGCATTACAATTGCTTTTGTAGTCACTGCACTGGTCTGCTTTCGTGCTAAGTTGTGCTATAAGAGTTTATTTTGGAAGTTTTATTTCAAATAGTTTTGTAGAATATTGTTAATTCATCATTATGCAGGCCTATCTGATTCGGCATCCAGGAACCAAATCGTGATAATTTTTTTCTGGAACAGTAAATTGCGATTTTTTAATGTTTTGAATAAACATAGACGAAAATCTTTTTTGAGAATTTATTTCAATTGTAAAATTTTTGTTGTTCTTTAACTTGTAACTTTAATCATTTAATTTTGTTGTAACTTAAACTTCAATCAGTTAATTTGCATGGATTTTAACTTCTGACTTTAATCAGTTAACTTTCTCTTACCCTAACTTTAATAATTTATATTATTTTATTAACTTTCCCAAGTATAGAACTTATTGTGCATAATATACTACTAAATTTAAAAAATACTATATTTTTATGTTGCATCATGCATATTGTTTGCAACTAATTATTTTAATTTCTTTGCTGGTTATTTTCCACACCTCCTTCCAAAAGCTGTTTGGTGTACTATACATGCGCACCATGTATTGACAGCAGTCTGTTCCGAAGATTTTGCTACATTTTGGCCAATGCAACGCACAGCCCACGTACCTACCTACGACAGTTGTCAATATGGGTAGAGCATTCCTGAGCTTGTGTGCTGATGTCATGAGAGATGCTCAGGGAAAACTGTTGGAAAGTGGCAAGAAGAGAACAGTTTCAAATGTTTTGAACAATCTTTTTCAGCAGCATCCTACTTTACCTTCTGAAGCAAGTAGCTGCAATCGCAGTTGAAATGACTGACATGTCTGTTGCTATATTTTCAAATTAGTATGTCTATTCATGAAATCATATTGTAGGTCACCTAAACGTAGCTTCAGCAGCAGCCAATCGATTATGTTCACAGTCGAAGGATGTGTAACTGGGATGAAAGTAGAATGAAAGAAGTAAAGAAGCTAGAACTTGGTTATCGAGCTACGTATTTATTTTCTGTTTATTATGTTGCGGCCGGTTCACTGTCAACTACTGTTGTTGGCTCTAAGCTATGGTTCGTACCGTATAAGAAGGCCACTTTTTGACAGCTCGGCGAAAGTAGCGCCACTGTTTACATCTAACTACGTATCCTTCCGCCATCAGCTGATCGGCCACATAACTGGTCCGGCGAGTAAGCACGTCTAGGAGGTGCTGCCTCGTGCGGCAATTGATGAACTGCTAGGGTGCGCGGCAGGCGGCGAAAGAGTTCTCGAAACGAAGTTTGGTGTGTGTTTGTGCGGTCGTTCGTAAACGTAATGTAACTGGAAGGGCAGGAACGTGTAGAGGGGAGCAGTGGGAAGACGTGAGTGCAACACACATTACAGGTATGGCGTGCTAGTGCAGCGAGTGTGCGGTGTCCCACTTCTCCGGAAACAAGGTGCGGGTTTTCGGAGAACAATATGGCGTATGCTTCGCAAATGAGCCAATAGGTAGCGTGCCCAACAGATTTTTCGACGATAGCGTCTGTGTAAAGTAGACTGTTGTTCTATTACTGGATGGGTACAAAAAGTATTTCAAATATATTTTGTAAAATTATTAGAAAAAATAATTCAACAATATTATGCAATATTTTTGTATGCTTTTGGAATTAATATCAAGCACGTAAGAAAAGTGGGGTTGGAGAGGGTGGTATACGACGTGAAAAAGGTTTCGAGATCAGGTTTTATTTCTATACTGGTTGTATTGTTATGCATTTCATTTTGAACACCTATACATTACTATTTTATCACAAAGTTTAGATTCTAAAACTAAAAACTGCTGTTTTATGACCACGTAAAATAAAATGTATTAATTAATCTCGGAACTCTTTGTTATCACGTATTTTCAGCTTGTCTAATGTGCATCGGCAGTGCACTCAGAATAGTCAACGTAACATTAACTTTTGTTCATTCGTGCATCAGCTGATACAGGATTTTGTAAATGACACGTTGTTTGTTTTGAATACATTAAATTGCCACTCACTGACTGTCAGAATGTGGCCTTCTTAAATAAAATGAACTATAGCTGTCTCACATTTCTTGCACACTTTATTCAATTTTTCAAAAGGAAACATTAATATGGGAGTGTACTTTTGGGATTTGCTGAAGCACTCGGTTCTAAACTTTAATTATGGCTTAAAGTTTGGAACTTACTATACATACATGCATACAGAGTAACTTGAAGACCCCATTAATGTAAAGCTTAAAAATTTAAAAAAAATTTTACTAGTGGTGTAGCTTTGTAAGACACCCAGATGCCTGGCATTCCTGTTTGAGAAGTGGTACACACTAAAATATTTATTGGCTACTGCTACCATTAGTGCAAGAGCTAAGAGCTGGTTTTCTTGAGTTTTTGGTTACACTTCACTATCCTACCTTAATCTGACAGAAGTCATTTGTCTGTTGGTTGCCATCTTTGAAAGAAGCCTGGAGGACACGTGATTTTTATTTATTGCCTCTTAAGTGGTTCTGGGTTTGTCAAGTAAACTGCTCCAATTGGAAAAGTAGTATAAATGTACAGGTGTTTGAAGTCTAGCCTGATGCTTAGTTGTCAAAGGCACACATTTTCCTTAAAAACCATTTCACGACCAGCTGTACTTACAAACACTTTAGTTCAGATCCATATACATGATCATTTTATGTTAATATTCACATGCTGAAGTTTCTGCTCGCAAACCACGGATGTTGAGTTTCAGAGTAACTGAACTCTTATTGGCCCAGTCAGGTAAAGCAAATGTCTTCTCATGAAGACACATGCGATAACCAAAGAAAAGTTGCAGGGGTGCACATGGCATACTGAAGTATAGCTTGTGCATAAATACTTTTGTGAAAATAGGAGGCTCTGCCGACAGTTCACAAATATTTCTAACGCCATATAAACCTATGGTTTGTAGTGTTTACGAGATTAGTGCTTCAAAAGTTCCTTTACACCGGATAAATAATTCTTGGTGTATAAGATAAAATTTAATGTTAGCTTTAATTAAAGAAACTAGATTATTGGTGCTGAGGTTTAATAATTGATTTTCATTTGAAAATCATTTTTAAATTGACTGAAATAAATCATGGCACAAATTTTTACAACTTAACACATTTATTTTTACCTCAGAAGAAATGTTATCATTTTAGTTTGGCTGTTAGTGTTGCAATTAGGGTCTGTAAATATTTACTGTAATGAAAATAATTGCAGATTTTTTAGAAGTGGAAGGGAGGGTAATATTTTCCACTTCAGTTGAACTTTTTATTTACAGTTTTTTGGAAGACTTTTATAGAATAAATTTTACAATGTATTTTGGCGTTAGAGGATTTTTTTTTATATAAATTTTGCAGTCACTATATTATAGGACAGTTTATGGCTCGTTTTGGAAAATGAACCTGTATGGTCCTAGCTAGTAGCACAGTTTGTGGTCTCATAGTTGAAACGCAGTGCCTCTTATCGTTCTTGAACGTTGCTGCTGCGCCCATACTTCTGCTGGAAGTAGATACGGGGTTGGAAGAGCTTTGTGACGGAATAGCAGCTCTGGCGGGGATCCGGGACCAGAGCTTCTGTGCGCGTAGATCGTAAATATCACTGCTAGAGAGGGGAGCCGCGCTTCAGGAAGATAGCAGCTGGACAGCAGCCAAATGCAACATGTGCGCAGATCTGGTATGCTGCTGTTCGCGCGGTGTGCAAGCCTGCACTTGACCAAGAATCACGCCCGCGCAGCAAAGTCTGTTTTATAGCAAAAATGTACGGCTGGGCACATGTGCAGATGTCTTTAACATTACTTCATTTGTTGTTACATACTTTCGCACACCAAGAAATATTTGTGTGATAAGGTTGAGTAAGTTCCATGTTTACAAATGTGATGCACTAAAATTTGTAGTCATAGTACTCAGCTCTAACTTATCTGATGGGTAATAGGGAATATCATATTAAATGGCCTTCTCGAGGCTTTATAATATCCACGATAACATTAAACATAAACAGAATTACATAGTATTTTTTAAATTCAGAATCATAACTTCTCAGTAACAATATGTTTTTCCAACTCAAATAAATTGTAAACATAATGCTTTCTAAAACCATTTCTTAGGTAACTTTATATCATTCGTATCCGTCACCGCAATGAAAGTGTGCTAAACTGATAATAGTGGATTGTATTGCTTTCATGATGTTAATATTTTGCGAGCAACAATCCTTTGATTTGTTAAATTTAAATTCAAGAAATTCACACCTGGGACGCTGATACACCTAATCACCTTTTTTGCAACAAGAGGACTACGTATGTATCGGAATCAGCCGGTTTTGCTCTTTATTGTCCAGTACCGCCGGTCATGGGTGTGTGCATCTGTATTCATACAGACATGTCCATGTCGTCCACAAAACTGATTCAGTTGTGTCAGCAGCTGTGATACTGACATGCTGTTGTGGATGACTGAAAACTATGCAGGCTGCTAAGCAAGGAAATATTTCTGTCAGTTTAGAAGCAGTACATGCNTTTCAGTAACAATATGTTTTTCCAACTCAAATAAATTGTAAACATAATGCTTTCTAAAACCATTTCTTAGGTAACTTTATATCATTCGTATCCGTCACCGCAATGAAAGTGTGCTGAACTGATAATAGTGGATTGTATTGCTTTCATGATGTTAATATTTTGCGAGCAACAATCCTTTGATTTGTTAAATTTAAATTCAAGAAATTCACACCTGGGACGCTGATACACCTAATCACCTTTTTTGCAACAAGAGGACTACGTATGTATCGGAATCAGCCGGTTTTGCTCTTTATTGTCCAGTACCGCCGGTCATGGGTGTGTGCATCTGTATTCATACAGACATGTCCATGTCGTCCACAAAACTGATTCAGTTGTGTCAGCAGCTGTGATACTGACATGCTGTTGTGGATGACTGAAAACTATGCAGGCTGCTAAGCAAGGAAATATTTCTGTCAGTTTAGAAGCAGTACATGCGAGTTTCGCGGTGCTCTCTGCTAAACAGAAATAAATGCACATTCCATAGTGGTTGTCAAACCAAAGGTGGAACCAGTATTCATCATCATTTTGACTGACTAATCCTGTTACACATCAGAATGCATAATTTATATCTGGTTAAGATATTAAATGTCTAATGGAAACTGAGGTTATCAAGATTTTTTTCAAGCAAACTTGGATTTACTTGTGACATTTCATGTATGTACAAAAATGAACTGACTCGTTAAGAAGCAGTTGAGGTCTAAAAAAATATATTTAACAAGAATACAAGAGTAGCTTTACATAATGGAAGTTATTTGCCCTATCCGTTCACAGTTAGAAAGAGAGAACGCTCTGTTTCAAAGAGATGAAGGGCACTAGCTGTTACAGACATCAGTTGCAAGGTTGGTCATGTACTAATTACAACTGTTTTTAGTTTTCAGTTGCTTTCAACATTAGGGAAAACATGATCTAATCTTTTCAAGCCAGTTGTAAAGTAAAATTACATATTCTAGATAACAGTAACTTCTAGAAATGTTACATCATTTGGGTATGAGAAATAAAGTAAAATCCAAGTTATTGTCATTTTGGTGCAGATGAATTTTTAGTGTTAGAGAATTTTCATATCAGGCTCTTCCTACATAGATAGGTACTCTTTTTTTTCTTCATGACATAACATAAAACGTGACCAAATATCACAAAAAAACAGTTAAGCCCTTTATGCAAAATAATTAACCAGTAAATTATATGATTTTGATTGTTATCAAACATTATTATTTCCTCTCTCAGAGATAACAATTGTTTTGACTGAGGTACATACTGTTTTCTCTACATTTTGTGAGAACTCTTTAGTAAAGACAATAAAATTAGCTGTTAACTATAGAACTGATTTAACTCTTTTTCCTCATTGTCTTAAAAGTTGAATTATTAAGCTACATATTCATGCACTTGGACTCAGAATATAAATTTTCAAGAATAAACAACCAACATTTTTCTCTCTTGTTAAGTTGAGGACAAATTCTCTGGTGTTCTATTGTATTTTAAAAGAATTTATGCCTATATGCCATCAAGTATAAATAATCTTGGTATAACTTCCTTGTAATCTATTTTCCAATAAATGAAATATCCAGTTTACACACAAAGGAACTATTTTATGACAATTTGAGAGTTGTGTGTTTACAGTTACTTCTTCCCTTTATAATGCAACAATAATTTTAAGAATTAATATTAGACGTTTGGCAAGCTCAGGAACATTTATTTTTAACAAATCCCAGTGAGCAAAAATACATATTTCTTGTAGTAAAGATTTTGAAGTTAATTTAGGGTGGGGTGCTAGAGAGAAGACAGATGCTCTTGGCAAGGAAACTAGAAAGGAAGGAGGGGAGGGGGGACAGTAACGAAAATCGCTCGTGATGGGCAAGGTCAGTCTAAAATAACCTTGCATAAACACAAGAGTTTGCAGCACAATATTCCAGACCAATGTTGCTGCACTAACTCCCATGGGCCGCCGATAAGAGTGGACATGTTTAGAAGTGAGGAGTGATGAAAGTGGAATAAGAATGGATATGACTGAATTAATGTTTTCCTAATGTCAACAAGCTGAGTTACGAAACCCATGCACAGTGCTCAAAGTGCAATTCACTTGCTTTCTGGTTACTGCGAACATGTGATCACGAAATAATAAAAGTACTTATCAACTGAATAAAAAAAAATTCTACACAAGTCGAACTGTTGTTTCAGTTGGCAACAAGATATTTCTGATGTGTGACGTCACATTCAATTTCAAAATCCTTCTAGATCAAAAATACTATAATAAGTCGAGCAGCAGAAGTCTGTGAGTGCAGCAGTAACATTATCAAAACATAGAAAGTACTGCTTTTCGATTTAAGACCACTAACTGTGTTAGTAGTATAGAACCACAGCGGGTCATTTCCCAAATGAATAGAAACTGTCCCCTGGAAAAGTGAATGTGTAAGAAGTTTATTTTTCTAGTAAAAGTAAAACATAGATGTGTTAATGGCATGTATACGTTATCAGGAAGATCAGGGCCGGATTTCTCACATTGCTGCCTGTAGGCCCATGAAAAAGTGCCGCCCCTCCCCAATCTTATATATATATATTTTTTTTTTTTGTTTATTATTTTACGATCTATAGCAACGAGACCAGTTGCATCATCATGATTTAAATTACCACATTAATATGTTAAAAATATTTCCTTTTGACAAAGTGATTAATGTTGCATGCAGTATCACACTCTTTCTTTCTCTGTTTTATATACAAGGCATTTTCCTCCTATATCAATGTTTGTAATGTCTAGGCTTAATATTCTCTCCTGGCATGGGATATTTTTCTATGCTATACATGCTGCATTTTGGGTTCGAACCACCTTTAGCACACATGCTCCAAGGAACAGCCTCAAGAAATAGAAGCACATATGATTAATTTTGAATCATTTACGTACAGTTGTTTTGCATTCATGTACAAAGCCAATTTAAAAATAGTTTAAGTCTCCTCCCAAGATAGATTATGAATGCCACAGAAAAGCAAAAAATTAGAACAAAACAAACAGCAATACAATAGGATTTTTCATCTTCGCTCTACTAATTGTCGCTGTGTTCCAACAATAGGAAAGATGTATGGACACAAGAGTAAACGCTTAACATTTTTAATTACTGTAGGAAATATTACTGCAATGAAAATGCATAACTTAGTATTATTTAATAGCAAACAAAATATTTTACATCCAGTTAAATATTTATAAAAGTACAACCTTTAGCAGCAGTAAAATATATTAATACACAATTTCTTATTTGGGTATAAATTCTTTTTAGCCTTCCTTTGTGTAAAGAAATGATCACGTCCTCGAAGTCCAACTCCAACAGGATGTTCAGTAGTGGTATAGTGGTCAGACTACTTCCCACCTAGACGAACCGGGTTCGATTCCCAGCTGGGTCGCTCCTGGATATTCGCATGTGGGAATCGTGCTGGATGATGCCGCTGGTCGACGGGTTTTCTCGGGGGTCTCCCATTTCTTCCTCCCTCCCATTTCTTCCGCCCTCACATTCCGGTGCTACTTCATACTCACCTCGCTGTACCCTCATCAGCTCTCAAGACCTCGATGTTATGAGCTGCCCAAATCTCTTCACTCTCTCACTCACTCACTCACTCCTTGAGCTCAAGTAAAATTCATGTAAGTTCTTTTTATTATCGTAATTTTTTGGTTCTCATTGGTAATACGATTATTACGTATTAAATTATTTGTCCTAACTTACTGTCAAGTGTATTTGTTTCCATTTTAATAAATGGCTGCACATAGCTACTTCACATGTCGCAATCATTTTCAGCATCAGTAAAACATTTTAATCATAATTCACAAACTCACCACCTCTATTTGTGTTGCAATATATAAAAATTTGTTGAAACTGACAAAAAAAAATACTATCACTCGTTAGCTGCTAGCACAATGAAACTTGAAAACCCGAAGCTCAACGAAGTTCTACTAGAAAGTCTCATGCTCTATCTACACCAGTTTCTGTCCCCTGATAAATATAAACTGGAAGTTTGCATTGCTGGGTACGGAGCCAACAAGAACTCTTATTAGTATCATTAAACAGTAGACTCCCAAACACTTATCAGTCACATTAATTGGATTTATTGTGGAATTGTTATATGTACCTTTTATTCCAGCACATAGTTATGCAAAAAAAACTCTTTTTTTTTTTTTTCTTACCGTGTTATGCCGCCCCTTAAAAAGTGCCGTTCTAGACCCGGGTCTAGTCGGCCTAATGGGAAATCTGCCCCTGAGGAAGATGAACAGTATTCTTGGGAGTCGTGCTGTAGAGGTGACATGATCATGTATCTATACTGAGGATGTCTTGCCTTGAGGTAGTATCGTCTGACACGCGCTCTATAGGTTGTGGGTTCGATGCCACCCAACTAAAATTGCAGTGGTTTTTCTCACAGCACGTCGGCGCCCGGAAAAAAAAGTTTCGTCGGCGATGTCTTATCGCTTTCATGTGTCAGCCGGCCGGGACGTGCGAGCGCCCCGGGGTCTCGCGCAATTTCCCAGAATCCGCGACGGCAGCGCTCCGGCGGCGCGCGGCGGGAGTTAAGGGCCCTCGCCAACTACGCAGGGCCTTGTGCGCGCTCGTTTGGCAGGCGCAACCTTTCTGGCCCATCCTCTTCGTCTCCTCCCTGGAACCTCCCTACCCCCCTTCCGAGTCTTCAATCATTCGCCCGCCGCCCGTCGCAGCTGACAGTTCCCTCCCGAGCAGAGATGCTGGAGTGTGGCCAGGGGGATTCAGTTACGCCCATTTATCCGATCGCGTTCCTCCAAATCTCCCGCGAGATTAGACAAACATTCGTCCTGGAATCATTTCGTACCCGGATGTGTGAAATTTAGTCTTGCAACTAGGTTCCTGTTACTGGCACTAAACAAGCATGCAGAAGATGTTCGGAAACTCAGTGCCCAAGCTCCAGACATAGTTTCTTTGGACCGATAGTAACACAAAAGTCCTCTACACCTATATCCGGAAACGTATTTTTATATCAAATAATTGTGTGAAAAGTTGCGGCTTACAACATCGACGGAACGAGGCGGTGCGATCATGCATGTAGAGCAAGCTGCATAGGTCGTAGGCGCGCCCATCATTCATGGATTAAGGCCGATTCACGTGAAGTTAGCTTGGAGGTCGTTGCGTTAACTTTGCGTTGTGGTTATGCTCGGGGTATAGATCGCACAGCAGTGTATTCCTGTGTTAGAGTGACGTAATGTTAAACTTTCCGTGCGAGAATTCGACCCAACTTCAACATGACGTAAAGGTAACGTAGTCTCGGCCAATCAGTTTATAGTAACAAATATTAGTTTTTGTATGTATTTATTTCTATTCCTGCGAGGTTGTGTAACGTGTTAATGTCACATGATTGCAATGGAAGTTTAAGTTTTATTTTCTCACGAATGTATTTAAATAATAATTGCAAATAAGCGTATCAATTTAGGTGAGTGATGAAGTTATTATTACCACATAGATGCAGATATTTGAAATTTTTCTGTAAAGCAGTGTTTTAAACTGTAGCGACAAAGCTGTGTCTTTTCTGAACAGTCGGCTCTCAAGACTTCTATGTTAAGAGCCGCCCAAATCCCTTCACTCGCGTTTCTGAACAGATTGCTGCATTAAAACCCTACAGTCACTGCTTAAAACAGAATACGCGCGAAGCTAGTTTGTGCTGTTTTACATCGCCTTCGCAATTCTTCCGTACGGCGAGTCGTAACCTTGAGGCGTTAAAAATTACTTACTAGGGATGTACTTTAAGGCCCATTTACACAGCAACAAGAAGCGAACACGCGCAAACGAGTATCAACGAACCGAGCATTCTCACAGGTGTAAAAGGTATGCGAGCGCGAACCAGCCCGTGTTCGTTCAAGGTTTGGGTTCGCATTGATGATACGTTCGTTGTCAGTTATTCATCAAAGCACCGAAGGATATGTACGTTCGCTCAAGTTCAAGGTTCGCTCCTCGTTTACACCGGGACGAACAGAGCCCCCGAATCAAACAGGAGCGGACGGAAACATGTACGGATGGTTCGCTTATGCTCGATAGCACGTGTTCACCGGATATGTATGAAACGTCAATTGATGATTTACTGTTGAGGGTTAGTAAGTAGGTTTTTTTTTTCAAAGCAGGAAACGAGATACGTTTTTTTCAATCGGCTTCTCCCTCGCATGTTAGTAGGTTGGGTCAGAAAGATAGATAGGGAGGTAAGGAGGAGGAGAGAGAGAGAGAGAGAGAGAGAGAGACACGTGTGGACTAAACACACGTCAGATGAGTACACGGTGGCTAGAAGCGAGACGTGTCGCCAATCACCGAGCATGTTGATCAGTGGCGTAGCACGAATTGCTACGGGCGATTGAAACCACCTAAGTGAGACCGGGAGAAGGGTAACTGTGCTCCATAGCTCTTGCCTGTCTTCTCGCTAACACTAAATCGTATAAAAGATCCGTTGGGTTGGCTACCCTGCAGTCATGGTAGATTACGTCAAAAAGTAGTTCATTTCACGAACTTCTCAGAAGAGAGTAAAGTAATGCACCCTATTTATTTAATGCATATTATTTGTATTAGCTGTAGATGGAATCGACGGACACATTGTATCATATTCTTCACAAAACGCTCACATTTTATCTCACGTTTTGCTCCCTCGAAAGATGAAGTTTTTATGGAGAGATGGCGACAACGCAGTGGTCGTTCGAAGCTGCGCGTGTGACAGCTAATGGGCGTTGGAAAAGTTCTGTTGAAAAGAAACGTAATTTCCGCGATCACCCGGCACCAGGCCGAGCGTGCCGTGTTCTCGCCCTCGGCAGATGGGAAAACACGCTCCGCTCTATAAATACAGGGGGCCCCGAGCCTTGGGTTGGGTCCCACTCGAGGGGACGTCAAGGTCACGGATCGTTTAGGGCGCAGAAGCAACCTCGTGCGGCCGACGGAGGCCCTCACTCTGCGAACCCACTTTTAACGCCAAAAAAAGACAACAAAGCGGTCACGTGACGTGTTTCGACGAATACGGTGCCAGTTCACCCCTTCTCCCCATCCTTACAACCATAGCTTTATAATTTGCCTTTTGTGTCTTGCAGAGATGACTTTTCAGACTTCTCCTTTCAGTAGAAATAGTTTCACGTGTTTTTCTTATAACAAAGGTTCGCAGTGCCAGAACCCTTCTACTTCTGGACTTCTTGTTATGAACAAAACAAACCGAACTATACGACATAACGAAATGCATATTAACCTACGACGGTTGCTTCTGAATTAAAGTGATGATGATTATATTATTATTTTGTTATTCATCGTCCCTTCGGGAATTTCATATCATTCATTTTAAAATAATTATTTATTCAACATTAATTTTTTTCATAGTCCGAAGTGTTATTTATTTTAGTTTGCAAACAGATGGCGCACACGTGAAGTATTTTGTTTTAAAAACGTGTAATTGCAAACACACTACGCGCCAGGTAAACTCCTCTGTTTCAAACACATAAAAAGAGAACTAACAGGGGAGCAAGCAACAAAGCTCCACTCCATTGCAATGCGGTTTTATATTACCTTTGGACCCTGAGGTCCCGAGTAGGAATCCCGTGTAAGCCGCGCGTGTGTGCCACATTTAAGTTTAGGTTACTACAGTATGTAAGTCACCAGTTAATTTTTCGTCGTTTTGAACTGTCACAAATACGACCAGGACCAGTTGTGGTCGAAGGCTATGGAAAGCTGCGGTACAAAGGACGGAGTGATTAAGTAAATAGTCCCACTGCGCAGGTAGAAAGAAGCCTTATGTGCTGTCGACAGTGTGTCCGTGGAGGCGTGGATGTGGCCGTATCCCGATCCCAATTCCAGTGACGTCACACTGATGCGCACACGTGCATAGGCTGTTCACGGTTAATTAAGCACTTTTGAAAACAACTTTTGAAAATTGTAACTGCCCGTATCTGCATGCATTTTAACGGGCACGTTGACTGGCATGCGCCCTGTAAAGTTGGTAACGACGGATAGAAAGTAGTTCCATTTCTTAACCTAGAATTAAAAGTGCGAGGTTTACATCTGCGAATACTGAAATGATTTCTATTTTTTTTTTTCGCAACGTGCAAGTGTAAGAATTAGGAAATTAGTCAAATGTTTACTTTTCTAATAATTTCAGTCACTTAACCAACGCCTGAATGAAGTGATAAGGTCTACGGCAATGTTAATTTCACATATGGTGGTAGAAACGCAATGCTCATTCAAAAGTGCTCATTTTACTATGAACAGCGTATATGTGTCCACAATTGACGTGTTTGAAATGAAAGCTTTTCACAAACTGCCACCACAGCAAGGCGAAAAGTTTAACGTTATTCTTCTGATTTTTAGATCATTTGTAATAACTTATCATAATTAATTATTTATTTTTTTTTGCGTTTTTCCGCGAAGATACCGGGGAACATTTAAATATTTTTCTATCGTCTTGGAACACAGCTTGGAATCAAAAGTGCAAATTGGCGAATATGAGTCACGGTTTGCCTTAAAATAAGGAAGATTCTAACAACGCCATGACGTCAGAATGTCACGTGCACCAATCAGCGTATATGTTTTTCGTAGGACAGTTTTCAGACGGTCATTGTCGGGAGAACTTTCCGACACACGCGTCCAGAACTGTCTGTGTGTCTGCTAGCCGGTGTGGCGCAGTATTTTGTGGTGCCGTGAGATTTTGAGGAGATACAGAATGTTAGGTAATTCGCGGATACGGACTGCAGCACACGAATCTGTGATCAAACTAAGTAAAAAAAAAAAAAAAAAAA
>NQII01000223.1:417456-449833 GCA_002778355.1 Clitarchus hookeri | reverse complement strand
TTTTTTTTTACTATAAACTCATACAAGTTCACTATAACCACGCCACACAAATGTTTTATACACCCAATCAATTGATCTCGACGAGAGCTGTTGATTAAAACTCAAACGAGCGTCGTAGCTACTCCGCGTCAAAAGTTATACTACGCGGAAATTATGTGACGCGGCGAAACGAACTCAAAATAGCGGTGCCCCCACCCCCGCCGCGCACGACGCTTCGCAGTCCTCACTCAATGTAACGAATTCTTTGATCATTTGGCAATCGAGTAGTGTAATTGAACTTTAGATGTATACGATAGATTCGGAGTTGCAATGCCAAACTCTGTATCCCGATTTTGTTATCATTAGATTTTCTGTATTGCCCACAATGGTTGCAAATTTTAAAGACGTATTCACGTCAAAATACTCTTTGGTAAAAAAAAGTACGAGGCCCTTCGTTTACGAGAAAAAGGACATGAAATGTCAAGAAACCATTGTAGCAACATGTGGTAATCTGATTAGATAAAGGTGACGGTCTTACGGCTTACTGTAAGGCTCCTTTCACACGTTCCGATTATCGCCCGGCAGCTTACCGTCCGGGAGCAAGCAACATTTCATTATTCCGGTTCTACTCCGATTTCAACCGGACGGGCGAAAAATTGTCGGGAATAACTACACCTAATTGTGTGTGGTCGCAACGTGATNTAATTTGGCAATCGAGTAGTGTAATTGAACTTTAGATGTATACGATAGATTCGGAGTTGCAATGCCAAACTCTGTATCCCGATTTTGTTATCATTAGATTTTCTGTATTGCCCACTATGGTTGCAAATTTTAAAGACGTATTCACGTCAAAATACTCTTTGGTAAAAAAAAAAAGTATAAGGCCCTTCGTTTACGAGAAAAACGACATGAAATGTCAAGAAACCATTGTAGCAACATGTGGTAATCTGATTAGATAAAGGTGACGGTCTTACGGCTTACTGTAAGGCTCCTTTCACACGTTCCGATTATCGCCCGGCAACTTGCCGTCCGGGAGCAAGCAACATTTCAGTATTCCGGTTCTACTCCGATTTCAACCGGACGGGCGAAAAATTGTCGGGAATAACTACACCTAATTGTGTGTGGTNGTATTCCGGTTCTACTCCGATTTCAACCGGACGGGCGAAAAATTGTCGGGAATAACTACACCTAATTGTGTGTGGTCGCAACGTGATCATAGCGATGTCGAACCTTCGCCGCCGTCGTACAAATAAACGTCAACGAATGCATTGGATCCACTCCATTTTTTCAGTTTTCTTTCTTAAGTAAAGCAAACAATAATAACTGTTCCATCTAACAAGCAGTCGTAAAGATTTTTTTTTTAATTAGTTTTTCTCCACATCTACTTCTACCCTTAAACAACATATGCCACACATATCGGTGTCATTAAAGTTCATAGCAATAAGTTATTAAATCTTAACGTAACTCACAAATATAATTCTCATCAGGATGACAAAATATTATCCTTGACACTTGTGGAATGGCAATGTACCTCCAGGTCCATTCCTGTGGTGAGTAGCCTGTTTATATTATATAATATCAAAAATTACTTGACTTGTAGGAATGAGGAAATGTTGGATAATTGAGAAATATGTTTGCTATGGATTCGAATGTTACGCCATACTGCAAAAGAGAGAATTGGGCCCCTTATATATTCTGTTAAAAGAATTAAGAGAAGATGAAAATGAATTGTTTAATTATTTCCATGTGCCAGTCTCGTCTTTTGACAATTCGCATTGACGATTAAAACTACATATACAGCGCCACAATACGAAAACGAGGAACTGCATTCAACCTGTGGAAAGGTTGGTTATTTCCTCAGGAAATAAATTTCTGAATATACAAGCGGCTTAGGGATGTTAAGGACTAAGATAAAACGTGCTAGTAAGAATTACTCTATATAAAGTGTTCAGTTTAAGTGTAAATGCTTACTATCACAACATAAGTTGAGCTTACTACATTTACAGGCTATCCACTACATAAATGAGCATGGAAGAAGAAAACTGCTTTGAATTAACTGATACGCTATCTCTGTGTGCTGTATAGTGTTGAAACTATTAAATTCAGAATGCAGATTAATTTCACTTCTCATAGAAGAATAATGTAGCAAGATATTGCCCCAATAATTTATTGAGTTACAAAAAAGGCTTCACCGAGCCTTTTTTCCTATTTCTGAATATTCTGTAGGGAAATGGAATTATAATAACGTACAGTTTGACAGGCCGGTCTATGCCTATTGCATTCAAGCACGTCCCTACTTTGTACAATCTGTAATACAGTTTATTCACAGTAGGAAGTTACGAGAAGGTAACGTGGAGTAAATACAGTGAAATGTGTGTGACGTTAATGTAACTATTATAACCTAGTTTCATATTTTTTCATTTTATGTCCACGAATAATATCGTAGTAAGATATTTGGATCACTTAATCACATAATAATATATATATGTATATTCGTGCGGTAAATGAACTATAATTACATATGCGGGTATTATTCATACTATATACAGAATGGCGTGGAATCCAACCAACAAACTTCGCGAGGTGATTCCTTATGCAAAATCAAGTGGAACATATACAGAACACTTCATACATAAATTTAATATTAAGAGAGACATAAGATTTTGAATAATACAATTTTAAAATGTTTTTTTTTTCTCCAAAATATAGGAAACTAAGTTAAATTAAACTAAAATTAACAATTTTATGATGGTTTACTTAAGCAGTATATTGTAATTAACAAAAAATAGTTCTGTTGTTGCAACTGCCCAGAACCCACCGTCTTCATGTTAGGCGCACACAAAGCTTCGGCTGCAGCGACACAGTGCCTAGTACATAGGCAATACTACATGCATGCGTGTATGGCGTGCTGCTCAGTCCACTGCAAAGATAATGGCGGAGCACGTTAGTACATGCTGTCCACAGCATGTACTATACATTTATAAGCTTACAGCATTGAAGCTGTCTGTTTCTGGAGACAGTCAGTATGCGACTCCCTGCAGGGAGTTGGCTTTGCTTACGCGCCTGGAACTGTGCTGTCGCCGCCGGAAGTTTCGTGTGCTTTTTATACGANATTTATAAGCTTACAGCATTGAAGCTGTCTGTTTCTGGAGACAGTCAGTATGCGACTCCCTGCAGGGAGTTGGCTTTGCTTACGCGCCTGGAACTGTGCTGTCGCCGCCGNCTGAATATTCTGTAGGGAAATGGAATTATAATAACGTACAGTTTGACAGGCCGGTCTATGCCTATTGCATTCAAGCCCGTCCCTACTTTGTACAATCTGTAATACAATTTATTCACAGTAGGAAGTTACGAGAAGGTAACGTGGAGTAAATACAGTGAAATGTGTGTGACGTTAATGTAACTATTATAACCTAGTTTCATATTTTTTCATTTTATGTCCACGAATAATATCGTAGTAAGATATCTGGATCACTTAATCACATAATAATATATCTATGTATATTCGTGCGGTAAATGAACTATAATTACATATGCTGGTATTATTCATACTATATACAGAATGGCGTGGAATCCAACCAACAAATTTCGCGAGGTGATTCCTTATGCAAAATCAAGTGGAACATATACAGAACACTTCATACATAAATTTAATATTAAGAGAGACATAAGATCTTGAATAATACAATTTTAAAATGTATTTTTTTTTTTCCAAAATATAGGAAACTAAGTTAAATTAAACTAAAATTAACAATTTTATGATGGTTTACTTAAGCAGTATATTGTAATTAACAAAAAATAGTTCTGTTGTTGCAACTGCCCAGAACCCACCGTCTTCATGTTAGGCGCACACAAAGCTTCGGCTGCAGCGACACAGTGCCTAGTACATAGGCAATACTACATGCATGCGTGTATGGCGTGCTGCTCAGTCCACTGCAAAGATAATGGCGGAGCACGTTAGTACATGCTGTCCACAGCATGTACTATACAGCATTGAAGCTGTCTGTTTATGGAGACAGTCAGTATGCGACTCCCTGCAGGGAGTTGGCTTTGCTTACGCGCCTGGAACTGTGCTGTCGCCGCCGGAAGTTTCGTGTGCTTTTTATACGAAAACGGTGGGTCGTGGACACTTGCAACGAGAGGGCCATTTTTTTTGTTAATTATTAGGTCATTCAGCTCAATAAACCGGCTTGAAACGTTCGTAATTCCTGACTGTAATAAAGTTGCCTGAAAAAAAGAGGGTGGCCGCCTTTGTTATTTTCATTACGAGTGATGTATTCATGAGAGTTTGCTCGTAGGTTAAAGCTCCCGCTGCCATAAAACAATTTTCGGAGAATTGCACTTTAATTTCACTTCGTTTCCGATATTAAAAAAAAAAACTTTTAAAATCTTGATTTACGAGGGCTTGTATCTCCCTTAACATTCAAGTTAGGTAGAAAGTGTCCTGTACAGTTTCCACTTGATTGTGCATAAGGAATCACCTCACGGAAGTTTATCGGTTTAATTCCGCCCCCTTCTGCATAATAAGGTATGTATGCAGAATTCTGTAATTGTTTATTCAAAAAATCTGTCCCAAACAATAATAACATGAAAAACATTTTTTGCTGTGAAATTTTTTTCTTTCTTTAATGTGAAGTGTAATATTGCGTAACTGATACTTTAATGTTAACCTTATTACTTGGGCAAATACTTCAACTACGATGAAATTCTAACAACGGAATTTTTTTGTTTTGGGAGACACTTAGACCTTGTTTATACACGGTCACTGTTTATTTACCAGTTATCGTGCAGATACGAGAAAAATGTATGTGACGTTGACAATCACACTGCTAAACGCCCAGAACTTTTGAGAGTTAAAAATACCGAGTTATTGGGGAAGTAAAGTAAGGTTCACCGTATTATCGCAGTTTCACCTACTGCCGTCTTCAGCCATATTTGTCTTTTGCAAAAGACACGGTGACAGCGTAGGGCCCCATGATCAAGTTTAATCATACAGTTAAGAAGAGAATTATGTAAAGCGTGCAAATATGTCTTATAAAAAAGTTTTTCTCTATCTGCCTATGGACGATCTTGGAACAGGTCTGGACACATCTACTTTCGTATGCAGAGTTCTACTGTTATGTCCTATGCTCTGTGCGTATTTTAATTTTATTTTGAACCCCTCACAAGCCTACTTAGAGTTGGGGGAAAAAGGTAGTATCGTTCTTCGCAGGCGTATGTATAGGCTATTCACGGTAAAGTGAGCACTTTTGAAAGCCCTCTCATTTGGAATAGTAGTCAATAAATGCATTTTATTTTAGCCTTAGACGTTAACTTTCAAGTGCGGTGGAATATACACACTGCACTTATTGCTTACGTGGCATTAGTTATTTAAAAAGGTGGTTAAAGAATAAAAAATGGCAGGAAGGAAAAAGTGCTCACTTTACCGCGAATAGCCTATAGCTGCCTACAACGTGCGTGCAAGTTAGCTGTGGTTAAGTTGGCAGCGACGTAGAGCGAGCGGCGTACGAGTCACCTTGAGCGCCACCTGAGCGCCTGTACTGGAGCCAAGCTATTTGGGCGTCGCGTGAACCGGGTCACAGGGGCGTCAGGATGGGAAACACGGGGGGTGCGCGGGCGGGGCGTCTGCAGGGAGACATCAATTTACCTCGACGCCGTAAGGTTTTTTCTGCAGTAATTAGGCCACCAGGCCTCAACTCAAACTGGTTTGTGCAGCAAGCGACCGGTAACTTCACTACTCGCATTTACCAAATCTTCAGTACTCACTGCGCTTGAGAACGGCTAGGCACCGCAGACGGACGTGAAACGAGTAGGCTATCGATGTGTTTCTGGGAATCTCTAGTAAAAAAAAAACGTCTCAAGATTACATCTGGCCGTAAAGAAGCACTACAGGGTGATTCTAAAATCATGGGACAAACATTGAGGGGTGGTAGAGCTCACTAAAACACGCAATTATTGTATAGGAATATATGAGCGGAAGTGACGCGTTGAGGCACAAACACAAAAACATAACACATTAACGGAAACATAAAATGTTCGTTAGCAGCATACTTAACGAGTGATTCCGTACAGAAAATGTTAAAACAGTTGCTGGAAATGCATCCACCAACAGTCACGCATGCTTGGCGACCTCTACATATGGCGTGATTGGCTGACAATGGTGGCGTGCGTGAAATACCCGGCGTATTTGAATCTGTTCGCCAATCACTCCACCGACGCTACCAAGCTTGCATTACTGTCGGTGGTAGCAATTTTGAGCAATTATTATAAACATTGCTGTAAAAAGGCATTTAGCGGCGACGTTGTAAACAAAGACTGTGTTGCATTTCATTCATGTGTTATTTTTGTGTTTGAGCCTCAACGCGTCACTCCCGCCCATATATTCCTATACAATAGTTGTTTATTTTAGTGAGCTCTACCACCCCTCAATGTTTGTCCCATGATTTTAGAATCATCCTGTATACGACGGTATCTTCCAAGACTGCAAAGTGCTTTCACGTGTAGGTGAATTTCTCGCAAATTAGAATCGTAACATTAGGATATCATCACACGTGAAGTAAGCCAATGGACTAAACTGCAGATGCCACATTCCTATTGCTCAGAAAAGCTCTACAAGTGATATTTTTTTAAAAAACCAGTTTGACTTTTTTTTTCTTGTTGAGGATAAAAGCGAAAAGTGACGGCCGTGGATAATAGTTACTTACATTTCTTGAAATAAATGTCCCAGGAGTCAGAACATTTGACTTGCTGACAGCACTGGGTGCGCACTGAAAAATAAAAAAAGTGCAACTATCACGTGATCGCCCGAAACGATTGTTTGTTTGTCGGCCACATTTGCACTCAAGCTGCCGCACGGGCTCTGGAGGCAGTGCGGCTAAAATGGCA
This sequence comes from Clitarchus hookeri, assembly GCA_002778355.1. Classification (NCBI taxonomy): domain Eukaryota; kingdom Metazoa; phylum Arthropoda; class Insecta; order Phasmatodea; family Phasmatidae; genus Clitarchus; species Clitarchus hookeri. Next base: position 442,969 of record NQII01000223.1, on the reverse strand, counting down.
CCGAGTGCGCACTTACTCAGTGCAGTCGACAGTTGGAAGATGGAAGAACGGCTCTTACTCAAGTGCGAGCTCCTGTAACTTGAATACGCGGCTCTCGGCCAGTGCGCACTGAGTGCATTCCAGTGCAGCAATCGGAAGACACTGAGAAACACGTGTATGCGCAGAAACTTAGTTTACATGTGATATTTTTCTAGGGAGTTTCCTTACAGCGGTTAAATTGGGGATCGATGGCCACCGTTAAAATCGTGAATTTTAAAATTTCACCTTCCCAAAGCGGAACCGAACTTCTTGGCAGTAAACGGGTGTTCCCACGCGGAAGACACGACCTACAGCCAACCAGTTATCGCGTTGTTCAGTTCATTTTTTTTTTTGCACGTCCAAAGTTTTGAACTTTGTAACTCACAGCTACGTTTCTCGTTTCTTTACACAAGAATTTTTGATTGCGCCTTCAGAACCTTTGCTTTCCAAGTGGCTCACATCAAAGGGAAAAAAAGTTTCTATATTTTTAATTTGCCGAAACAACCTCGACGAGCGAGCTGACTTTCTTCGGCTCGGCGGCGGACTGCTAAAAACTTGGCCCCCTTCTGAAGTCACGTTCAGGGACACCAACACAACAGAAGCCTTCGTCCCTGTTTCTGTTTTCCGTTCTGGCTTGCCTCATGGCTTTCCGCGTCGGAGAGACGTTCCATTTCCATTTTACTACTGTGCGCAGCGCCTTCGTGATAAAAGTTTTTCCAAGAAACTTTAGCAAAGACGTAGGCGAATAAAGCAAGTTCTTCTTATTATTATTTATACGGCGTACTAAAAGAGAAATAGGATTTGTAAAAAAAAACAGCGTTAAAGATATCTGGAAAACTATTATTTGAGTTACGAATAAAATTAGTTTACAAATAAAAATAATAAATTTTTATGCAAAAAAATATTACACACTTGATTACACATTTTGTGAGAGTNAAAATTTTTTATGCAAAAAAATATTACACACTTGATTACACATTTTGTGAGAGTCTTTTGTGTGCAGTTTTAGCAGCTCTGATAAATTGTTTTTGCCAGTTGTAAGTAAAGTCTAAGCCCGTACGGTGTTGCATGTTTTATGGAAGAGCTGTAGCAACAGAAAAGTGCGTCCCCAAGGAATACTCGGTAGTAAATTANCACGGTGTTGCATGTTTTATGGAAGAGCTGTAGCAACAGAAAAGTGCGTCCCCAAGGAATACTCGGTAGTAAATTACTCTGTCCGTTGCCCAGAACAGATGCGACATTGTCTATCTCTGTTCTGTGTTTGCATGCTTGCTTCGCAGATTTCAAGGACATGTGTTGAGGGTTTTCGTATCGGGAGGCTTTGCCCGAAAAATATATTGTTTTTTGTTCACAATATTTTTGTGATGTCTTTGAGCTATTGAGTATTTTATGAGTTTACATACCACACGTTCGTCTAGTCACTTACATTCATTAGTTTATAAAATATTTCGGGCACACTGATGCTGCGTGATGTAAATAAATATATTACGACGACACTCCCGTTAGTTCTAAAGATTCAAATGTTCGTGGCAATTTTATTTTACAGAAGTTTGTTAAGCTTTTGTGAAGTAATTCTATTATTAAAAATGAAAGTGGTTAAAGCAGTATAATTGATCTTAAACGGGGCCGCGGTGACTGAGCGGTTAGCCTGCTCGCCTCCCACCAAGGCGAACCGGGTTCAATCCCCGGCCGAGCCACTCCCGAACCTTTGCATGTGGGAATCATGCCAGATGATGCCGCTGGTCGGCGGGTTTTCTCGGAGATCTCCCTCGCTGCTCCATACTCACCTCAATCACCCTCATCGGCTCTCAAGACCTCACTGTTAAGAGCCGCCCAAATCTCTTCNTATTATTAAAAATGGAAGTAGTTAAAGCGGTATAATTTATCTTAAACGGGGCCGCGGTGACTGAGCTGTTAGCCTGCTGGCCTCCCACCAAGGCGAACCGGGTTCAATCCCCGGCCGAGCCACTCCCGGACTTTTGCACGTGGGAATCATGCTGGACGATGCCGCTGGTCGGCGGGTTTTCTCGGAGATCTCCCTCTCTGGTCCATACTCACCTCAATCACCCTCATCGGCTCTCAAGACCTCAATGTTAAGAGCAGCCCAAATCTCTTCACTTACACGTATCGTAAACGAGAAGAAACAACAGAAAAACATTAATTGCTGTTTTTATTTTCAAGTTGAAGTACTGCAAACGATTCACTGTTCTAGTCGTGACCGCGCGGCAAAGCGTTGGTTATTACAACTTTGACGCGGCTCCAACTTTTAGACTTCAAAGAGATAACAATTCTGACTGACAACGATAGCCTTACAACTTAACTGAGAACTGTGGACTATTGTGTTATACTTCTTTTTTAGGCGGATGAACCTACTTAAAATGTATTTATCTCGTGAGTGTTGGATGACTCTCGACTGGTGAACACTGATGTATAGGGACAGGTGTTTTCCCGCTAAAATATTTTAAAACCAGCTGCACTCCAAAACACTTTTGTTCATATGCACTTTCGTGGTTAGATGATTATAAATGCCGCGTGCCTCAAGTGNCTGCTCCATACTCACCTCAATCACCCTCATCGGCTCTCAAGACCTCACTGTTAAGAGCCGCCCAAATCTCTTCACTTACACGTGTCGTAAACAAGAAGAAACAACAGAAAAAAAAATTTCTGTTTTTATTTTCAAGTTGAAGAACTACAAACGATTCACTGTTCTCGCCGTGACCGCGCGGCAAAACGTTGGTTATTACAACTTTGACGCGGCTCCAACTTAGACTTCAAAGAGATAACAATTCTGACAGAGACAACGATAGCCTTACAACTTAACTGAGAACTGTGGACTATTGTGTTATACTTCTTTTTTTAGGCTGATGAACCTACTTAAAATGTATTTATCTCGCGAGTGTTGGATGACTCTCGACTGGTGAACACTGATGCATAGGGACAGGTGTTTTTCCGCTAAAAGATTTTAAAACCAGCTGCACTTCAAAACACTTTTGTTCATATGCACTTTCGTGGTCAGATGATTATAAATGTCGCGTGCCTCAAGTGCGTGTCTGCGAATCATGGACGTTCATTATCGGAGTACTTAATTCTGATCGGCCCAGTCAAATAAGAACATGCCTTCTCACGTGGACACGCAGGCAATAATCAAAGGAAGTTGTGGTTGTGGAACGTGGGATATCGAAGTCCGTAACATGGCCACACACATTTCCCCGACAGCCATACAGCCTCGTCCGAACAACTGCGTGCTCGCGAGTGTTTCCGAGAGCAGCGGAGATCAGGGACGTCCGTCGCTTTTCAGCGCGTCGCGGCGACGATGCTCGGTGGGCCCAGGTGGCGTCCTTGTGAGACGGGAGGCTGGTGGTGGTGGCTCGATACGCCGCCGAGTGCTGTGTTCCTCTCCCTACTCCCCCCCATTGCCCCATCTTCTCCTGCGACCCCTTTTTGTCCTTCTTCTCGAAGTGCTAAATCCGTCTGGCGGCTCTGCGGCAAGATGCCCGCCCCAGTGTACCAGGCGCTGCAGCCCCAGTCAGACCCGCGCTTCCTCCTTGCTTCCGGAGACCGGGATTACCGCCAGCAACAGGTTAGTTTCGCCTCCCTCTGCTCTCTCCCGCGTCGCGGACATCCTTCATCCTTGTGCCGGCATCGCGATAGCACGGCAGACACGACACGGTTGTAAATAGGCTAACCCACCATCTCCTTGGTATCTAAAGGCTGTTCGCGGTAAATTGAGCACTTTTAAAATCCCTGCTTAAGATCTACTTGTATGCGCATTGTGTATTATTCCACCACATGTACAATTAACATTGTCTCAGCACTTTATTCGTGCATCAGTCACGTGAAACTGTGGAATCATCACGGAAGTAAACATTTTGCACATTTACTTATACGCATTAAAATAGCACAAAGCAAAATAAATCATTTCAGTATCCACGAATGTTTACATAACACTTTTATTCCAACGTTAAAACATGGGACTACTTTCCTTCCGTCGTTGCCAACTTTATTAGGCGCGGGCCAGTCAGCGTAGCCAATAAAATGTATGCAGGTAGGGGCAGTGGCATTTTTCAAAGGTTTATTTTAAAAGTGCTCAAACAAACGTAAACATCCTATACATAAGCTCTTTCCTGCGCGAGAATCACCCGTACTATAGTCTATTTGCGGTTTCTTCACACGTTTTGAATCGAACCTTTGAACAATCACCCCATGTATGACGTCCTTGGTTGTTTCCTGAATATGTCGTGTACCACGAGCGTCTTGTACTCGTCTTAACATGAAACTACCTTATTTCTAGTCAAATTAAACTTTTACTTATAAATAGAGACCCGAGTATTTCGCAGATCGATGTGGCAGTAGGCTAGGCTTTGCAGTCCTCCATAAACACGAGACACTGTCGATTGTTTATTGGTTGGCGTGATCAAGTGAGGCACTTGCGCATAATGTTCCAAAGCTCACTCATATTACTGCTTCTTGCTTATTACCGCCTCACAGTTAAATGGGGCGTGTATAAACAACTGCTGTCTAATCACAGTATCAGGAGAAAATAAGTGTTTGAAGTCGGCATCCCCACAGAACGATTTCGCGAAAATACTCGGGGACTCCACTTATAATTTATGTATAATTTATGATATTTAACATGTAATTAATACGAATGAAAACGGTGAGAAAATAGGTATGTTGGTAATGCCTAGTAATAAATAGTTCTTAAGCAAAATATTATTACACTGAGTGCGCACGAATGCTGTGCGTTGTCCCTTTGGTGTGATTTTCTGAACTCTGTTAGTTAAGCTTCGTTTGCACGAGGCAGATGAATATCATGGTAGTAGAACTTCAGCAGGGGGTCAGAAAAGTTGGAAGTAACCGTGAATGGACTGAATTCTGTGTAAATGTGTGTATTTTAATCCCATATTTTTCCTTGGGCCGTGACCATCCTATAGCAACTCAGGAATCCCGGCGGTACAATACATTTTTTCGAGGTGTGTATATTGTAGGTAAATAGTTCCTTGACTTCACAACTAACGTCATGTACGACAGTCATTATTGTTGACATTATTTTTCTTATTTTTGACTTTATTCGGTAATTCCTTCCCATGTCCACCGATAGCCTACCTACTCGACGGGTGGAAATGTGGTCGTAATCACACGCAGGCGTAAAACGGCGTCGCCTCGCTTGTAAACATTTTCTTCTCGTGGATTTCATCACGCTTGCGAATTTCGTCACGTTGACGTCACACAAGTCTCGATGCTTCGTCAGTAGTGGGTGGGGTCGACGCCCTCCCACTCAAGATATTTTATTTTTATTTTTAGATACACAAGGAAGGCTGTGTGCTAAGGACGATAGCATAAGGAAAATACACATCGAATGCCCTGCCGCCCCTAAGGCTAGGCTACAATCGCTTTGACGCTTCAGTAACACGTTTACAGTAAGTCGTGAATCCGTGGAGGGTGTTATCGTTGCCGCGACGCTGAACGTCAAACGCAACGCGTTAAAAGTTGGCCAACATTCAAGTCTTTGCGTTTAACGTTTGACACTAGCCAATCAGAATTCAAGACGTCACAGACAAACGAAAACAAATAGTACAAGCGTTTGGCAGTAGGTGGCACAACCGTCGTCATACATTTATATTCTGTTAATGTTATACGAAATCAATTAAAAAAATTACGGAAAAAACATTTATAAATAAAAATAATATTGCGCGTAATTATGAATTTTGCGTAATCCGTTTTTCTACAAAGTTTTTTTAAAATACAAAATAACTAAAAATATTTGTATATATTCACTACCCTTGTTTTTATTTTTATACCTTATGTCAATTGTAGACAGACCAGTTTTATTATGGCAACGTTTAACGTTTAGCGTCAAGTTGGTTGAAGACGGGGCTTTACGCCTATGCCACTGGACTGGTGTGCAGTTTGTTCAGAAGTATGTAGCATGTTTCTCATCACTATAAGAAATTATTGTCAGATTTACCACGCCAGTGTTTCCGTAATGTCAGAAAGCGCGAATGGGTTTCCCCATACATGCACAGTAGCGATCTTACATTCGCTCAGGCAAGTTTCAACACGCGGAGGAAGTTTTTAACTTTGTATAATAGCAACGCTTAACATTCCTATGTTTGCAGTATGATGTGTAGCATTATTCACATAGTGTGCAGGTTTAAAACACCCATTACAGTTTAGGAAGTTTGCCAAAAAATCGTTTTACAATGATACAGCANTGTTTCTCATCACTATAAGAAATTATTGTCAGATTTACCACGCCAGTGTTTCCGTAATGTCAGAAAGCGCGAATGGTTTTCCCCATACATGCACAGTAGCGATCTTACATTCGCTCAGGCAAGTTTCAACACGCGGAGGAAGTTTTTAACTTTGTATAATAGCAACGCTTAACATTCCTATGTTTGCAGTATGATGTGTAGCATTATTTACATAGTGTGCAGGTTTAAAACACCCATTACAGTTTAGGAAGTTTGCCAAAAAATCGTTTTACAATGATACAGCANTACATAGTGTGCAGGTTTAAAACACCCATTACAGTTTAGGAAGTTTGCCAAAAAATCGTTTTACAATGATACAGCAGGCAGTGTGTAAAAATACCGCCTTGGCTACGCTGAAAGGACTCCAAAACAAAGTCCGTATACACAAGATGTCTTCAAAAAATTTTTCCCCCGTAGCCGTTTTAAGTGTGTTTATTTTTGTAACAAAACAGACCTCGGATGTAACTCAACTATCGGGTCAAGTTAAGTGAGCGTCTCACATCTGCTAAGGAGTTCTAGTTCTTGCTCATCTGCGAAGTGTACTTTGCCGGGCGCGAAAATGGGTGAAACGGATGTTCTCAAAATTGATTTTACTATAAAATTTCTGCAAATATTTAAACCCCTGTTCGGTCACGAATTAATTTGTGAGCAGAATTGTTGAAATCGTGTCATATTTTGGTGTGCGCTGTGTTTGTGCTGAATGCGCTTTTTTTGCAACCAGCGAACAACGTGCTGCGTGCTCAAGGACGTCACCATTAGCAATTCATAAACGAGAGGCATGCTTTACCCGTCGGGAAGATTCTCAAGGCATTGGGCACTAATTATTCGCCGACCGTGTTAAGGACGTGATAATGTTACCGCTTGAATTCCCATGTTTACACGATTGCACGATAGCTTAGGCCTAGAGAGGCGTTGAGGCATTTGATTAACTTGTCAGTGCCGTCCTTATCGCTTCTATGCCACGACGACACAGATCAGTCTTGTGCAGGCGGAAGCCTTTAATATAAACCTACCATTCGTACAGCACTAAGAGTACTCACTGTAAGTGCTTCTAAAGTGGCCGCTCGAGCAGCAAAACAACGAGACTTTTTTTTTTATGTAAGTGTTAGTGCTCTGACCTTTCCTGCTCGGTGCCTTGAAAGACTAGAAAAGAAAACAATTTGCGCACTAGAATATTTTTGGTTAACGTCTAAGGCATACGTACAACTAAACGTCTCTATAACCCGCCTTATAAAAAAGGGGGGGGGGGAATATTTCCTTTACAAAGTACAGCATTTCTATAGGAAAATTATTATGAAAGACGGACTGCGTAAAATGCTTTGTGCCGGTGACACTAACATGTGAAGCAGATACTAGAAACAATTAAATATTCACCGTTCATTTGCAGTGGGGAAAATTAACCAGCGCCATGATGAGGCCTGAATAATGTGTCCAGTGAGAGTACGCCGTAAGTTACCAGCACTGACAGTCTCGGCGAGGAGATGTAGTAAGTGGAACACGCACTGTACATCGGCTCTCAAGGCCTCGCTGTTAAGAGCCGCCCAAATCTCTTCACGCACTCACGTACTATACAAGGCAGCCTTCGAATTTTGTCACAATTCTCTGATTTTGCATGAGTGTTTCTTAATCCCCTCTGGTTCGCGCTGCAATTTCCGGGTAAATATTTACCCACCGTATCTTATTTTCCAGCAGTTGACAACATTGTCGCATTCCTTACGTCGTGAATTCGCAGGGTCGCCGCGAAAGAAGTTACCATCGCCATTTTCAGTTTTATCTTAACCGGCTTGACACGACCGAATGCGGCAGCTGCTTAGAAAAGTCGAATTATTTACGTGTCAACATAACTCGGTAAATGAACCAGTGAGCTGCGAATAATTATTCAACATTTTGCAATTACCGAATTGCATATAATAAAAACTTGCCCACAATTTTTTTTTTCACATATTTATTTTATTTGGAGTACAGTTTATAGTCATTCCAGGACGCACGAGTTTTCGGTGACTGACAACAGTTTCAACGAGAGGAAAACTAGGCGAACAAATTTCTTTATTGTTTATGTGATACAACTTAACACTCATTGAAAAAGAAATGGACTGCGAGATTGAGATCCGCCTAGTCCGGGAGTGAATGCCTATATGGCGCTTGAACAGTGTGTTTGAAGTACTCGTTTTTCCTAGAAACTATTTAAACGTGCGTCCAATGTGCTGACACACGAAAAGAGCACACACTTCAGACGAGGGCTGTTGACTGCTTTCAAGACGTCACGCACATTAGAAACAACCGTTTTAGAGTACTGCAAAATGGCTAAAAACGGCTTTTTTCAAAGCGCCGTATCTCAAAGCATACGCGTCAGATCCATGCAAAACTACTCTTAAGGCCCTGCACTGAACCTTCGTACAGACTTTCCACCAATACAATAACAGGGTCACCGCTGAAAGTCACATATATACATTTAGTGCGACGAGAACACTGCGCGCCAGTTCAGAGTCTTGCGCTTAGCGACGACGGGGCACTTGATGCGCGTGGCAGTGTCGCCCTTATTGCTCCCGCGCTTCTTGGTCTCAAACGCGGAAGAAAGCACCAGGTAGGAGGGAGCCTTAACTTACACTCCAGTTACCGGACAACAGGTGTCAATACTATACTGTGCACTTCCACATCGTACAGAGACATCCAGCTCTTAGAAACGCCTTTAGTCAAATCGCTGATACTGAGTTTTTTCATGTACCCTTACAAACGAAGGCGTGAGAACTGTTGCCAAAAATTTTTTACGAGGTACTACAGGAAATATGCAAAATTTAATATTTGTCGAACTTCGGTAGGAATGTTGCTAGGAACTTTAAAAAAAAAATGCTGAGTAGTTTATACTAATCATTATCAACTGCGGTATTCAGTCTTGTTACTTTTTTTTTTCTTGAGCAACAGGTTAACAATATTCTTCAATAGTTTATTTTTTAAAATCAAATACGTGTACGTTTTGAACCCGGTTACAGCCAGCAAGTCTTATAAGCGACCCCCGAATGGATGAAAATTCCCGGAAATGATGATTGACACGATGATGTCGGCTGTTTCACGAATATGCGTAACAGCACAGACTTCTTGTCAATATCAACACATATGCTTCCTTACGTCTTAGTTGGGCTGACGCCTCAAAAAAAAAAATTAGTATCTGGAGACGAAATAAGGCTGCTCGGTCGCCAATATACTGGCCAGTATTATTCCGTCACATGCCGTGCAATTAAATTTTTTTGGAAGTCTATCAAAAACGCGAGATACAACTTAATTAAGTTTCGAGACAGAAATAGAGATCTAATCAGTATAATGCTCAAACGACATTACATCACAGCATTTGTATTGTTAGTTTACAATCGGCGCACTGGCTAAGAATATGACGGTAGAAATTTCACGTGTCATCTGTACATTTTCTTGTACTCTTAGGCGAACTGGGTTCGACTCCCGGCGAGGTCGCCCCCGGATTTTCGCAAGTGGGAATCGTGCCGGACGATGCCGTTGGCGGGCGGGTTTTCTCGCTGAACTCCCGTTCCCCCCACCCTTACATTCCGGCGCTGCTCCATACTCATCTCGCTTTACCCTCAAGGGCTATCAGGACCTCGATGTTAAGAGCCGCCCAAATCTCTTCACTCACTCATTAAGCATTCCGCCCAGCAGGACGTATTCTGTCCAGAAGGGCGAGAGCGCTAAGGACGACCCAGGCACGCGCATCCCATGCCTCATCGCCTCTATGTGCAAGGCACTGAACAAGTGTGCAGTCTTTCCTTCAGAAACTTACCCCCGAGACAACTTTATAAAGTTATTTAATAAAATATTTGTAACATTTTCTGATTACCAAAAAATTAACTAATAATATTTGTAGTTTCTAGTTCCTTGTCGTTAATTTACATCGTAATCGTGTATTCATAAACTGAGCTTTCAACCATGCACCAAAACGGTAATGCAGAATAATATCTGTTTACATTTGAACAGATTCGTTGGGCGTGGTCTGTGTGAATGTGAACTGAACTAGGCTTCAGTGTGAAATCATCCACCGGACACCTTGGAAAATTCTTTTAGTTACGAGTATAGATAACCGTGCCGTTAGTATTTTCGACCTGCTGCAGCGCCCGTCCGTGTCCCGCCCATTACTGAAGGACGTTTGCTCAACTCAGAAAAAAAAATTTCCGTTGTTAAATCTGCAGTGCAATCACCAATTTGTTCATTGAAATCAATGTTTACAAACATGTCCTAAAAGAAAGTACAGTGATTCCTATTATGTATGTAATATCAGCATTGATCTTTTAAGTAACTTAACAGTTACAAATAGTCTCTTCAGCAGTGTATACGTAAGTATGTATCGAAAGGTGAAAGTTTAACTGATTACATTTCAGTGGCATTTGATACGAGACTAGATACCTGAGTTATCCAGAGTATCACACATAGCAGTAATCATATATAGCATTTAACTAATATAATTATTTTCATATAACAATATAAAATTTTTATGAAGTTAGATATAAAAACCACAAAATCTATACAAATATTTAAAACCACGTGCGTGCTAATCCAGGCATTACTACAGTAGCTACATCTCCGCGGTAACTATTTTTTTCAAAATCACATTCCAATTACAAAACTATTTGTAATTCCTAAGGGGGGGGGGGTTATAAAAATCCACTGACAGTTCCCACCTTAAGGCAGGGGCAGGGTCTGCGTATGCGNTTTTTTTAGTTTTGATATTTTTATGTTGTTTTTATAAAAATTGTACACTATTTAAACTATTGTTAACTCTTACTGTCCCAAAAAAATCGAACTCTACTAAAATGTTTTCAATAAAATGCCATCATTAAATTTAAAATTAAATTAGAGGTGGTGAAAATAAAACAACACACATACATTTACAGTTCTATATTTAAAAAAAAAAATCAGATGTTTACAAACCATTTCAGCCTCTATAAAGTTGACATTGACTAAACCACAAATCTAAATGAGAAATTGTAGCATTTGATGGCGTATTGAAATTGTGTCCCCTGTCATTTCTGTATACGTAACTATTCTGCGACGGTATTCTGGCTTTGCTTCCTTCCACTTGTTGGCTCAGTCGTACAGGAGGTGTCTACTAAGTTGTGATCAAATTACGAAAGCTGTTAAAAACGTACGAATGCTGGTAGTTAAGTCTGTCTTCGAATCAGTTTTCTAAAAAATTGTCCTGTCCGTGGCCGTATGCCTGCTGGGACGCGTTGCACCACAAAGCTTCCGTCTTTCGCCTCTCGTGTTGGCCGGCGGCCCAGTTCGTATCAGCTCGGAGCTGGCGCAGGGGTCTTCCGTGTGCCAGCGGGTTATAAGAGGAACATGCAGCTGAAACACACCGCCGGCTGACGCCTTCCGACTTTTAATTGGATTCCGCGGCGTACGTTCGCGCAAGACGGTCCTAGCCGAGGGCAACGACACGCATTTGCTCTTCGCCCGTTATGGTAGCGTGTTAACTTCTCTATAGGCCCTTTCACACCATCAAAGCTCACTTCGAATTTTCTTCACATTTTTTTTTTTTTTTAATTTATATATTTAGCGTATGGCACAAGCGTATCGTGCTATCAGTACGTTAGTTGGTACATTATGACTGACAGCGGTAATCATACAAAACCAACCACAACAAATCATATAATACATATTACAAGCAAACCACCAGTGTTGAGTCACGTAGAGGAAATCGTGAAGGTTCCCTTTACAGGCAGTCAACGCACATTCTTGGGTAATGTGATATACAGTTAGCTTATCAGCACCTCAGTCACGTCGAGGGGACAATATTTCCCCCCATCTGTAGAGCAAAACATTGCATCTACCGTGCTCTATGCGAATTCTATTAAGAGTTGCGCAGGTTCTTCGGGGCAATTCAAACCTTGGGTTTTTTTTCCTTTGTGCAAGGTATTTTGCGGCATTGAACTTGTGATTTTTCTGCCCATTCTTGTGTCCATGCTTCCAGGAATGTTGAATTTGAATTCAATTCTTCAATCGCTTGAATGCTGCGTGACGTCACTCGGGCGTCATAATCGCTGCCGTTTTGTCTTTCAGACCATTGGAAAACTTATATAGCCTTCGAATATTTTCGTTCAGAACATGTTCTATATTTCCTTGAATCCAGTTTTTGCGCTAGCGCTCCGAATTATTATAACAGTACACTGCACAAATAATATGTAGTGTCTTAATACAGTAATGTATGGGCATTTAAGTTACTAAAATATTTACGTGTATTTATTTCATGCAAAAATGTTTGTTTTTGACAAATTATTTTCGCATGGTGCGTGGTTTGTAGAGGTGTTAAAAAAATTTGCTGAACGGAATAATTTTTTTAACTGAAATATTTGCGGAAAATTTTCAAGTTACAACTTCAATATTTATTAAATACAGCTGCATGTGTGTAAAGCCTTTCGAAACAAGTAATAGTTCAATTTTTATTGAATACAATCCAGCTAAGTGCATGTGAGCATTTTATGTTTTCAATAAGTTTAATTCAGTTGGTTTAATTCAATAAAATGTTTGATCGTGTGATATGGTCTTATCCCATGGGGCACAGAGGGTAATTGGTCCTGCGCAGGGACAGTACTATTTCGCTTTTTAAAAAAATTCTGACAATATTTGGACTGCGTCAAAATGCAGTACCACGTGCTCTTGTTACCTTCGTGTATAATGACCTCTTGTTCCCTTCCCGAAAAGGTATTCGTTTGTGATTTCGGACAGCTCTTGTTCGTTTTCACCTCGATTAATGTCCCGTCGAATTCCACTCTGCGAGTTTCACTCGTGTCTGCGACAGTAGCGAGGGTTTTCCGCAGCCGTGCAAGGTTTTAAAGACAGGTGAATTAAATAACTTCAAACAGAAGAGCGTCGACAACCAACCAAGGGTTCGAGGAAGAGCATTCGTCGTGTCATCTTGGCTGAAGTGGACGTTCTAGGGTGCATTCGTGCCCTTGTTATTTGGACATCTGTAAAGTGACGTCCCTCGGGATGCACCTTCTCAGGGCACGAAGCCAGGTAAGGGCCCTTAGCGAGACAATTTGGACACATTCGTACTTAGAAATACTGCAGGATTGTATTAGCCTTCTTTATTGGTTAAACTATACCAGGTGTTTCAGGGGAAACGGACATACATTAAGAGGTGATAATATGAACCATTCTGAAGGGAAAACACCAATAAACATATGCTCTATTCGCAAAAGTGTCTGAGATGCAGCTATGTGAAACGGACAGGAATGGGAACGGTACAGGTGATGGTAAATTAACAGATCGTTACGTGTTGGGTTTTATTGTGTAAATTCCCTTTATAACACATGTTCACAAACGCCACCGCCGACCTTATGCATCTTGAGCTCGTGTAGTCAGATGCTGTGCTGCTAATCAGAGTTGGTGTCCACATTCTCCTTTAATGCGCGCACAAGCATTTAACATCAGAGCAAGCAATACCTTCTCTCGTTTGCGCTTTTTGCCTGTAGACTTCGGTCTTCGACCAACCCCGCAAACAATCTAGCGGAGTGAGGTCGGGTGACCGTGACGGCCAAGCAAGAGCACCGCCGCGACCGATCCAACGGCCAGGAGAGGTTTTATTGAGGTACTGTACCACTGGTCGTGCGGAATTTGCAGGGGCTCCATCCTGTTGCAAGTGCATTCCAGTCCTTGTTGCCAATAGAACGTCCTACAAGTACTCCGGCAACAGATTCTGCAAGAAGTGCAGATACCGTTCTCCGTTAAGACGGTTGTCTACAATAACTGGACCAATGAGTTGGTTATCAATAATGCCGCACCACACGTTCACTGAGAAACGCCGACGTGAGTGTCACATAGCTGTATCTCGGACACCGTTGGCAATATAACACATATTTATTAATTTTTTCCCTTCAGAATGGCCCATACTATCACCTCTTAACGTATGTGCGTTTCCCCCTGAAATATCTTTTATAGGTTGTCAGATGGTAACTATTTGAGTGTGTATAGTCCATTCACGGTTTCTTTCAACTGTCTGAAGCCCTGCTTAAGTTCTACTTCCAGGATATTCCTCCGCTTCATGCAAACAAAGCTTAAATAAGTCTAAAAAATACACCAAAGAGAGAGCGCGCCGCATTCGTGCGCACTCAGTGTAATATTATTTTGCATAAGAACTATTTCTTTCTAGGCATTGCCAACACACCTATTTTATCCCTGCTTTTATTCATATTAATAATAAATTAAACATCGTAGTTTATAGATAAATATAAGTAAGTGTTCAATTTAACAAGAAATTAAGTACTTTTATGGTTTTTCATTAATTAAAAAAGGAATAAAAACAGGGATGAAATAGGTTTATTGGTAATACTTGGAAAGAAATAGTTCCTATGCAGAATATTACTACACTGAGTGTGCACGAATGCAGTGCGTTGTCCGCTAGGTGTAATTTTCTAGACTCAGTTAAGTTTTGTTTACATGAGGCGGATGAATATTCTGGGAGTAGAACTTTAGCAGGGCTTCAAAAAATTGGACGTAGTCGTGAATTCACTATACCTAATTGCTTACCATCCAGGTGTCTTTCTCATAAACGGTACCCTCCCCTCACATGCATAAATTAGGACGGTGGATTAGCCGCAGATGGAACACGCGGAAGGCGGGCGTGCGAATAACGAAGTTGGCGGTGAATGAATTAGCGGAAGGAAGGAGCGTGTGTGGGAACTGCCGTGCTCGCCAACGGGCGGGGAGCGCGGCCAACTGCGCGCTGTAAATGGCGTGTTGGATCGCCGCTGGCTGACTCACGCGGCGGCCGAAAATAATTGCCGTCGAGGACAGCAGCGCGACAATGCGGGCGCCTGACAGCCCTCTCCGGCACGCCGACATCGCGGAAGGACACTGTGTGCGTTCCGTTCCGACTTCCTCTACCGCCGCGAGCCGCCATCGCGTTCCGCCTGAGCTGCGCGAGGGTAGTGCGTGAGCGTGGTGCCACACAGGCGCTGACGTCTTGTGTGGCAGTGCCCATGTTGATTTATCCCTCTCTCCCTCCCCTCTCCCCGGGGTCGTGGTGGTGTAGTGGGCAGACTACTCACCTCCCACCTAGGCGAACCGGGCTCGATTCCCGCTCCCGGACTTTCGCACGTGGGAATCGTGCCAGACGATGCCGCTGGTCGGCGGGGTTTTTTTTGGGGATCTCCCGCTTGCCTCGCACTTTGCATTCAGGTGCTGCTCCGTACTCACCTCGCTTCACCCTCATCGGCCTCAAGACCTCGATGTTAAGAGCCGTCCAAGCCTCCCCTCTTCACTCTACTCTCTTTCCCTCTCTACTCTCCCTCCCCCCTCATTTTTTGCTCATTCATACTGTTCTTTGTATGAGTGGGTATGCGGTAATGGCCGTGTGTAACACTTATTTAATGTGAACGAAGGTTTTTAATATTTAAATAAAAAATTATATTTGAATATTGCTGTTTTTCTTTTATAGAGACCTATAAACAAGATATATGTTGAAAGGCACGAGGCAACCAGTCTACAGTAACCTTACTAATATTATAAATGCGAAAGTCTGTGTGTGCTCCATAACGGCTGAACGTATTTTGATGAAATTTGGTATGTAGGATTCTTGAGGTCCTGGAATAGGAGATATGATACTTTTTATCCCGGAAAATTGTACGGTTACTGTGGAATAACAACAAAACATAATACTGCAACGGCTGGGAACATGACCGAAATATTTTTTTCCTCTGGTGTCAAGAGTTTATGAGTCCGCCCAAGGACCTCTGAAATGGCTTAACGACTGCTATCATTCGATAACAACCGGGGCCGAATATTTAAGGTGCCCTGCGAAGCCCGGAAGCGCTCCGATGTTAAAGCCACTAAACGGTCACCCATCCAAATGTGTGCCGCTGGGAACGTTGCTTAACTTTGGTGATCGGTTAAGATCCTTCAGCCAAGCGCAAAAAGTAGTACCTAGGTACACTTATTTGTAAAGCTACAACTTGATGAAACTCACGTTTTGATTTTCATACATCGACGCTGGAAAGCGGAAATGTGGTAACTACGCGATTGTTGCACAGATACACTCTAAAAACAATACCCTACTTCTTGGCTATCGGGTAAAAAATATTTCCTTCCTTTTGGTAGCCGTAATCACTTAAAAACCTAAGCCAGCATAGTATTATTTTATGATTCTGTTTTCACATAAATGAATTGTATTTTCCCAATTTATTTATTAGCGTATCACTGCAAAACTCAATTGTGCCCGGGTGAAGCCGGGCCGGTTCGCTAGTAAGTTATAAATACTTGATACAAACTGAAGAAATGACCAACCACTGTTTATCAACTCAGCAGGGCGACGTATCTGCTAGCTGAAAAGTGGAGGGACAACCGTCACCTCATCCACCCCCTCCCCCACACTCGGCGCCTATCGAAAGACATGCCGCTATTCGAAAACTCGCGTCGGTGTATCTATCTGTTCAACCAGCCTTAAATTTCGATGGATCTGGTGTATGTGCACCTGAAAATATATCGATGCATTTTTGGTTACTAACAGCAATTGAGCACTGTGCTTGAACCAGGATGTTAGGGCTCGGCGCTGAATGGGCTTATCGTAATCCCTATACCATGGGGGTTGTGCCTGAGTTTAGTCCTAAGGGGAGAATATGCCTGCTCTGGAATTATGTTCGTATCGACAATATGACGAAGTGTTTAATACACAGCCGAAGGGCACTCCTAGCGTTAAATTCCTGTGCCATGAATTTGTACGTTTGACTAAAACCAGAGAAATATCTCACTACATAAACTTACATGTAATTTTTGAACAAAAAGCTGCAAGCTAATCTTGTTGAAGCAGAAGAGTTATTTTGAACAAAAACAGCGCTGGAAAGAACATTTTCTGTCTTTATTGGTTTTTACAATTTATAAATTAGCTGCTTGGATCACGGGATGCTCTATGTAATGCGCACATAGATTTTTTTTACTTGGGTAAGGTAATATTGTAATTTTTTAAATAAGTTTTCTAAAAAAAATATATAAAATGTTACTGCCGACAAGGCACTGGATTGTTTATGGCCTACCTTTTCGGTAGTGCGTGTTGATATTTGTGAAATATATTTGATCGCGAAGTCATGCCGAAGTATGCCTGGTTCTCATTCTGAAGGTCATGGATTGAATCCCTGCTGATTCCGGTGGTAATACCTCCCCCCTCCACCTACAACCCATTCGATGCATGTTATATTCCCATTTCTCTCCCATTAGGTTAAAATTCCGGTTTAACTCATTGCATAAAACGAAAATAATTTAACATTTTACTGTCCGGGAAACCGTGAAGAAAAGCGTGAAAAGAGAAAGGAAGCAGAAAGGAGGACAGAGGGTTGGCGGTATGCATGTGCGTCGGGTCATATATCTACTGGCCGGGTGAAATTTGGAAGCTGGGCACAAGGAAGGATGGGCGTGAATCGCATACATTTCATTCTTCGGTCCACTTGCGCAAAGAGGCTGCGATGTCTTGTCATAGAGCAGCTCTATAGCTAACTGCGCATGCGCAAGCACTACGAACCGCGAGCATATTTTATCATTCAGTGTGACAAACAGACCCGAACTAAATTGGAACCAGCCTAGGATTGCACGCGAATCTGCTTCATATAATAATGGTGATTTTCGTTGTACAATTTTTGTTTAAATTTTAAACAATTAGTGTTTTTGCATGTAAAATTGTACATGAAAAATGTACAATCTACTGATATAATCCAGTTTGTATAAAGTGTATAAAAATCGGGCGACAAAAGATTGGCCATTTAGGCGACTTCAACAAAAACAATCTGGCAACTCTGAGTTGGTCACACTGCGCGAGGTGGTGCGGTGGTTAAACTCTGGACTCGCATTAGGGAGGACCGGGGGTTCGAATCCCGGTCCGGCAATCCTGATTTCGGTTTTCCCGGGGTTTCCCGGAAATCACTCCAGGCGAATGCTGAGATGGTTCCCTAACAAAGGCCATGGCCGATTCCTTCCTCAATCTCTCCTCCCTGAGAAACTTGCTCCGTCTCTCATGACCTCGCTGTCTACGAAACGTTAAACCCAACTACCTACCTGAGCTGGTCACTCACAGGTGCACCGCGGATGGAGAAGGCGGCGCAGTATGCAGCACAGGCGCTTGTTGAGCGGGTCAGTGCGTAGGCAGCAAGGGTGGGCGAGTGGGGGGAGGGGGGTATTTATAGAGACGTCCCCGTTGACGAGTTGCAGCGGCGCGTGGATATGACAGCAGGTGCCTGCAGCCGTTTCAGCACCTGCCTCTCTACTCCGTGACCCGAGTGCCTCGGCCCACACAACTGCGCGACACTTCACCCGACCGCACGTTTACGTTCTTTTTCCGATTTCACCCCTAATATAGTAGGCTATATTCGCGGTT
Organism: Clitarchus hookeri; assembly: GCA_002778355.1. Classification (NCBI taxonomy): domain Eukaryota; kingdom Metazoa; phylum Arthropoda; class Insecta; order Phasmatodea; family Phasmatidae; genus Clitarchus; species Clitarchus hookeri. The sequence continues at coordinate 424,333 of NQII01000223.1, read as the reverse complement.
TCTTCGCACTTTTTTAATCAGACCTTTGAAAAATTACCCTCTGCATGACGTGTTTGATCGTTTTATAAATACGTCACGTACAAACGTTTTGTACATGTGTTAACATAAAAAAATACCTTATTTTTAATTAAATTGAAATGTTACTTATATTCTATTCATAAATTGTAATATTGTACTAATAATTAATATTAATAAAAACGGGGATAAAATATGTGTGTTGATAACACCTAGTAAGAAATAGTTCTTATGAAAAATAATATTACATTGAGTGCGTACGAATCCAGTGCGTTGTTTGTTCCTTTAGTGTATTTTTCTATACTTGGTTAAACTTTGTACGTATGAGGTGGAGGAATATCTTGAGTAGTAAGAGCGAGGCTGTTTGAGTATGCTAGGGAGTTATTAGTGGCCTAAGTACCATTTGAATAACTTGTAAACGGGTGTCGGACAGAGGGATACTAATTGCCGGCATCCTTTAACATGGAAAACAGATCATCCCCTCCCCTCTGGGAGGTGTGTTGTGGTTGACTGACGGGTTCTCCCACCCCTTATGAGGTGAGCTGTGATTGGCCGTTCCCTGTGGGGGTTCCCTTCCGGTGGTCAAAGCGCCCAAGCGACATTTGCCGGACTTTGAAATTTTTCANGGGGGGGGGGTAGGGTTGGAACAGGAGGGTTGAGGAGTCGGTCAGTCCTTGGTTCGAGACCCGTAGAGGGTAATTAGGTGTAATTATACATAATTGCGTAATGAGTCATTGCATGAGTAATTGTGTAACGAGTAATTGCGTAATAAACAATACGACTAGAGAGTAAGTACATGTCACGGACGTTCAGTGTCAGCGTAAATTAATTCTGATTGGCCCAGTTGAGTTAGAAAATCACACACACACACACACACGCACGCAGCCAATAGCCGAAGGAAATGTGCAAGCTTGTATGTAAGAAGTTGAAGTCTAGCCTGGGCATAAATATTTTCGCGAAAAACAGGTGGCCCTACACATACGTTGATAAACTGCCGGCGGCCGCGGCCGCCGGCATTACACTGGTCAAGAGCCGGCCAGTAATGAACGACGTACAGTTTAGTAAGCGTGTCCGGTGTTGTCTGAGCCAATAGGACGGTTGTAAATGGGAATGGAGAGACCAACAGAACTGATGGTCATCCAGTTGAACATATAGGTGACTTGCGTATAGCATGTCTTATTTCTCAGAAAAATCTGTACCGCACTCAAGGGCTACAAATTATAAACTTTAAAAACAAGAAAACTGAGGCTGTATCCCAATTACCTTCTGGTATATACATGTCCATACTTCGCCCCGCCTGTGACGCCACTAAGTATATACTAACGGCATCCCAATTCCTAGTACAGTACACACAGCTTCTTCACTTGCCAAGTAGGACTACACGAAGTCTCTTACTTGCTGGGTGAATTTGCGTGCTTGCGGCGGCGGCCGCCATGTTTGTTTTCAAACGTCACGTACATAACCTATGATGGGAACTTTTTGTGGTTCTACTTACCGGCCGGCCGGTTCAGTAAGGGGTCTCGGACCTTCTCTTCTGAACGCGTACGACACGTCCACGTCTCGCGTACTTCTGCTGCGAGACCAACGCACCATCCGGCCTATTTCAGCTGCACGTCAAGTACACCATTTATTTACACCGCGCCCCGTGAGGCGGGGGGCCTTCTTTGACGGTCCGGATCGTAACACGTCGCGATAATAAACGGTCGTCGCGGTAAACAAACGGGACCCGCGACGAGTGGTGTTTGGAGTGGCACGCGCGCTCCTGGTCCATCTCGTCGTCTTTTGGAGAGTTTTTGCGATCTTCTCGACAGCCGCAGAGCATATCCGACAACGATAACGACTGTCGATTATCGTGTACGATAAACATCCTCTCGCACTCATTTGGAAACGCATCTTATAAATCTCGATACGCACGAAAAAATTATTTTATCTGAATGTTTTTTCAAGTATGGGAAGACCTCAACAGGCATTTACTTGACACAGGGATGAAAAGAAAGAAAAAACACTTAGAGCAGACTGCAGTTGTCGACATTTATTCGTTCTTTTAATATCACCTTTGCAAGATATACTTTTTCCCTAATAGATTTGGTTCGAACGTAATTCTTTAACACTGGCTAAGAGCTCTTCACTTGTCCAGTTGTGAATGAATAATTAAAATACCACTAACGTACACGCGTTTTAAGTTCAGGCTACCCATGTGCAGCTAAATTATGGTTGTTCTAACATATGCACTCGTAGCCATAGAGAAGTTATCCAGAAGCAAAATCGCTGCATTCCCTAGCGTAATGGCTGAACGTTCCAGAAAAACAGCAAGACGTTTCGTGTGCGTGAAGGAAGAGTCCAGGTTCTAGAAACAGGAACTGGCAATTCGCGAGCTGAAAGGCGACATGAACGCTTGATCGTAGTAGCCTCTCAACCCGCTTTCTCACATTTTACTTTCATCTCCACATGAGCATTGTGGTGGGTTGATGATCAGAGCCACGGGTCTTTGCGGTACCCATTTGTAAGTATCGTTTCGAAACTTGTGAGCAATATCGATTTAAATGTGACGTATCGCATCTATATAAAGTATCGAAGATTTGCTATACATCACAAATATCGACAGCGCAGATATTTGAATAACGGTGCATGATAGCTAACATTTTAACATATTAACAGTAAATGCAAACTCGTAAAATCTTCACTAGTCTGGAATCGTTAATACCGTAATCTCGTCTAGGCGGGAATATCACCGGTACTGCAAAATACGACATATTGCTAAACCTCCCACCCATTACCATGTCGCATTACAAATGATAATAGCGAATTATCTCACAGCTGTGAATACAGCCACCGCGTACCTATAGCGGAAGATATGCGTGTGTCATCGCGCGTGTGCATACGACGGACTGATACCAACTGTATGACCAATATACCGCTTCAGAATACATTCGTGTGAACGGAATGCGCATTACGTGAGTTCGTAAAGCTTAACGTAATGCGACCAGAGGTTGGCGTAGTCGTTAGTCGCCAGCTCCATGTTAACGACACTCGGAACGTTGAAATGCTAGCTGATGTGCACGAAGGCAACCCACAAGCCTTTAATTCAACCATGTATCTTTTTTTAAAATGTCCTGTTTCACTAATTTTATACATACTGTAATTAATATGGACATGATAACACGAACACTCTCATTGTCGATGTTCTGGATGTTTCGGTATTTTTAGTATTGCAGCATTTCAGCGTCTGCGATTTTTTGGTGGTATGGACATTTGCAATTTTAATTTTTTTTATTTGTGTATATTTTAAACATCTGTATTATCTATGTCTAGTGTTATTAATATTTCGACGTTGCTATTTTTAATTTTTAAATGTGGGCTGTTTTTACTATGTATTGTCAAAAATATTCAGTACTTTCTGGAAGGAATGTATCGAAACGATATGGCAACGTGGAGGATGTCGCCTAGCGCTAGTCACTTGGCGATTGATAGTCAAAGTGTCTTCAGCAGTGTCGCACTGACTACTGTTTAACGCCACGAAAGTGGCGGAATCGCGTCGCGCCGAGCGGACTAGCGACGTGCCGGCCGAGACAGTCGGGAAGGGTGCGTGGGTCGAGCGGCAGATGAGCACAGACGCCAACGTCATGCCGCCAATTGACGACGGGCGTCGCGTGGGATACGTCGTTCCTCCCTCCGCCCTCCCTTAACCGCCGTGGCTGCTGTGGGAGGACGTAATCGGCGTCAGCACATCCCGCTGTGACCGCGCCTCCTGCGACTCGAGGCAGCCGGCGACGCGAACTCGCGGGGAATTCAGGATCGCGGAAGCAGCATTGGGTCACATCTGCAGTCGTCGGAAGCCGAGGTAAGGTACCGCACGCCCACGTAGGCGCCGGATGTTATGTTGTAGCTTGTGTCGGAGCGAATTATCCTTCAGCAAAGGGGACCGCGGTGGCTTAGCGGTTAGCCTGCTCGCCTCCCACCGGGCTCAGTCCCCGGCTGGGCCACTCCCGGATTTTCGCACGTGGGAATCGCGCTGGACAATGCCGCTCGTCGGCGGGCTTTCTCGGGGATCTCCCGTTTCCCCCGTCCTTTCATTCCGGTGCTGTTCTATTTTCCCCCTCAATCACCCTCATCGGCTCTCAAGACCTCGCTGTTAAGAGCCGCCCAAATCTCTTCACCCACTCACTCTTTCGGTAAACCAGCAATTGTGTTCTTGTCTTCCACGGGACAGCCTGTGCAGAAATGCATACATATTGTCTGGAAAATTTTGGGAATTTACTATAGGGCAATCTAGACTTCAAACACGTGTGTATTTCTGTTATGTTTGCAATTGGGTTTAATTTCATTAGAGACGCCTTGGTGAACTGCAAGGAAACAAGCACCGAATTCCGTGCACCTGGTCCGAGGCAAACCTGGCTGCACACTAAGGCAACAGCCAATGGATACAAAGCCAAGGCTCGAAGATGCATAGGGCAGTGGAGTTTAGCCTACGGGTCGTTTAAAGCGCGAAGTTTTCATATCCCCGCCCATACATTACCCATACATCTTCAGCGATCATGCACTCGAGACCACGAATGTATATGGCTGTTTTCAAACTTTGCTTACGTTTAAACAACAGTTTTATGTTCGTATTATAGATTCTTAGGAACTTTTTCAGTCATTTCCAAACATCAGCCAAATAGATATTCTTAACCCTTTCATTCCCAGCGCAGACAGTTGTCTACATGTTGCGCGGGAAGGTTATATTTGAGCAGCGCTGTACACTGCGAGGCTCAGCGCTTAATGATCTTACCTGGAGGTAACTTGATTGATAAACTGTGCTACTGCTCTGCGTTGTGACTGGTCCATATCTCCGACCACTAAACACGGTTGTATTAGCGAATGAGGTTCTTTGTCAACTTAAGTACAGCAGACGTAAAAAAAAAATATTTTATTTGCAACACCTAGAGTCTTAAATTAATGTGGGAATGAATTTGTTAGTAAATTGCCTTGAACAACTACTAAGATTCGAAAATAACCGTTACGCAAAACGGTTGTCTGGCGAGTTGAGCGAGGTTCTGGAATTTTTGGCGAAACGACTTGAAGCAGAATTATTTTTAAGACGAAAAGAATTTGGAATAAACGTTTTAGGCTGAACGACGCAACTCTGTCTCCTCGCCATAGGAGTATCGATGGCTACGTTCTTAGGACAGGTCTGGAATCTGACTTATTCTCCTAGCAGAAGCTGATGTCCGTAGTCAGTGATTGGTTAACAGAGCAGACTGTGCCACGTGTCTTATCAGTCTGGTTCTTAAACAATGGATTCCTTTTTGTAAGTTGTTATGCGTTAACCAACCTAATTAATAACATATTGTAATATGTATTTAAATATAGTCCATTCACGGCTACTTACAACTTTTCTGAACCCCTACTGAAGTTCTACTTCCACAATATTCCTCCGCCTCATGCGGACAAAGCTTACCCAAGTTAAGGTTTATTCTACTCAGGCTATGAACAAAACAGGATTTCTTATGAGAGAGTTTGGCATGGGGAAAATTTCCGCCGCTAGGTTCTCATTGTTCCGAAAGGTAACTTTTAATTAAAATTTTAAGCTACGTGAATAATGAAAGAGAGAGATTTTATTTAGTTACGAAGTTATTTTGTATTTGATTTATGGTTATTGCAATTATCCTGTTTTTTGACGTAGAAAATAGAGAAAATCTGGTACACATGCGACACTAGCGTACCAAATGGCGAGAAATTTTGGTTACCAAACTCTTAACATTAATCTTCCCAACCTGAGTAGAAGTAATCTTACCCAAGGGTAGAAAATTACACCAAAGGGACAGCACACCGAACTATTTCTTACTAGGCATTATTACCAACATGCATATTTTCTCCCTATTTTATTAGTATTAAGTGTAAATTGAATATTATAATTTATATATAAAACATAAGTAAAAGTTCAATTTGACCGAACATCAGGTGTTTTTATGTTAACACAAATATGGAACGATTGTGACACTAGACACAGGAAACAACCGAGCACGTAATACATGGGGTTATTTTTCAAAGGTTTGATTCAGAAAGTGTGAAGTAACCGCGAATACATGAGTAGAGGGATTATGGGGACTTTGGGGTGTAGGCCGGAAGTGTCTCGTGTGGTTCTGGATTTGAGTCCGGGGTACAAACACAATATAATGTAGAAGTTTACAATGCAGCAAATTATATTTATTGATAGTTTAAGTTGTTTGATTGTTATCGGTCACTGATAAGTACTGGAAAGTAAAGGGAAGGTTATGAAATTTAAGTGCCAATACGCACCACACGTTTTCCTAATTTGCATCCTGACATTATTGGCGGAGGTAACTAAATGGTTTATTTAATCCATTCCGTTCTCTTCCTGTTCATGTGACGGAGAATCAAGCGGCGACCGCGGAAGGAAAGTTGCAGATAAAATGCGATCATGGAGCTGGGAAAACTTGCAGGTCACTTGTGTCGGCACCAGCAAATCCGTTGTTAGGAAACGGGCGGGGCTAAGATATCGTAAACGGAGTCTCAAACATTTCAGTGTTCCTAGCGACAGTGGCTGCATTTGTCCACCCAGGCTTCAAGGTTCCGCTGTCCAGATAATACCGCTTCCATGAAATATGTAAAAATACTTCCGCACATGTGTCAGTTGGTGGGTTAAAAACAGCCGAAAGAGTCCCCGGGGGGGGGGATGGGGGATGTTGTAGTTGTCTTGTGAAGCTGTCCGGTGGAGTAGCCGCCCGCGCACCTCGACGTGTTTACAAAGCCTGCTGGCGCTGCCACATGCAGCTGTCCGGCGGAGTAGCCGTGACCAGCTCGCCGGCGGACCACGTGGCGGCCAGCTGAAAATAGCGCCACCGGCTCCCGAGTCGCG
>NQII01000223.1:357245-417395 GCA_002778355.1 Clitarchus hookeri | reverse complement strand
TTTCCCCCTTAGTATTCTGTCCCCCGTCCTCATGCCGGCCGGCTAATCTGTCTTGCCCACTTAAAGGGGTTTACACATTGAAAACTATAAGCAGTAAGCAGCCGGCTCCATAAATTTAATTGCCTCAATATTGTTCCTACTGCTGAAGTTCGACCAATAGGAACACATTTTACAGTATGTTGGTTGAAATCAAAACAGAAGCAGTTTTTTATTTAATAGTATTTTTGCAGTTGGCGATTGATTAATTGATTGGTCAATTGGTTTTAGAAGTAGGTTAACAGAAACAAATCTTGAATATTCATTATTTGAAATAAAAATATAAATGTGTTCATTTAAATGTGTACCACTCTGTGATTGGCTAAGCTTCAGACTTGGGAATTTATTTTCTAGTCTGTTATTTTTTCTACTGTAAAACTTTAGCAGTAATCAGAAAAAAATTCATTGTGTCTACTTTGNTTATTTTCTAGTCTGTTATTTTTTCTACTGTAAAACTTTAGCAGTAATCAGAAAAAAATTCATTGTGTCTACTTTGTAAAAAAATATTATTATAATTCTCTGTCATATATTGCGACCAACAAAATTATGTTTGTGCTTGGTGCTATTAGCAGCAACTAGCGAATATAGTCCCAACAATAAATTATATCTGTCACATGTTAGAGACTTCTCTTATTGGATGTTAGGTGAAGATAGTTGCACTTGATAAGCCCAGTTCTTTCTTTCAATTATCTTTACTTGGCTTGTTATCATTCATGGACTCATACATTTTTTCAGTCATTCTTAATGCATGTAGGTGTGGTCATTTACCCAAAATATTCAGGGTCACTTTTTATTCTGGTAACTTAAATTGAAAAATATGTGGGATTCCTTTTTTATNCATTTACCCAAAATATTCAGGGTCACTTTTTATTCTGGTAACTTAAATTGAAAAATATGTGGGATTCCTTTTTTATCTCATTCTTATTATCAGGATTTAATTTCGAAAGATTGTTCTGTATATTATACTAATTTGATTGCATATTAAATTAATATTTTTTTCATTGGATTAGTTATTGTTTTCAATTAATTTATTATTCGGCTATAGGAATTTGCATTTTATTCTTTATATTCAGTCTCAGATGAAGTGTGAGTTTAAAATTGACAGCTAACACATGTGGCTCGCCTGGGGTTAGAACCCAGAACCTTGTGGTTTCAAAGATAGTGCCTAAGCAACCTTGACCACAAAGGCTACACATTCTGGTCATGCACAATTTATCTGACTTCCTTTTGCGAACAGCAAGGCAGGCAGCTTGAATTCGTCACATGGAAGGAGGCAAGATATAAATTACATGTAATATCACACAAATATTTGCATCTATAAAAATCAATAAAAAAAGCAATTTTTAAAGGGAAAAATTTATAACTAGAAGCATGTACAAAGAAAGTTGGTACTTGTGGTTCATTATTTTTAATTCTTAGCTATTGGCTAAGAGATTCTGAACTTTCGTTAATAAATAATTTTGATTAGCTGAGTGAAATCATATTTGATGTTACAAAGAGTGAGCATGCGTAGACAAAATGCCCACTAAAATTTCCTGTTGGTTCAGAGACTTGATCCTTACACCAAAAATTTCTATTTATTCTTTCTCCCAATCGAAAATCAATCCCTCGTGAGGCAGCCGCATAAAANGATCCTTACACCAAAAATTTCTATTTATTCTTTCTCCCAATCGAAAATCAATCCCTCGTGAGGCAGCCGCATAAAAATAATGCTACTTACGTAGAAAAACATCAAAACCTGTTGTGTGCGTGTTAATATTTTAGCTGCAAGAAGTTTGTTTCCCTGTAAATGACTGATGGGAGCTACTCAGTGGAAGGGCAGTGCAAGCGTGTGTTGATGGAATGAAAGTGGCACATTTGACATTTTGTAGTGAATTCATTTGTGAAATAAATATTTGTATATTTCTTTCCTGGCTGAATGATTCAAGACACACTTGCTTAAGTGCTCTTAAAGAGTTATTTACACGTTGTAAAACATTTTTAGTGAAAGTTGATTTTATGTGAATGCTATTAACTTATTGCTAATTTGCAGTTTATTAAGCTCTTCTGAAATCAACCTTTGAAAAATAATTTCTGCTGTGACTGCGTATTGTTTAACAAACACACTGACTGGTATACAGCTTGTAAAGTTGGCAGTGATGCAGGAAAAGTGGTTCAATGTCTTAGCTTTGTGTTGGGGTGTATAATGTTTAACTTTGCAGGCAATGTATTTGTTTCATTTCTTTTCTGTTTGTTTTATACACACAAGAGTAAGAATAGGCATGTTAGAAACATAACTGCAGTCTTAACAGTCTCACATTTCCACTTGATTGACACATGAATAGAGGCATCACATCCATGACAACATTATAATTTTACATGTGGGGGAAGAATAAATACCGAGTAGAGCTATCAAAAGTGTTAAGTTAACCACCAAACACTCTTTAATCACTGGTGCCGAATGCAGCAACTTAAACACAGAAATTTCTTCTGTGACAATTTATGACTGAGTGTTTATTAGGAAGTTGTATCTATTTTTATAAAAAAGAATTCATAGGCATTTGAAGCAGAACATGTTTTGGCTCCAAAGTAAATTAAGATGAAAACAAAATAATCACACTGTTACAGTCCGAAGTTATTTTAGAAGCTGAAGTATTTCAACTACTACTGATTTGATGCACAGCTTTGAAACTATGCCTGTTGACAGCAGTTGTGTAAGAACGATGTTATGTTTGTTCCAGACAAGCAGCTCCGCCAACGGCGAGGGAGAAACAGATCTTGACGACATTTGGGACGAGAAGCTACTCCGACATCTGGTGTGTTTTGCTTATTTCTTTTCGTACTAAATTTGTTTAATGTATGCACTATAGTGTGGCACCTCGGACGTTGTTTAACATACTTTGATCTAACATAATGTTAATCGTGCCAATAGTAAGAAAATGTCCTCTGTGTGTATCNTTATTTTCTAGTCTGTTATTTTTTCTACTGTAAAACTTTAGCAGTAATCAGAAAAAAATTCATTGTGTCTACTTTGATTTGAGCCAAGGTGATGGAAAAGTTTTTAAGTTCTACTGCTTAATGCTTTTGTTTTTCATTCTGTAATCTCCTTACCACTTTCAGTCACAGATGAATATATAATTATAGGCGTTGCAATGAACCAATTTTTTGGTTTGGAATGGTACTTGTAAAAAAATATTATTATAATTCTCTGCCATATATTGCGACCAACAAAATTATGTTTGTGCTTGGTGCTATTAGCAGCAACTAGCGAATATAGTCCCAACAATAAATTATATCTGTCACATGTTAGAGACTTCTCTTATTGGATGTTAGGTGAAGATAGTTGCACTTGATAAGCCCAGTTCTTTCTTTCAATTATCTTTACTTGGCTTGTTATCATTCATGGACTCATAAATTTTTTCAGTCATTCTTAATGCATGCAGGTGTGGTTATTTACCCAAAATATTCAGGGTCACTTTTTATTCTGGTAACTTAAATTGAAAAATATGTGGGATTCCTTTTTTATCTCATTCTTATTATCAGGATTTAATTTCGAAAGATTGTTCTGTATATTATACTAATTTGATTGCATATTAAATTAATATTTTTTTCATTGGATTAGTTATTGTTTTCAATTAATTTATTATTCGGCTATAGGAATTTGCATTTTATTCTTTATATTCAGTCTCAGATGAAGTGTGAGTTTAAAATTGACAGCTAACACATGTGGCTCGCCTGGGGTTAGAACCCAGAACCTTGTGGTTTCAAAGATAGTGCCTAAGCAACCTTGACCACAAAGGCTACACATTCTGGTCATGCACAATTTATCTGACTTCCTTTTGCGAACAGCAAGGCAGGCAGCTTGAATTCGTCACATGGAAGGAGGCAAGATATAAATTACATGTAATATCACACAAATATTTGCATCTATAAAAATCAATAAAAAAAGCAATTTTTAAAGGGAAAAATTTATAACTAGAAGCATGTACAAAGAAAGTTGGTACTTGTGGTTCATTATTTTTAATTCTTAGCTATTGGCTAAGAGATTCTGAACTTTCGTTAATAAATAATTTTGATTAGCTGAGTGAAATCATATTTGATGTTACAAAGAGTGAGCATGCGTAGACAAAATGCCCACTAAAATTTCCTGTTGGTTCAGAGACTTGATCCTTACACCAAAAATTTCTATTTATTCTTTCTCCCAATCGAAAATCAATCCCTCGTGAGGCAGCCGCATAAAAATAATGCTACTTACGTAGAAAAACATCAAAACCTGTTGTGTGCGTGTTAATATTTTAGCTGCAAGAAGTTTGTTTCCCTGTAAATGACTGATGGGAGCTACTCAGTGGAAGGGCAGTGCAAGCGTGTGTTGATGGAATGAAAGTGGCACATTTGACATTTTGTAGTGAATTCATTTGTGAAATAAATATTTGTATATTTCTTTCCTGGCTGAATGATTCAAGACACACTTGCTTAAGTGCTCTTAAAGAGTTATTTACACGTTGTAAAACATTTTTAGTGAAAGTTTATTTTATGTGAATACTATTAACTTATTGCTAATTTGCAGTTTATTAAGCTCTTCTGAAATCAACCTTTGAAAAATAATTTCTGCTGTGACTGCGTATTGTTTAACAAACACACTGACTGGTATACAGCTTGTAAAGTTGGCAGTGATGCAGGAAAAGTGGTTCAATGTCTTAGCTTTGTGTTGGGGTGTATAATGTTTAACTTTGCAGGCAATGTATTTGTTTCATTTCTTTTCTGTTTGTTTTATACACACAAGAGTAAGAATAGGCATGTTAGAAACATATCTGCAGTCTTAACAGTCTCACATTTCCACTAGATTGACACATGAATAGAGGCATCACATCCATGACAACATTATAATTTTACATGTGGGGGAAGAATAAATACCAAGTAGAGCGATCAAAAGTGTTAAGTTAACCACCAAACACTCTTTAATCACTGGTGCCAAATGCAGCAACTTAAACACAGAAATTTTTTCTTNCGAATGCAGCAACTTAAACACAGAAATTTCTTCTGTGACAATTTATGACTGAGTGTTTATTAGGAAGTTGTATCTATTTTTATAAAAAAGAATTCATAGGCATTTGAAGCAGAACATGTTTTGGCTCCAAAGTAAATTAAGATGAAAACAAAATAATCACACTGTTACAGTCCGAAGTTATTTTAGAAGCTGAAGTATTTCAACTACTACTGATTTGATGCACAGCTTTGAAACTATGCCTGTTGACAGCAGTTGTGTAAGAACGATGTTATGTTTGTTCCAGACAAGCAGCTCCGCCAACGGCGAGGGAGAAACAGATCTTGACGACATTTGGGACGAGAAGCTACTCCGACATCTGGTGTGTTTTGCTTATTTATTTTCGTACTAAATTTGTTTAATGTATGCACTATAGTGTGGCACCTCAGACGTTGTTTAACATACTTTGATCTAACATAATGTTAATCGTGCCAATAGTAAGAAAATGTCCTCTGTGTGTATCNAGACGTTGTTTAACATACTTTGATCTAACATAATGTTAATCGTGCCAATAGTAAGAAAATGTCCTCTGTGTGTATCCTGTCCTGTACTTAAAATTTTACAACAAAAACTGACAATACTTTCTTTCTAAACAAATAAAGATAAAAAAAAGTTATGAATCACTCTCTCTTCACACTATACTTTTATAGTTTCATAATGTTTATATCCTCAAAAAATTTTGATTTCTTAATCACAGGTGCTGCAAAACACTTAATAATTTCATACAGTGAGGAAAGCCATAAATTAAGCAGCTTTTCCTGTTGAATCATTTTAAAAACAAAGTTCCAAAATGTAGCGTTTAGGGTAGTCAGGTACCATAATTATCAAGGAAATTCACAAAATGTATCAGAAATATACCAACCAATTTCAACTGGTGTTTGCAATCAGAAAGTGGCTATGGAAGATTGCAGTTATTAAGGCAGCAAACCGAAGTCACTAAATGATGCATAGAGCTTCAGCAGAAATGTTTTTATTTAAAAACAAAAAAATTCTGCAATTATGTCTGCATTTAAGAAATGTTACTTGTGTGTATACAAGTTCCAGTTACTCAGTTTTTCTCTAAAATATATTTTTATTGTGAAAATGGCTAAAACCACTGTTTTCGCAATCATTTTTGGGTATGTACATTTTTGTTACAGTCTGTGAAGTTGTATTGGGCCTTGCAGCACACCTTTATCTTTAATACTACCTACAGTATAAAATGAAATGGTCTTTGCTGAGAGTCTTGTAGAGGCTCACTGCAACAAAATACTGTCTTGAACTTACACATGACTAGGTTGCCTGTAGCACTCCTGCACTCCTTGGCCCAAAAAACATCTTCAAGCCACCTTTTTTTTTACTTTCACGCCACCTTAATGGTTTTATAATAACCAGCTAATTGTGTTTAATTGTCATTTTTATATAATTTTAAGAATACAACCAGCAGGTCGACTTGTAATTTCCTGCTAGTTCTCAGAATGCCATGTTAACAAAACTGACACAATTTTTTGTTTTTTAACTAGTGAGCCCNTGTAATTTCCTGCTAGTTCTCAGAATGCCATGTTAACAAAACTGACACAATTTTTTGTTTTTTAACTAGTGAGCCCTCATATCCCACCACGCCAGTGTGAGCCCCTTCGCATCTCTGCGGGCCCTCCGGCATGCATGCTAGTATCTAGGTCGGTAGGAGCGTGGGATGCCTCTCAAGGCAAGCTCTGTACACCTCAGGTCGGATTTATTAATGTTAGAAATGGGTGCGTGCATCGCTGCTATGNTTGTAATTTCCTGCTAGTTCTCAGAATGCCATGTTAACAAAACTGACACAATTTTTTGTTTTTTAACTAGTGAGCCCCCATATCCCACCACGCCAGCGTGAGCCCCTTCGCATCTCTGTGGGCCCTCCGGCATGCATGCTAGTATCTAGGTCGGTAGGAGCGTGGGATGCCTCTCAAGGCAAGCTCTGTACACCTCAGGTCGGATTTATTAATGTTAGAAATGGGTGCGTGCATCGCTGCTATAGCTGGGTAAAACTGACACTGTGAAAACAATTATGGTTCTTGCAGGACATTAACCCAGATTTTCTGCACTATACATACACATGCAAAATGTTGGCATTGTTACTCTGGTCAGCTTCAGCATAGCATAAGAGTCTCATGGTTTTACAGTTAATGAGTCTGAACTTTTTATCTCGTAATTAAGCCCAAGTAATCCTTGTTTTATAAATTGTTTAGTTCGGATTCTGAGAGATTACATATTTGTGCTAGTCATGTTATAGTTTAAATAATTGTTATTATCACTGGGAATGATGAATATTGTGTGCATAATTACACATAACCCTATACAGTATTTATTTGTGCAACATACAAAACTGAATGGCCACTGATCTGTTACAGCTGGAGAAGTGCTCTGATTACGAAGGTCGCCGCAAGATACGAGCCCGCCTTCGCACAGTCATGGCCGAACAGCAAGGTGCTTTTTATTTGTTTTAATTAGAACAGTGTGTGTATAGCCATATTAATTTGATGACTTTGAGAAGTATGGCGGATCCAAATTAAAATCTGTGTGGTGCAACATCAATATTGTAAGCTGTCTAAAATAAAACATTAAAAAGCATGCTCAATAAATTCTAACAGCGAATAATGTAGAATACATACTTTTACTTTAAGAAATTCCTTCTTTGCTGTAAAAAACAATTGTGTTTTTACACTTAAAGATATGTCTGCACACACAGTCTACAGAATTTTTGTATATATAATTCATAATGTCATATAATGTATTCCCTCATCGTTAGTTAATCTTTCAAACATATGTGGCAGATGATTTCAGTTGAATTAGGTCACACAAGAGTCGAATGTTGGCCTGGATATGTAGAAACCAGCAGCATTTAGATAAAAGTGCTATTTTTTCAGTTCTGAAAATTGTGTTTCAAGCTTGAAAATATACTTATGTAAAATACTCACTCTCCATAAATAACTAATTTACTGTGCCATGTTGTGAGTGTAACTGTTGTACTGTAATGGGTTGCAGCATGTGAAGATGTGGTAGCGACCACGCTAGCAGGTGAAGATGCTGGTGATGACGACAGGGTGGCCTGTGACCTTCAGGAAGAGCGGGGTGAGTCACTCTTACTGCCATTCTTGGTGGAGCACCTTCGTTCCTCACTGCAGGACAGCAACACTGCCGTTGACTCGGGGACGGAGTCTGGAGAAGACCTGAAGATGCTGGCGGTGGGGCTGCGAGACTCGATGGAGAATGGGGAAGCCTTAGGACCCAGTCTCCTGGCAGAGGTTGGCTCTGCCCTTGCAAGACTTCAGGCCTCTCTCTCCCTTGGTGGTGGAGTGGAGTCCGGCCGCAAGGAAGTGCTCCTGCAGCTCATCTCGCGACTCCAGGCCTCTCTTCGATTACCCGCACCTCCCTGGGGCTCTCAGAGACCTGCGGGCCGTCGCCCTGCCAGACAGAATAGGCACACTGTGGGGGTCAGTCGAGAGGAGCTTGCAGATGCAAGGAGGTTACTCGAGCAGCAGAAACAGACACAATCTCAGGAACAACAGACAAAAGTGGAAAAAAATGAAAAAAATAACAAGACAAAGGATACAAATATTTGTTATCCATTGATGAAGCAGAACTCCTCAGGAACCATAGGGATGACCATGGAAGAAAGCAGTGGGCCAATAGCTCCCCTCAGAGCTTTTCGACCTGTCAAATTCACTCCCCGCAAGGACCCTGTTGTTCCTTCTTCAGGTGTAGCAAATAGTACCTCTGTTCGTCCCTTCATAGCTTATTCCTCTCAGCAGCATGGTTCATCATTTCAAGATAAAGATGTCACAAACGGCAGCTCAGAAAAAAATGTTGCGGATGAAGACGATGTGAAGGATGAGTGTGGAAATGGTATAGTGGCAGTTCATCGAGAATACAGACCAGGAAAGATGGGTGATGATGGTGCGAGACCCTTTAGAAGGCAGTCAGCTTCGCAGTCGTCCACTCCTCAAGGGTTTGATAGTAGTGCTTCAGCATTTGACAGGAACAAGTCTCTTTCGCAATCCTCCTCTGCTGGCAGCGTTGCATTGTCTCATTCTTCATCGGGTTCCATTTCTAGGACATCCACATCGCAGAACATCAGTAATAAGGGCTTGTCGCAATCTTCTTCATGTGATAGTGAAGTGCAAATGAAAGAGAGATCCTCACCGTATACTTCAGATAAGGTGGTAGTACAACCGGAGGTGGTAAGTGGTCTGCAGAAAAATCGCAATGAACCATCAGCATTCGTCCCATATTTGAGAACTGCACACAGGCCCATATCCCAATCCCTTTCATTAGACAGCAACCAAAATGCCACACCCACACACAAACCTGTCGTGCATGCACTTTCTCTTGACAGCAGCCATCGTGACTATGATCCTAGTGTGATCTTGTTCACGCCTGAGCAGTCAGTGCAGATTGCAGTACATAAAGCTGCTATCAACAAGCAGATCTCTGTGGAGGAGACCAGGAGAAAGAGTTTAGCTAGGCCAAGTGGTAGTGACGAAGGCAGTGACTTGGAGGAGGAAGATGATGCATCCAGTGAAGACAGCTGCATCACTGACTCTGAAGGAGAACCCGAGGAAGTGCCTCTACCGCCCTCAAGAAAGACTTTTGAGAGAGCTAATGCAATTGGTTACAGAGAAACTTCTGTACCTGAAAGTAGAAAGACTTACAGTGAGAGTGCTGGGAAATATGCACAACAGTCGAATCGAAGGGAAACACACGAAACCAGTGACAGTGTGCTAAATTCACCTTCGGTAACTAATTCAAATCACGAAAGAGCTCGAAATTATGTTCACAAAACGCCTAATAAATATGTCCAGGAAACACCTAAAAATTTATTAGATAAGACAAATATTGATAATGGTAAATTCCCTAACACAGATGTAAAAATGTACAGTGGTGCAAGGCAAACAGTGGATTCTCTACCACATCATTTCCAATACAAATCTTCTTCAGTAGGTAGTGCACACACACAAAGTGAGGTTACACCTTCATCAAACAACATTCAGAATAACAAAGTCAACTATTATGAGAAGCAACAAATGATTAACGACGTATGTGGTAGTGAAGAGAATAGGTACAATACAACAACACAATCGGTGGAATCACGGGCACGCATGTTCCAGCAAGAGACAGACTGTGAAAATGGAATCTCTTCAGCTCAGAGACTTTTGCAAATGGCCACAGATAACTCAAAGTCTATTGGTAAACCTCGGGGCCACAATGACAAGAAGGTGAAGATGAAACGTGCAAATACAATTGACATCCCTAAGCCTCTGAATTTTTACGCTGTAGAAGGAGACAGCGAATGCTCGGATGACGAAGATCACAACAAGCAGAGTCTGGATAAACATCGCGCTGCTTACTTGGCTCTCAGGGGACCCATCAGGATGGGTAGCAACAGAAGTTCCTTGGATGAGAAAACAGCCTTGCCAGTCCTACAACCTCGAACGGACAGTGACCGCAAGTTCCTAGCATTTATGGAACAACAAAATGAAGAGAAACCTAAGACTGCTGCATGGAATCTTGAAGCTGCCAAGTCCCCTGGTGGACTTCACTGGAACAGCCGTTTCTCAAACATAAAAACTACATTTGAGTCCAAAGAAAATCAAGGGCAGCAGACTCCATGGGGCAGTAGGGTTGTTTCTGGGCCAGCTGCAGCTCGAAAGTTCTGGCAGTCGACAGATGATTCTATGACTGGAGTCAAAACAAACTCTGCAGCTGCAACTGGACCAAAACTTAGTCGCCAGGGTAGCATATTCCTAAAAAAATTGTTTGAGCAGAAGGACAGGGAGAAACAAGAGAAAGAAGTTGATGGGGAAGTGGTAGTTGGGTCATTAACAGTAGCTGGTGCTCCAGGCACCGTGCTCTCAAAGAGACAGCTGTTTGCATCACCCGTGAGTAGGTTTTCCCATGCCCCCCTTTCAGCTTTCAAGCCTATAGAAAAGAAGAGTAATCAGGTATGGGCTACACCTTCAGCTAGCGGAACAGTAAAACAATTAGCAACACAAAAATTCTCCACTGCACAGCTACAAAGAGATGATATGGACAGTCCTGCGATCAAGACTGTGCTGAAACAAAGGCCAACATTTCTTCCGTATGAATCAGTTAACGATGTATCGACATCACCTGTCAGCCCCACGCTACCATGGACGCGAGAGGGCTTTCCTCGTGCATTAAACTGCACTGTTGCCAAGTTCGAGAATCTATCTAGAGAACCATCTCCGCAACCAGTGCCAGCACCCCCACCTCGCGGTAGGAGTCAGGAGAGGATTACCATTCCACCAACACTCAGTCTGTTCACACCAAAACCTGCTGTTCAACCTACACCTCCCCCGAGAGCATTTGTGCCTCCACCCAACCCTCTGAGCCTCACCCTAGAACAAAGTGTAGCCATCAGTCAGAGTACATACGTGCCGTCTGCTGTCAGCAGAAATCCCCCGCCACCTCCAATTCCATCTCCACCCCCTGAGCTATCTGCACCAACACTGGTGAAAACTGGCAGAATTGATGTTCGGAACACAGAGCCAGCAGTGCAGACTTACAGTGGTAGTGTCACGTCGAGGACTTCAATATACCCGAGTGCCATTCGCAGTGGCTACAGGCCACCACCCCCACCACCCACTGCAGAACCAGCATCCATGCTATTCATTAACCCTCCCATCATCTCTCAGAAGCTAGCTAGAGTTTCCCCACCTCCATCTGCAAAGTCAGTAATGAAACTCCAGTTAACACAAGATGACAGTCCTTTGAAAGAACCTCTCCCCTCTCCTGAAGCAATGACCGCGGTTTCCCGAGTCATGAGTGGTCCACAGTCTCACCAAGCTGTGACAATTGCCCACAGAACACGTCACAAAGAGGATGAAGATGAGGATGATGGCCGAAGTTCTGCTGCAAAGAACCTAAGCACCGTCCTAGGGCGACTGTCGGCATCACCCTTCAAAGAACAGGATGGCGACCAACTACAATCCCCTCGGTCCAGGTCACCACGATACAAATCTGCAGACAAAATGGCCAGGCACCATAGTGAACCCAATATCTTAGGGATGATCAGGTCGGATGAATTTGCTGCCAATCAGGCATGCCTGAAGCAGGAGAAGAGTCCAAGACCCTCAAGCGAGTTCCTAGAGCCCCCACGGCAGATATGTGTGCGGCCCTTGTCAGCAGAGTCCCTAATTACGGCGACCAGCACAGAAGAGATGCAAGAGAGTGGAGAGTCTGTGTTGACGACGCGGTTGCAAATACCTGTGTGCAGTGGTTCCTCGCCTATCCCACCTGCGCTGTCCTTAAGAAAGTCAGAGTCTTGGCACCAGTTGGCGAGGAAGCAACCCCTGAGCACCAGCACTGGTGACAGCTCAGGAACAGGAAGCCGACGAGTGCCACCGGCACTGCTGAAAACAAAGTCCAGTCATTCGTTGGCATTCCCAAAACAGTTTGAGGCGGCTATGAGTAGAGAAACAATAGAAAGGAATCAAAAGACAGTAGAGGCATATTTGAAGTCGCCTCAGCCTACGCAGACAAAGCAGAGTCAAAAGCCTCCACAGAAACTCGAAAAGAGAGTTCCTCCATCTCCAAATATTCTCGATGCTGATATCAATTTGGAGAATGTTGATGAAGCTTTCGAGAGCCTTTTCAAGGCAACAGTGTCGTCTGGTGTTGGCTTGCCGACGAAGCTGAGGCCAAGGCCTCCGCCTCGTCGACAGCACCAAATGCACGAACTTAAACGCAGTGGCTCGTCCCCTCAATTTGCTCTGAAGCAAAAAGCATGGGAGGAATCGAGCGGCGTCCGCACTACCTTAGGTTGCAACCTAACACTGCTCGACCCTGTGAGTAAGTAATAAGCTTGCTCATTCGCATCGTTCTGTATTTGTTGTTTTCGTTTTCGTGACATGTGTCGGTGCTGTCAGTTGTGTAGTGTTGTCTTTCAATGTCTCTCATTACTGGCTTTTTGATACTCAGTTCTGCCGCAGCTCTCGTAAATAAAAGAATGGTATTTCATTATCTGAGTAGAACTTCGTGTATCTGCAAGTAATCGCAATGTGAATGTCCAGTAGAATCGTTCATTGTGCTAGTTGTGCTTGTCAGCTATCGGCAGGTAGATTGAATGTTTTGGCATTACGTTCTACACTAACTGGTACATTTCTTCGAGTGGAGCAGTTGGAGTGTTGCAGAGAAGTCAATTCCTCGTTCTTACAGCAGTGAGTTGAACACAGACATCTTGTTGTGTTGGAATACTAATATGTTTTTGGAAGTTTGTGACATGGTTTGATTTCCTCGCCTGTGCCCTCCATTTTGTCACCCTAAGCCTTATAATTGGTCAATGAATTTCCTCATAACTGCATTTGTTCTGGAATGATTTCGTGTTGATCTAGACCTGTACATTACTTGAAGGTCAAGCTGCAACTTTGTTCTAATTGCATTGTGTAACATTTGTGAAACAGTTATTTGATAATTTGTATGCTGTTTTAGATAGTAGTTTGATGAAGCAAGATAATTAAAATGCTGTACTGGTAGTAATAGTTTTTTTTTTTTTTTTTTTTTGCAGTTTTTAAATTATAACATATCTGCAAATGATGTGTGACAAACATTTTGAGTATTTTTTTGCAAAGTATATTTTTATGTTGTACCTACTGTTTGTTTTACAGCATAATGCTTCTGAGTGTATAAACATATAATTTAATGACCAAGCTAGAGTAACTTGTAATATCTTACATTAATGCTGTGAAAAAAACTTAACAACGCAGTAGCCGCTTTTGATGTCCAAGGCATCTTGAATTTTTAGCATCTTGAGTTTTTTGGCATCTTGTATATATGTTTTTGAACAGTTTGGCAATGTGCACATTAAAAATAACCTACTTATTTCACGTTGTTTTTTTCATGTCCATGTTAAATCTGAAATCTGGTAAGATCAGAATAATTTTTGGTTTTGAAAATAATAGTAAAAAAATAGTAATAATAATAATTTTTAACATTAACCAAGTTTGTCTGTTGCAAGCAATTTTCCTTATACATGTATTACCACTTAAAAATATGTTTCATAAAACATAGGTGAAATTGCTAGAAAGGATGGTAAACATCATTGATCTTGCAATAATTATGGAGGTTCTTTGACTATTAAAACGTTATTTATTATACATGCTAAAAAATTGAAGATGTGTCTTCCACCTACTAATCCTACTGAATTTACTTGCAGGTCATTCCGAATCTAAGGTGAAGTCATCCGCAAAAGATGGGGACACTATCACACATACGGAAGGTTAGTACGAGCACTTGTCCATTTGTTCACATATGCCTGTTACTGCCAATTTTCGAGAGTACAAGTTTTACATTAATTTTGAACAATTGCTAATACCTTAAAACAGCCAAACTGTTTCCTCTAATGTTATAAATTTTTTTTATAAATACTTACACCGTCATGTAATTATTTGACGTGAGCAGGGGTGGCAGAGGTTGTTAAGACGATGTTAAAGGTGCCGGACTAGCTGCGATACAAAGGTGGATAGCACGAATGCACTCCTCAGGGCCGTGCGTCGACAGCCACTGCTGTGTTGTAGACACAAATCTCCCTGCTGCACGTCGAACTGTACCTACCTAGGAGTGGTACTGGGCGGTCCACTCGTACACCGCTATAACAACTCAGGATTGTCGGCCATCCTAAACGCCCTTTTACTGGTTTATGGGAGCTGGTTGTCTGGATCCGAGTCTGTAAAAACCATGAAGGTGAAGGAAAATAAGCACATGCTCATTTTAAGGTTTACGTGGTTTATTAGCCTTGATCACTGCCCGCCAGTGAAGGTGGCTGCAACAAAATTAAGCGGACTCGGATCTTCACCCATCCGATGGGCTGGCGGCACAAAAGTGGCACCAGGGCCAATGTAAAATATAAAAGTTGGAGTTACAACTCTGGACGCAGAGCCGGTAGAGCGAACCCCGGGTCACGGAAAAATAAACACACGAAAGTTCCGCTAAATTAACGTTAGCTATTGCACTCTATCAGATTGGTGAGTAAGCGGTGAAGCGGCCCGAGGCGGCGTCCGACCCTGCTCTCCCATATGCGTCACGATTCCGAGTAAAGAACATGGCACGTGAAGCAACCTGCCAAGAGTGCTTTCCGCACCATAAGGCCCGTTAAAAGCAATTATGATATTACATGGTCAATAAACACAAAAACACTGATTGCAAATTAGCCAAACAAATAATGAGCTTGGAAGTTCCTTTGGTTAATTAAAACGGAGCTTAACATTTTCCCTTTTAAATGAATAGTGATTCAGGTGTGTATGAAGTGGGTGGTTTTACGTGGAGCGAGGAAATTACTGATCACGTGTCCTGGCATCTTACTAGCCACAAGACACATGCAAGTAGGCATGCTGGCGTAGGGAGCATCCTTATGACACACCGCAGTGGGGGCAGGATGCCCGATGTCTCGTGATGGCACCGTCGGGGTGCATTCACACAAGTGTCCCGACTGTACGAGGGGTGCAGCCGATGCGGGACATGGAATGCACCAGTGCGGGCAATGCAGCGCGACAGATGGGTTAGGGAGAACGAGCGTGCATGGCACACTTCATATTAATAAAATTATATTCTGTGCAGAGTTTACAGACATTTCTAAACACACTGATATATAACAATAATTTTTATAACTGAAATTAATTTACTGAGATCTATAAAAAATATATTATTAAAAATGTTTTTCCACATTACCACCAGTAATTTCTAATATAAAACCAGGTAGTAATTATAATGATTGCTCTACTTGTCAAAGGTTTTTTCAATTTAAACTATAAAATAAATAAATTCAATCAAAATATTTTACAGGTTACAAAAATTTATGCATTCTTCTTTCTTGCAACATAAATCATACTTATCTGATCATTTTGGTAGTGTTTGCAGGCCTACCTACTCCTTTTTTTTTAATGAGTTCTGCATATTGTATTGTACAGTCGGGTGCCGTGCTCCCTTGGAAATNTAAATAAATTCAAGCAAAATATTTTACAAGTTACAAAAATATATGCATTCTTCTTTCTTGCAACATAAATCGTACTTATCTGATAATTTTGGTAGTGTTTGCAGGCCTACCTACTCCTTTTTTTTAAAATGAGTTCTGCATATTGTATTGTACAGTCGGGTGCCGTGCTCCCTTGGAAATCACCTCACTTCTACCTTAAGGGCACTGCCTACCGGCTGGCAGCTGCAAAATTTTAATAGGAAATTACATGTTAAGGAAATTTCACCACAGTGCGTTAATTTTAAAGTTAGGTGTTTCAAACAAAATGTATTCTTCAGGAATTTTTTAGGAGAAGATCCCTACGAGCGTATATTTTCAATATACTGTAGATAGGCAGTTTGTACTTTTTTGTTAAACATAAACTTTAAAAATTCCTTGTAAACATGTTATGGAAGCATCTCTGCTGTAGGGAACTACCCCTGAAAAATTTGTGCAGAATAAATTTTCTTTGCAGCTCCTATCTTTAAAATTAACGCACTGAAGCAAAATTTCCTTAACATGAGATTTCCTATTTAAATTTTGCAGCTGCCAGCCGGTAGGCAGTGCCCTTAAGGGACACATGAAGCAGAGTGTAATTTATGCATTGAACTGTATTGATTTTATGTATTCTAGTTACTCTACATGAATATTGCAGTATGTTAAATAATGTCATGTTACTCTGGTATGTCTTTGAATTTCCTGTCTGTGGGTATACGAATACTGATTTTCTATGTCCACAAGTGTATTTTATATAAGTATGCTGCTAATGAACATACATTTTTGCCATGATTTTACACTGTTATGGGTCTTGATTTTAAAATTAATTAAAGTCTTCGGTAATACTGTGATTCACAGAATTGAGTGAGTGNTACACTGTTATGGGTCTTGATTTTAAAATTAATTAAAGTCTTCGGTAATACTGTGATTCACAGAATTGAGTGAGTGTACCTATAAAATTAAGATATTTATAATGTGGTTCCGTGGAAACTGTAAAATCTAATTATAATTTTGTTGTTTTATGNTACACTGTTATGGGTCTTGATTTTAAAATTAATTAAAGTCTTCGGTAATACTGTGATTCACAGAATTGAGTGAGTGAACCTATAAAATTAAGATATTTATAATGTGGTTCCGTGGAAACTGTAAAATCTAATTATAATTTTGTTATTTTATGNTACCTATAAAATTAAGATATTTATAATGTGGTTCCGTGGAAACTGTAAAATCTAATTATAATTTTGTTGTTTTATGGAAACATCATCTTCTTTACAAGTAGAAGGTTTTTTTTCGTAAAAATGTAAAATAATAAATTGTTTGTTCTCTAATGCGATATATAGTGAAAAGGTAGATAATTACAAATTAATTTTGTGTTACCCGTAATAATGCACATTAAAGCACGATAATTCTTGGTATGTTCATCAAGATGTCCACATTGTTATTTATGTCTAATAGTTTACAATCTTTATATCATGGGAACACTAAAGCTGTTAATATCTACAGTTGTGTGGAGTGGAATGGCTGATAATCAGGTGTAAAGTATGCACTATGTATAGATAATTCAAGGAAAGTCAGTATGAAGGTGACTGAAATGCAACGAGGGGAGTGTTGGGAACAGAGGTGAAGACTGGAGGAAAGCTTCTAGGTGTAATACGGTCATTCAGTCTGCTGAGGTGATCCATCTGTGGGTTGTAAACACCATATGATTATGATGAATAACCTCATTGCTTAGTGTTAACCCATTAGTAGTTAGTACATAGTCTATTCGCAGTTTCTTCACATTTTTGAATTGAACCTTCAAAAAATCACACTATAAACGACGTGCTTGGTTATTTCNTCTATTCGCAGTTTCTTCACATTTTTGAATTGAACCTTCAAAAAATCACACTATAAACGACGTGCTTGGTTATTTCCTAAATATGTCATGTATCACAAGCATTTCATACTTCTGTTAACATAAAAGTACCTTTTTTTTTTGGATAAATTGAACTTTTAATTACATTTATTCAATAAATAATAAATTTTAATTTATAGTTTGTACTGATAAAAACANTCTATTCGCAGTTTCTTCACATTTTTGAATTGAACCTTCAAAAAATCACACTATAAACGACGTGCTTGGTTATTTCTTAAATATGTCATGTATCACAAGCATTTCACACTTCTGTTAACATAAAAGTACCTTTTTTTTTTGGGATAAATTGAACTTTTAATTACATTTATTCAATAAATAATAAATTTTAATTTATAGTTTGTACTGATAAAAACAGGGATAAAATAGGTGTGCTTGTAATACCTAGTAAGAAATAGTTGTTCGCAAAATATTATTACATTGAGTGTAATTTTCTAAAATGGGAAGTTTTGTTTGCACGAGGCGAAGGAATATCCTGGAAGTAAAACTTGAGCAGGGCTTCAGAAAAGTTGGAAGTAACCGTGAATTGATTATATAATCACATTTCAAAAAGAGAGCCAATAACCAGGTACTCACAGGGTGGTACTTACTGATAGTTCTACGTACAGAAAGTCGGAAGAACACACAGTTACGACATTTTGCTTGCTGGGCCAGCTTCTTCAGGTTGCGAGTGATGGCGCACCTAGCTGTGGGTACTGCCTTCGTTGATGTGTAATATTTTTCTGCTTTCAGTAACAACCAAGACTTCCACCTACTCCGCAGCAGGCAAAACAAGGGTTTCCAAAGGTGAGTGCGTTGCACAATAT
Source organism: Clitarchus hookeri (assembly GCA_002778355.1). Taxonomy (NCBI): domain Eukaryota; kingdom Metazoa; phylum Arthropoda; class Insecta; order Phasmatodea; family Phasmatidae; genus Clitarchus; species Clitarchus hookeri. The sequence continues at coordinate 398,631 of NQII01000223.1, read as the reverse complement.
ATATGTACATACATAATAGTGAAATGACATTGCTACTGTTATTGCAGTTTATTGGGTTGTTCCTTTCATAAATACAGTAAACCCCTCATTTTACAAGGTGCCACCGTTCCCAAGAATGTAGTAAATTTGTCACCCTCGTAACCAATTTTAACCCCTAGCCCTAAAAATTAAAAAAATTGTGTTTAATGGGCATTTTTTACTGTGAAGTCAGTGTTTAATTGTTTCTGGCATAAAACAAACTTTATTTTTAAATGAAACCTATTTTGACGTCTTCTGAATAAAATGTTACCCCAAAAGTGTATACTTGACGTCCCCTTGTTGCCGGATACGCTATCTGATCAGAAGTACCCAGACACCACTCTGTAAATGTAAACTCATCCCTAGATTTCACTACCCCATCTGCTGCCAATATAAAAGGAGGCAGATAGCTCGATGTTGGTTAGTGCTGTGCAATATCGGCTGAATGGGCAGAGCAAAGGAGTTCGGTGACTTTGAATGTGTAGTATTGGTTGTCTCATCAGTAAGCAATTTGTATTTGTCTGGGCCATTTCTGCTTTTCTCAAATTGCATAAGTTCATTGTTGGGGATCTGATTGTGAAGTGGAAACGGGAAGGCACAACTTCAAACAAAACCACAGCTGGGTAGGCCACGTGTGTTGACCGACAGGGACTGTCGAGCACTGAAGAAGGTGGTACGGTACATCACATGTCCCCATGTAATGCCATCGCCCGTAAATTCCGCAGTGCCACTAATTGTGCAGAAAGAACAATGTCTATGCGTTGAGCATTACAAGGACTGGGGTTCAAAGGTCACTCACCTGCTCATAAACAGCACATTTCGCTTGTGAAAGCGAAGTGCTGCGTTCGGTGATGTAAAGCCACTGGAATGTGGATGACTGAAAATGGAGGCACGTTAAAGGTAGAAAGCTGTAAGGTCATTGGCTGCAAGTTGTCTACAGTAGAAGACCAGTTTATAGATAACTATGTGTTTCGGCATGATGCTGCTCCCTGCCATAAATCACTGTCTGTTTGTGAGTGGTTTGTGGACATCGGGGTTCTGGAAATGGATCGACCAGCCCAGAGCCCTGACCTCATTCCCATCAAACATCTCTGGGATGAATTGGAATTGCGACTTCAAGTCAGACTCAGAGCCCAACGAAGCACATACATATTACGCTTGCTACAGTGCTGCAGGAAAAATGGTCGACCATAACCCTGGAGACGTTCCAACACCTGGTTGACAGTCTTCCCCACAAGGTTAGAGCTGTAATGAAGGCCCATATTAATGTCCACTACAGGGCAGTATATCCGAGGCGCACTTACAGGATAGTTTTGCGTGGGTGACGAGATATTTTTAATCAGATAGTTTATGTTTTAACATTGAGCATCACAAAGTTTTTACCAAGCACAGAGTCCATTTTCACTAGCCTCTTGCAGGAAAAATCATATAATTGGTTGTTGAAATCATTAATTTATTTCAATAGATACATGCTTCTGAATTAACTGATACCCTGGAAGGGTAAATACAACACCCTTTTATACGGAGCTTAAGCAAAGTATAACTAACAGCAAGTGTAAGTGGAATCTTAGGGAAAATCAGATGATGTGTGTTGGATATATGCAGTGTGACATGTAACGTTTTTGTACGGAACTGCCAATTTTAATTCCGCACCAGTCTGTCAGTCTGTCATATTGGATGAACAGCCAGTCCTCAAAAATGGCGTCTGTAAGATGATTACTGTATTGTATCGCTAACATTTTCTGGTCCTCCGGCCTGGATTATTATGGTTTTACGCAATATAATGCACAGCGAGTTACACCCAACATTCGTGAACAACCAGTTACAGTTCAAAAATGGTCAATTCGGTTCGAGAATTGGAAACACAAAATGTATTTACATGCGGCACCTGACGGCCTAAATTCGTATTTTCCAGTTGTCTGTTCTCGTTAAACGGCTGGATCGGTAAACGTACATGGCAACTTTGCGTGTGTGAACAAGCAAAAACGTATTACTCGTGTTGCGAAAGTCATACAGTTAACGGAACTTTCAACTAACTGTAATAGCCTAACCTGCAAACCATGACCGCAAGATGGCTGCAGCTACGCCTGAAGTGAAATATGTAATTTTTAACTTCCTTTTAACTCAAGTCTATGAAGCAAGGGAGTTATATGGAGCATCATGCAACAATGAATCAAAGTTTGAAGACTTTGAATTACTGTTCGACGAAGTAAATGGAAGAAGAAATGAATTACTGGCCAGAAAATAATCAAAACAGACCATTATTTTAACATATTTAAGTTGAAAATATATTCATTAAAGAAAAGATTATGATTGGGTCATGGTTAGAAAATATAAGTGATGTGCCAGTAAAATTTTGAAATTATTTGAGTGGGTAGTTTTCGAGTGACGAGTTTAGTTTGACGTTTTGCGGCAGTGGGAAGCAAGCATGCAGCGCTGTTATTTCCAGTGCCTGTGCAGAAGTTGAGGAAGTACAGAGGAGGAGCAGATAAGGGCGAGATTCCCGTGTTTCATCACGGCTCCGGCCAGCACGAGGGGCTGGCTGGAGAAGCGGCAGCCACGCTCAGCCGCAGTATAGCACTGAAGCGGTGCGCGCAATGCTAAAAACCCTCAAAAAATTATCTCTGGCAACAAAATTGACCTGTTACCAAGTGATATTGTATTGTTAAAGAAAAACTGCATCTATTTTGAGTCAATAATATTTCATATTTGAAACTTTGATGAAAATTTGGTCGGTGCTAGAGCACGGCCTCACGCACCGCCACTGTTGCCTAGCGACCAGCGTGGCATCTTCGCACACTTCCTTTCATGCTGAGCCAGGTGGGGGTGAAGGGAACCTATGTAGGGGTAGTTCCAATGTGTCCTCCCCTCTTTATTCCACGGATGTTGTGTTATGATGATGCTTACTCCAAATGCCTCAACTGTGGTTTTTTTCCTCATATTTTAGCATACCAAATAAAGACAACTGCATTCAACAATTCTATTTTATTGTTAGCAAAATTATTTTCTAATTGATTTTGATTATGACTTCTTGCCTGTATTTTCCACGTAATTTTCTGTTTTTCCTATATATTTTTAATTTTTTTTTGACGGTTTCCCATAGTGACCTCGTAAAATATGTAAAATCACTACCCTCGTAAAATTAAAGGTCTACTGTAATCTCCTTTCTAAAACTTTATGATAAAATAATTCTGTAGTCCACGCGAGCAGTTTATGTTACACTACTTATAATGTCCCCACGAGATTCAGCCTGTTATCTGTTTCAAAAGTTGGCACTACTTGAAAGTTGGCAGTAACGGATGTATGCACAATTTGTAACGTCACTGTTTTATGTTATGTGTAAAAACATATAATTCATAAAAGCTACAGTTTGTGATGTATTTCCCAACATCACATATTATGTATGACCATTCAAGTCTGTTGGAAATGTAAACATTAATGCAGCTACAGATTTAAATTTTAGGCAGCATTTGAATGGTCTTGTCTATTGCAGCAGTTATGCCAAAATGTAAAGTGAATGTTTCAAATTAGTATTCCATATCATGAAGCTAATAGCCTACAGATGTAGAATGGAAAAATGTCAGTTTAAATTATTCTAAAGCAGTAATCATGCTTTGATCTGGAGCTGGCACATGTTAAAGTATGTCCCAAAAATTAACACAAATGGTTTTTAAATTCTTCAATAAGCTACTAGCTTGCGTAATTAATTTTTTTTCTTCAAACGTTTTATACCATAGTAGGGTCCAGGGGCAGATAGCTGTGTGTTCAAGTAGGCCTACCCACTAAGGAACTATTTAGTTAAATTAGCAATGGCAAAAATTTTAGTTTTTATTAATAAATTAAGTTGAAAATTGTTGTAAACTGCTCATGAATGTTACTGTATAAGAGTGCTACAACAAAATGGTACATCAGATAATCTAGTCGGTGAACTACAAAGTAGTTGCCTTGAATATAGGAGTGCCATGTTGCGAGTTAGCAATGCTGTCACTACGAGGCATTGCATAATGCCAGAACCTTCTCAGTGCGTGCACCTGCTTTGCCATTCAGCAAACATATTTATTGTTGATTGCCGCAACAGTCGGCATGTACGAAGCATCTCCCATTCTGATGAATTTTGTTTACGGAGGGTGAACAGCAGTGGAAATGTAGGCTTGCTGTTTTGTACACAACGTTACCATGTGTTACAACACCAGACAGCTGACAACTTTGCCACTCACAATAGAAGCCTTACAGCTGGAAACTCTCTCACCAGGAAATAATTAAAATCCACACAGCTTCCTGGCTTCTGTGCAAAATAATTTACGCCAATCATCGAACTTCTCCGCATCAGAAATCTTCTGGTGTCGTGTACCAAATTTTTGTCATCCTAGGTGTACCACAGCATAAAACTTTACACTTCCACAGTATGCTAGAAAAATATACAGCAAGACATTTTATATTGGCTCATACTTCAAGTGTAATGTAAAAATGCTATGAAAAAATTTAACATACCAACGGGTGTTTGTAGTATTTGCTTTCTTGGCTTGGCTTCAAAGAAGCCAATATTGTGTTTGTCACTCCTCACTGATGCAGTAGGATGTCAAATAGCTCATGGTGTCGGAGCAGTGGCCTGCACTGATGAAGGTCTTGCACTTTATGTCATAGGTGTGGCCAGATAGCCAGTGTTCTGGTAACAGGTGGTCCTATTCCAAGGACCTAGGTGCTTTACACCTTAATTTAACTGGCCAAGGCTAGCACAGACGTATCTGAAATGTTTCTTTCAACTGACACTGGGGCCCATCTTCATGTATTACAATGAAGCAAACAAATAAAATGAAAAATATGTTGGGGGCTTCACTTTATTTATCATGTATGTGGTGATTGTAAATCACCAGGGGAGAACATTAGTGTTTTAACATCTTCCTAATCTAGGGTTGTCAGATGTTCAGACTTACCTACAATTACAATTTTAATTTTGTTCTGGAATAGTTTGCTTAATGTTCCGAGTTTTAAGATCAACTCCACAGCCTAGGAAAAATTAATGTGATTGCAAATTAGTGATTGTAGCGTCCTTTGAACAAAAGTGTATTCTTTTCAAAAAACACTCATGGCATTCAAATAATTTGATTTTCACAGTCCCAAGAGACAGAACAAAAAATTTATTTTCATGAACAAAAATTGAATATAATCTAAAATTATTTTCAGAATTACATGTATGTACAATTTAGCCCTGTTGAGCACGTACGAGACTTTTTTTGATTTAGGACGAGTCAAAAAAGCAATGTCGCCAACACACGTACTTCATTTCCCTTTTTTGAATATCTGGCAACCCTATCTTTTGCGCTACTGGTCATGTCTATGCTTTGTGTTGCTGTAATTCTGAAGTGCGTCATACCTCGCGCTGTCGACGACTCATTGCAACATGGCTGTGTCGTTTCTGTGTGCTAACTCTCTGAAACTTTTTCTTTCTTTTTCTCTATTTTCCCTTTGGCTGCACTTTCCACAGACGTACAAGATCTGGTCAACTCGTATTTCTGTAAGCAACTTTCTTGTGTTTTTCTTTTGTGTTAGCCAGACGCCACAGTGCGGTGCCTACTTGAAATGCTCAGTGTTGCTTTGTTAGACTAGGCTCGTACTTGCTAATACTGCTGTAGTTTTCGAGGTAGCGGCTACAGTTAGGAATATTTGTCTTAGACAGTGCATGGCTCAGCTACTACTTTTACCAGGTTGTGTTTTTGTAGGGGGATTTTTACGATTAAATAATTGTAGCTGGTAAGGTGCTATCATTAAATTCTTGTACAGTAAGTAATCTTGGTTTTAATTCCTCACTCGATAGCTTTTTGAAGCAAGTTACACAAATAGTTTGCTACATTATTCAACAGTAGATGTAGAAAGTGAGCAATACAGTATTATTTAGTTATATGGATGATCACCATTTGTTAACAGTACATGTATTCAGAGAAATCAATATTAATGTAAGAATTTCCATTTTTTGAGNTGTCAGTTTAAATTATTCTAAAGCAGTAATCATGCTTTGATCTGGAGCTGGCACATGTTAAAGTATGTCCCAAAAATTAACACAAATGGTTTTTAAATTCTTCAATAAGCTACTAGCTTGCGTAATTAATTTTTTTTCTTCAAACGNCAAAAATTAACACAAATGGTTTTTAAATTCTTCAATAAGCTACTAGCTTGCGTAATTAATTTTTTTTCTTCAAACGTTTTATACCATAGTAGGGTCCAGGGGCAGATAGCTGTGTGTTCAAGTAGGCCTACCCACTAAGGAACTATTTAGTTAAATTAGCAATGGCAAAAATTTTAGTTTTTATTAATAAATTAAGTTGAAAATTGTTGTAAACTGCTCATGAATGTTACTGTATAAGAGTGCTACAACAAAATGGTACATCAGATAATCTAGTCGGTGAACTACAAAGTAGTTGCCTTGAATATAGGAGTGCCATGTTGCNCAACAAAATGGTACATCAGATAATCTAGTCGGTGAACTACAAAGTAGTTGCCTTGAATATAGGAGTGCCATGTTGCGAGTTAGCAATGCTGTCACTACGAGGCATTGCATAATGCCAGAACTTTCTCAGTGCGTGCACCTGCTTTGCCATTCAGCACACATATTTATTGTTGATTGCCGCAACAGTCGGCATGTACGAAGCGTCTCCCATTCAGTTGAATTTTGTTTACGGAGGGTGAACAGCAGTGGAAATGTAGGCTTGCTGTTTTGTACACAACGTTACCATGTGTTACAACACCAGACAGCTGACAACTTTGCCACTCACAAAAGAAGGCTCACAGCTGGAAACTCTCTCACCAGGAAATAATTAAAATCCACACAGCTTCCTGGCTTCTGTGCAAAATAATTTACGCNACAGCTGGAAACTCTCTCACCAGGAAATAATTAAAATCCACACAGCTTCCTGGCTTCTGTGCAAAATAATTTACGCCAATCATCGAACTTCTCCGCATCAGAAATCTTCTGGTGTCGTGTACCAAATTTTTGTCATCCTAGGTGTACCACAGCATAAAACTTTACACTTCCACAGTATGCTAGAAAAATATACAGCAAGACATTTTATATTGGCTCATACTTCAAGTGTAATGTAAAAATGCTATGAAAAAATTTAACATACCAACGGGTGTTTGTAGTATTTGCTTTCTTGGCTTGGCTTCAAAGAAGCCAATATTGTGTTTGTCACTCCTCACTGATGCAGTAGGATGTCAAATAGCTCATGGTGTCGGAGCAGTGGCATGCACTGATGAAGGTCTTGCACTTTATGTCATAGGTGTGGCCAGATAGCCAGTGTTCTGGTAACAGGTGGTCCTATTCCAAGGACCTAGGTGCTTTACACCTTAATTTAACTGGCCAAGGCTAGCACAGACGTATCTGAAATGTTTCTTTCAACTGACACTGGGGCCCATCTTCATGTATTACAANACTGGCCAAGGCTAGCACAGACGTATCTGAAATGTTTCTTTCAACTGACACTGGGGCCCATCTTCATGTATTACAACGAAGCAAACAAATAAAATGAAAAATATGTTGGGGGCTTCACTTTATTTATAATGTATGTGGTGATTGTAAATCACCAGGGGAGAACATTAGTGTTTTAACATCTTCCTAATCTAGAGTTGTCAGATGTTCAGACTTACCTACAATTACAATTTTAATTTTGTTCTGGAATAGTTTGCTTAATGTTCCGAGTTTTAAGATCAACTCCACAGCCTAGGAAAAATTAATGTGATTGCAAATGAGTGATTGTAGCGTCCTTTGAACAAAAGTGCATTCTTTTCAAAAAACACTCATGGCATTCAAATAATTTGATTTTCACAGTCCCAAGAGACAGAACAAAAAATTTATTTTCATTAACAAAAATAGAATATAATCTAAAATTATTTTCAGAATTACATGTATGTACAATTTAGCCCTGTTGAGCACGTACGAGACTTTTGTTGATTTAGGACGAGTCGAAAAAGCAATGTCGCCAACACACGTACTTCATTTCCCTTTTTTGAATATCTGGCAACCTTATCTTTTGCGCTACTGGTCATGTCTATGCTTTGTGTTGCTGTAATTCTGAAGTGCGTCATACCTCGCGCTGTCGNCTATCTTTTGCGCTACTGGTCATGTCTATGCTTTGTGTTGCTGTAATTCTGAAGTGCGTCATACCTCGCGCTGTCGACGACTCATTGCAACATGGCTGTGTCGTTTCTGTGTGCTAACTCTCTGAAACTTTTTCTTTCTTTTTCTCTATTTTCCCTTTGGCTGCACTTTCCACAGACGTACAAGATCTGGTCAACTCGTATTTCTGTAAGCAACTTTNTTCTCTATTTTCCCTTTGGCTGCACTTTCCACAGACGTACAAGATCTGGTCAACTCGTATTTCTGTAAGCAACTTTATTGTGTTTTTCTTTTGTGTTAGCCAGACGCCACAGTGCGGTGCCTACTTGAAATGCTCAGTGTTGCTTTGTTAGACTAGGCTCGTACTTGCTAATACTGCTGTAGTTTTCGAGGTAGCGGCTACAGTTAGGAATATTTGTCTTAGACGGTGCATGGCTCAGCTACTACTTTTACCAGGTTGTGTTTTTGCAGGGGGATTGTTACGATTAAATAATTGTAGCTGGTAAGGTGCTATCATTAAATTCTTGTACAGTAAGTAATCTTGGTTTTAATTCCTTGCTCGATAGCTTTTTGAAGCAAGTTACACAAATAGTTTGCTACATTATGCAACAGTAGATGTAGAAAGTGAGCAATACAGTATTATTTAGTTATGTGGATGATCACCATTTGTTAACAGTACATGTATTCAGAGAAATCAATATTAATGTAAGAATTTCCATTTTTTGAGNGTGGATGATCACCATTTGTTAACAGTACATGTATTCAGAGAAATCAATATTAATGTAAGAATTTCCATTTTTTGAGTAGCAAAAATTATTTATCCACTCCCAGTGGTTAGTTGACTTTGACAACTACAGGTCATTTGAATGAAGATTAATTTATTGTAATGATAGCAACTTAGTACTGCTTTGTGTAGATAAATGTTTCAATTTACTTGTCTCCACAGAGAACCAACCTGTCTTGCATGCGTGTACATATGATTTTTTGTTTGCATAAAAAATGTCGCTAGAGTAAAATGTTTTTTTATTTTGTGGAAGTGATGTTTGAATTATTTATCATCTGTTTCGGAAGCTTTGTCTCTCTCTGTCATTATGCAGTTCTGCTTCCAGGCAATTCCTTCGCCCCATGCAAACAGAGCTGAACATGGTCTTACACCAAAAGGATAACGCAATGCATTTATACACACTCAGTTTAATAATATTTTGCACGAGAACTATTTCTTATTAGGCACTGCCAACTCACCTACTTTGTCTGTTTTTATTCATAATAATTAGTAATTATAAATGTAATACGCATTACCATTGATAGATAAAATATACGTTCATATGGGATTCATAAACGCCCCCCCCCCCTTCTAGGTAGTNTCTAGGTAGTTATTAGTTGTTACTGAAGTTGATAATGAACCTGATAAAAAATATCTAATTGCCGTACACTTTAACATATTAACTCGTAATTGTTCTTCCAGTATTTGATATAATTAACACATGCATCAACTTCCACTAATTTTAGTGCAACATCCTACTTTTCTCTCAGTTTACATCCCCCTTGAGAAATATCTGGCTGTGTGACTGCATTGTATAGATTATGTATGCACTCCCAAGTAGGCAATTATATAACAAATCATGTAATCTAAAATTAAATCCTTGTTGTATTGATAGAATCTACACGAGATTTAAAAAATGTAAAGTGCTTGTAAAGACACACCGTATCCACGAGAGGAGCACTTCCAGACGGAGAGAGCCATAGCTGATGAAACAATTGCCTTGCTGTGTAGAGTAGTGTTTGATGAGTTTTATCCCTTCAGCTTCCCCTGCTGGCCAGCCCTTGTCGCCCTTCGCCAAGTTCCAGCAGCTCGACAAGCAGAATGCCCCGTCGCAGTCTGCTCCCAGGTACGTCTGCACTTGTGTTGGTCCGACGTTGCCGGTGGCGGAACCACGTGGCGATAGTCGAGTTTAGGCGACCGGTGTCGTGGCGCGACGTACCTACATCGACAGTTCTCATGTTGACATCCCTTCAAGTGATGTTGTGTTCGAATATGACGAGCAGGTCTTATTGCCTCTGATATGGACATACCTGCTTTGAGAAAATCCAAACAGAAAAAACTGTACTTTAAATGCATGATTCAGTATATATTAACTTTGTGTTGCAGTTGCAATACACAGTTCTCCGACCAACTGGTCTGTCAACGCTTGCTTATGTTATTTATAGTATTTAACTAAAGTGTAGTCAAGGAGAATGGTAAATAATGCCTGGATCGTTACATATCATGGCATAATGATTGTGTTTTGTTACATTAAACCCACCAAACTGCTATGGATTCTTCATGTGGCCATTTAGATACAATAGTTTAAACAAGAACAGAAAAACTGCAGTTACATAAAAACTAAACGTAACATTGTATATATTTTAGTATCAGATGAACGCAGTGTTCTACAAACTGGTTTCTTGTTCACATTTAGGAAATACTTCAAGTGTTACAGGATTCCACAATAGTTACATTGTGTCAGTAAGTTAAAATTTCCAGTAACTTATTTGTTATGTTATTTGCGAATATCACTTACTTTCAGTTGTTTATGTGATACGATTTTAGCCGCAGAACTTCCACCCACGTTCCAGTTTCGTGCTTCTACACAGCAATATTTATTTTTTACATACCGGAAGTTAGACTATTTAGTGTATGTACCATGCTCTCAAATAGATTTATCTTTCTTAAAGTACAGAGATTTGAGCGGCTCTTAACATNCTATTTAGTGTATGTACCATGCTCTCAAATAGATTTATCTTTCTTAAAGTACAGAGATTTGAGCGGCTCTTAACATCAAGGTCTCGAGAACCGATATAGTTCTTAAAGTCGTGCAAATTATACACTGGGAACACAGGTAGAATATATCTTCTAGAACTTGCTACTAATTCTTACAGTCAAAGCAAAGTTCTTGCTGTTCATTTTCCTAGCTTGTATACCTACTTTGACTTTCATGTCTAAATGACTGTTTATGATTTGGCAATACGTACAACATTAAACATTGTTTCAACATTATTTTCACTTAAAGTGACTGCCTGTAGTGGTTTTATGATGTATAGAAATTCACTGACTGCTCATATTGTATAACTACTTTAATTCTTTTGAGAGACTGAGAAATACTCTAATAAAATGGCTGCTACTTGAAACAGGATGAACAACCTGAAAATAAAACTAAAGGAACTTCAAATTGTTACAAATAATGAAGAGATGAAGTAATGGTTCGACGAGTGTTTTTCTATTGGCTCACAGTTTGAGAAACTTGGCTTCTGCACGCGAGTGAGAGGCCATTGCCTATCCTATATAGATTACGTATGCTGCTGATTGGTGCATGAAGTTTGGTTATTTTGACCTGTCAGTGGTGCCCAACTGCATACTGTATGCACATTAATACGTACAAATATTGTACAATGGAATAGTCACTGTGGGCATGAAAAGGAACTTGAAAATGTTTTTCTTTTGATTTTGACATAATTTTGGAAAGTTTTCTCAAATGCTCTCCACAAAACATGCGGTTAGACTCCTCCACGTCCGTAAAAGTATGCACATTCTTGTACATAAGGTAATGAGTAGTGCGGTGTGCATACTTNCTATTTAGTGTATGTACCATGCTCTCAAATAGATTTATCTTTCTTAAAGTACAGAGATTTGAGCGGCTCTTAACATTGAGGTCTCGAGAACCGATATAGTTCGTAAAGTTGTGTACAGTCAAAGCAAAGTTCTTGCTGTTCATTTTCCTAACTTGTATACCTACTTTGACTTTCATGTCTAAATGACTGTTTATGATTTGGCAATACGTACAACATTAAACATTGTTTCAACATTATTTTCACTTAAAGTGACTGCCTGTAGTGGTTTTATGATGTATAGAAATTCACTGACTGCTCATATTGTATGACTACTTTAATTCTTTTGAGAGACTGAGAAATACTCTAATAAAATGGCTGCTACTTGAAACAGGATGAACAACCTGAAAATAAAACTAAAGGAACTTCAAATTGTTACAAATAATGAAGAGATCAAGTAATGGTTCGACGAGTGTTTTTTTATTGGCTCACAGTTTGAGAAACTTGGCTTCTGCACGCGAGTGAGAGGCCATTGCCTATCCTAAATAGATTACGTATGCTGCTGATTGGTGCATGAAGTTTGGTTATTTTGACCTGTCAGTGTTGCCCAACTGCATACTGTATGCACATGAATACGTACAAATATTGTACAATGGAATAGTCACTGTGGGCATGAAAAGGAACTTGAAAATGTTTTTCTTTTGATTTTGACATAATTTTGGAAAGTTTTCTCAAATGCTCTCCACAAAACACGCTGTTAGACTCCTCCACGTCCGTAAAAGTATGCACATTCTTGTACATAAGGTAATGAGTAGTGCGGTGTGCATACTTACTTTTTTTATTAGAATAAATTTACTCTTTTCCAAGAAACATAATGTTAAATGCTAACAAACTAATTTTTAGTTAGTTGCGTAACAGCTGTACCACTTGAATACATATTTAGATTGTGTAAATAGAGATATCAGAAGTATTTTTATTTGGAACATATTTACATATCGACTTCATCGTAGATATGTACAGGCATCGGCATACCAACTTGGGTGGAATTTGCAGCATTCTTGAATAGACTATCTATCCAATAACCGAGCAATTTCAGTGGTTAGTGGGACGTTCTGAACCCAGCATATCAGCTTTGATTCTTTTCCCTACGCCCTCTTTGCTCTCGATAATAAGCCTTCCTGCTAAGTAGCGATGGCCATATTAACAGATCTAGATCCTTGTAGAGTTTCTGTAGTGGGGTAACTCCAGTCTCATAAAACGCTTTCTGCTGTTTGAAATGTTCAGTCAGTTTTCAAGGGAAAATAATTTAACTGCCTCTTTTTTTTTACCGCGCGAAATTGTACTTCCATATGGTATGGCAGTTTGAGACATATTTCAAAGTAAATAATGCAAAACAAAATAATATTTACTTCAATATTATTATTATAAATAAATGTTTAATTTTAAACTAATTACAAGTCAGAGAAAACTGGAGATACCCCCATACATTTGTACACAGCAGTCAAAAAGTTTATTTTCATAGTGAATGTAATCAAAAATGTTTATATATTTTTTTGAATATCTCACATATATTTGGAAATAAAAAAAACCTTTTGACTGTTGGGTTGGTACTACCCTCACCCCTCTCATGCTTGCCACTAACCGAGCGGAGGTCCTGACAAGAGTTGTGTGTGCGTTGCCCCTCACAGCTCCCCTAAGACCCCTGGCGCCACTGGGGTCCCCCTTTTTAAATTCACCGACCCCAAGCTGAGCCGCAGTGCATCGGGCGTGAAGGATCGACTTCTGTACTGGTGCCAGAGTAAAACCAGGGAGTACAAGGTACAGACAAACAGTGCTGCCAAACCGGGTAGGTTTCCTTACTGCGTTTTGGGAAACACAACTGGTATTTCTGNAAGGTACAGACAAACAGTGCTGCCAAACCGGGTAGGTTTCCTTACTGCGTTTTGGGAAACACAACTGGTATTTCTGATTCAGTATTTGTTGTTAACGATGATTGGCAAGACAGAAACACCGAGGAATGTGTTTGACAGATTTGACTGTTTTTTCTCTGATAAGCAGTATGGGAACATGAAGAATAACTGAATAATTGTCCTCGAGGATATTAGTAAACTGTGGAAGTATGCAGCTATGAAAATAAAAAAGTGATTAATGCTGTAAAAATTTTTTTGAAGTGATTGCGAGCACAATATAGCAATTATGTTTTCAAATAGGAACTACATCTCACTAATAAAAGAAAATGGTATTAGAGTTTCTTGGGGTCTATTTTCAAATTGTAGTTCAGTATGAAATTTCCATTATGAGCCCAAAGCACCAACTTGTGTTAATAGTTTTGTCATTTTCAGATAGGCAAGTTACAGTAAACTATCAATTTATAAACATTTGGTTAACTTTGTGTATAAAATCATGTAGCTGAAGCAGATACATCAAAATTGTAATGGGAAAGTGAAGTCAAGTTATTTTGCAACGGAGGTTCTGAAATAATCTTGCCATATAAATTTTCAAATTTAGAAAATTTCACAGGCTACAGAAATAAATGCACATTCTTACTGANAAAATAATCTTGCCATATAAATTTTCAAATTTAGAAAATTTCACAGGCTACAGAAATAAATGCACATTCTTACTGAACAGAAACAGCCAGCTGTGGAAGCAGTAAGAAAACTTTGTGAGATTGGCAGCACTACAGTTTTGCTTTGCTGTCATGTTGGCACGTTTGCACAACCCCTCTCCACGACTGGGCTGCGTGTTCTTCAGTTTGCTTCACTCGCAGTTTGATTATATATTCCTATGTTGTGTGTTGGTGTAAATTTTTTTTTTTCTTTAACCAAGACTCATTTTATGTTTGAGCACGTTAATTGTGTATTTGAATGACTTTCAGTTTCCCCAAAGAGAGAATTTAAAATTTTTTTACAAAGTTAAAATTATTTATTTTAAAATGACACTAACATTTGACAGAACATAAAATTTTACTCGNAAGGTACAGACAAACAGTGCTGCCAAACCGGGTAGGTTTCCTTACTGCGTTTTGGGAAACACAACTGGTATTTCTGGTTCAGTATTTGTTGTTAACGATGATTGGCAAGACAGAAACACAGAGGAATGTGTTTGAAATATTTGACTGTTTTTTCTCTGATAAGCAGTATGGGAGCATGAAGAATAACTGAATAATTGTCCTCGAGGATATTAGTAAACTGTGGAAGTATGCAGCTATGAAAATAAAAAAGTGATTAATGCTGTAAAAATTTTTTTGAAGTGATTGCGAGCACAATATAGCAATTATGTTTTCAAATAGGAACTACATCTCACTAATAAAAGAAAATGGTATTAGAGTTTCTTGGGGTCTATTTTCAAATTGTAGTTCAGTATGAAATTTCCATTTTGAGCTCAAAGCACCAACTTGTGTAAAAAGTTTTGTCATTTTCCGATACGCAAGTTACAGTAAACTATCAATTTATAAACATTTGGTTAACTTTGTGTATAAAATCATGTAGCTGAAGCAGATACATCAAAATTGTAATGGGAAAGTGAAGTCAAGTTATTTTGCAAAAGAGGTTCTAAAATAATCTTGCCATATAAATTTTCAAATTTAGAAAATTTCACAGGCTACAGAAATAAATGCACATTCTTACTGAACAGAAACAGCCAGCTGTGGAAGCAGTAAGAAAACTTTGTGAGATTGGCAGCACTACAGTTTTGCTTTGCTGTCATGTTGGCACGTTTGCACAACCCCTCTCCACGACTGGGCTGCGTGTTCTTCAGTTTGCTTCACTCGCAGTTTGATTATATATTCCTATGTTGTGTGTTGGTGTAATTTTTTTTTCTTTAACCAAGACTCATTTTATGTTTGAGCACGTTAATTGTGTATTTGAATAACTTTCAGTTTCCCCAAAGAGAGAATTAAAAAATTTTTTTACAAAGTTAAAATTATTTATTTTAAAATGACACTAACATTTGACAGAACATAAAATTTTACTCGNTAAAATTTTTTTACAAAGTTAAAATTATTTATTTTAAAATGACACTAACATTTGACAGAACATAAAATTTTACTCGAGACTTCTTTATTTTTCTTTTATGGAAATCAGTGATATTGAATTAAAAATATCATGATGCATACCATACAAATCGTATTTGCAAGAGGAAGTCAAAAGGGGTAATTAATTTTACTCAGTTTACATTTGCAGTCGTTTACCTCTAATGCAAAATACTTCATTGATGGAAACTACTAACAGTGAGGTGAATGACACACCCTTGTGAGAGTTGATTTATCACTAACAGGGGAAATGTAATCAAACAGCTGGCTTGCCTGGTGGATCCTGTTTACTGCACGTTGCACGTTGCATGTTGTATCTGCTCGAGATGCTTGTGCATGTGGGACATTTTGTGATGCATGTGGTTCTTTTTTTGTAGTCCTGTATGTGTGTGTGTGTGGAGCTTGTCAAGTTGGTCAAAGTTTAACCAAGAAAACTGCACTATGCACATTACCCATTTTAGTCTCCCCAATTCTGTGTGGTTTGTATTTTGTAGTTGTGGCATAAAATAGATTCTGTAGAATTAGTGATGAGTTGTAGAATTCTGAATTGTGAGATTTCATGTTTTTTTTTTAATGTGAAGAAAAATGTTAACTTTTATTTATTTAACGCAATTCTCCTAGTTTTAAGGAAGTACGATGTATAAAAATACAAACAGTATAGTTTTACTCAAAAAATCAGATTCAAGAAAAAAATATTTTTTTGAATCGTTCACCTGCAACATCAGGTTAATTATCACAATAATCAATCAAATTTAATGACATTTATGAAACTGCATGTTTTTTTTCTAAGAACTGCTTTTACTCCAGCTTTAAAGCTATGTATGACACACTTATTTTCAGAGTGGTGGCTTAAAATCATTTTAGTTTTGTGCGATATATCTACGAAGCTATGTAATCTATTTTAACATAACTTTGTGTATTGGTAAGATACTTATATTTTTTATGAAGACTTTGTTTCCCGTTAATTTGTATACCTACCAAGACAAAGTCATTAAACAAGCACAATAAAATGTCGTTATGATGCTACTGTTTGTTGTAACAGTTCATAGTGTTTGTTGTAACAGTTTCATACTGTATATCGTCACTCATATCCATTTGCGGCAAAGCTAGCAGCTAGCACAAGGCTACTCCAAAACCAAGTATCAATTTGGTTTCTACAATTCACACACTGGACATACATAAGTAAATTTGTAAGCGAGGTTCACAAGTTGTACAGACGGCCAGTCTGAAGACGTTCATTTTTTAACTTTCCCCTTGCTTGGAAAAATTTGAGAAAATTGTGTGGATACCATGTTAACCGGGAAAGGAATATTGTTGAACGACATCAATGCCAAGAAAGCTGTTCGTAAACATTAATAATTGAGACCATGTACAGTACTTTGGCTGCTAGCCAAATTGCCAGTCTTACTGTGATGAAAGTCGTCACAGCTCTAGGTGAATAGCGAATGACCCAGCAGCACACACCTGTCTGTCATGGCANCTTACTGTGATGAAAGTCGTCACAGCTCTAGGTGAATAGCGAATGACCCAGCAGCACACACCTGTCTGTCATGGCATGATGTCTTGTTTAAAGCACGGTAGCCTGAATGTTCCGACAACAAAATATGCGTATAAACCTCTGTTTTATAACACAGTTCCAATCGAGGACTGACTTAAATTTTACAAGTACAGTAATCGAAAAAATTAAAGCACATTTAGTGATTCTCTTTAATATTCTGCCATTACAATATCTTCTTACAAACAAAACATTAATACGCTTGTAAAGAAATACATTCATCTCAAGACATGATCTTGAATAATACATACAAAATAAGATGTTTTTTTGAGAAGNCTTACTGTGATGAAAGTCGTCACAGCTCTAGGTGAATAGCGAATGACCCAGCAGCACACACCTGTCTGTCATGGCACGATGTCTTGTTTAAAGCACGGTAGCCTGAATGTTCCGACAACAAAATATGCGTATAAACCTCTGTTTTATAACACAGTTCCAATCGAGGACTGACTTAAATTTTACAAGTACAGTAATCGAAAAAATTAAAGCACATATAGTGATTCTCTTTAATATTCTGCCATTACAATATCTTCTTACAAACAAAACATTAATATGCTTGTAAAGAAATACATTCATCTCAAGACATGATCTTGAATAATACATACAAAATAAGATGTTTTTTTGAGAAGNTGCTTGTAAAGAAATACATTCATCTCAAGACATGATCTTGAATAATACATACAAAATAAGATGTTTTTTTGAGAAGCACTAAATATTGCATTCACATTAATATCCGGCAGCCCAAATATCCAAATATATAGTACCTTCGAAGAATACAAAACAGTAAATACCTAATACTTAGTAGCACCTCCCTGTAAACCTACGATTTCTCTTAAGTGTTGCGGCACATCGGAAATTAGTTTCCTTGTGTCGTCAGCCTGAATACGACCCCACTCCTTGTGAATTTGTCTTTCTAGCTCAGTTGTGGAATGCACTGGTGTTCTGCGCACTCTACCTTTGAGCACAGCCCGTAGATTTTCGATCGGGTTGAGGTCCGGGTTTGGGGAGGCGGTACAATTACTTTGCGACAGTTGTACAACAGCCAAGTTCGCACAATTAAAGATTTGTGCTTTGGGTCATTGTCCTGATGAAATTTGAAACTATCTCCGATGCCCAATTTGTCCGCTCTTTCCAGCAGCCTTTCTTTCAAAACGCGGAGATAGTCTTCTTTCCTTATACAGTAGTACCATCATTTCGGGTCATTTCACGGACTCCGCCTTAAGCCATGCAGCCCCGGATTATAATGTTTCCCCCACCATGTTTGACAGTGGGCAATAAATGTCTGTTTTCTAGCTCTGCATTTGGCAACACATTGCCATCAGAGCAGAAAACATTAAATTTGCTCTTGTCTGCAAAAATAACGTCAGTCCACCAAAATTAATCTTTATTAATGTGGCCTTTGGCAAACTGCAGTATCTTCTTTCTGTTTACTTCAATAATGAAGGGCTTTTTTCTGACAGCTCTAGCATTGTATCCTTCTAGGACTCGACAGACTGCTTCAGGATGGACTTTCTTAACATACTTCTTGTAACAGTTCTGCTGCTAATTTAGGTGCACCAAGCCCCCCCCNTTTCTTTATATTCCTAATCAATAGATGTTCCCTCTCAGTGGGTTTCTTGGACCAGCTGTTTTGAGGAACTGAATCCAAGCTGTTTTCTTTGTCGAATCTTCTTATTATATATCCTATTGTGCTCCTTGGTATATTAAGAAGCTCACTTATTTGCCTTTGGGACATCCCGTTGACAAGATGTAATATTATCAGTTGATGTTGCTCAGATGTGTTATTCTTTCCTTGTCAACCATATTACCAACAGTCTGCAGCAGTACTGCGACACCTGGTTGCACAGAGTACTGTGCTAGACAGACCTGCGAGTGGTAAACGTATCATAAAGTGGCGCACTCCTGTGGCACTTCCAGCATTATATGGTATTAATTTCCTTAGTACAGATGCCCACACATTGGTTTTAGTATTGTAAATTTGCGGCACTTCAGCACATCCGCCTGTTGACCAATCTGTTATTCCTCTTTCCAGTGCATGATACCAACAGAAACAGAAAAGGAGCGAATCTGGCAGAATATTTATGAGTGACACTGTATAAGCAAACTGACACAATACAATGGTGCATAGTTTTTATACCTTGCCAAATAATGTACAGTAGTTTTCAGTGCCCACGTTATCTTAGATAGGTGAAACCTATATTTTCCCCTTTGATGACATGTCCCTCACAAAGTAATACTTTATATTTATGTGATTGGTTCTGACATCTCCCTATTTTTTTTTCCTGAAAAACTTACTAAAATGACACAGTTTGTCCTAGATCACACAAAAACTGCAATATACATCTAGCTTCTTTCATACACTCCTAAACTGCAACAGAAACTGCCACACCACTTAAGTACATAACTGGTCATGCACCCATGGTTGTAATCATGCCAAGCAATGGAATTTGTATAATTTATATTATTTGTCAGATCTGTATCACTCCAAAACAGTACCATCGTATTTCACAAATTTCAGCAGCCAATATTTGGTTAATTTTAAATACATGTTTTATATCCTGCATCCTGCTAATCTGACTAGCTCCATAGATTACTGATGTTAGGTATAGTTGCAACAAACTGCCAACTATCTTGTAATACCGGAGCTCTTCTTGTATCCATTCAATCATCTCCAGTAATCTGTATGGAAAAATAGGAAAGTAGTAAAATTACTATGGTTTGAAAAACTTTGCGTCAATTGAATGTATAAATAATTGAAAATTCCATGGCAGATCTGAAGCCTTACCAAATTAATATCATAATATCCTCCGTATATGTTAATTATCTGACAGATTTTTCTTTGGTTAGTAACCAATTTCCTGAGCTCCAAATACGCTTTGGCCATCAATTTAAACACAATTATGATAATACGTGTGAATATACACTGGGATCTTTTTAAGGTTCCATCCCTTCAACATCTTCAGAAATATGGAAACTTAACCTTTTCCAACTTGTTGATAAATGGGTGGTTGCTTCCTGTGAATTTTCCTGACACGAGCTCTTAAATATGCAACCAGTACATCCATTTATATTTGCCAATTCCACAAGCCCTCTGTAGTTATCAAGAGGTNAACACAATTATGATAATACGTGTGAATATACACTGGGATCTTTTTAAGGTTCCATCCCTTCAACATCTTCAGAAATTTGGAAACTTAACCTTTTCCAACTTGTTGATAAATGGGTGGTTGCTTCCTGTGAATTTTGCTGACAAGAGCTCTTAAATATGCAACCAGTACATCCATTTATATTTGCCAATTCCACAAGCCCTCTGTAGTTATCAAGAGGTTGACATAGACATACATTGGCAGATATTCGAAATACTGTACAATTCAAAATAGAAATTGGGGAATGGGGAAAAATAGTTTGGTATGTAATCTTGTAATGAACTAAACACCTAGGTCTTGAATGGGGAATGAACTTCTTGCAGCTCATATAAGTTATTTTAAAAAATTTGAATGGCAGTTTACGGCAGTTGTATACAGTACCAATATTCTAATTCTGGGGTTACACCTAAATGACGTAGTCCACTCATTACCATTTTGTGGCACTTTTTTTTGCTAATCTGCATCATCTTGACCCTGATTAACATTTTCTAGTAGAAGTGTACTTTCTGTACATTATTACTACAATATTTATGGGGATAAAAATGACAAGAGGCAATTATTCATTAAATCACAGCCATCTTATTTACATCTGGATACTTGTAGGCACAGAACTGGTCTTCGTTTAAAACCAGTATAATTCTTCAATCAGATATTCATTTTTAATCTACTGAATTTGAGACTTGACCGCGTTGGTTATTGAGAATTTGGTTCCTTAAGTCTTCAGTGTAGTCTCTCATGTGATTTATGCAGCATACTTTAAATGTTGCCCTCTTATTAGAAAAAAATTTAGTACTGAATTTGCTTTTGCGTGTTTAACTGACAGATGCATGTCCTGCCTTTTCCAGAACATTCAAATAGAGAACTTCTCAACCAGCTGGAGTAATGGACTTGCTTTCTGCGCTCTCATCCATCATTTCTGTCCAGACGCTTTTGACTACGACTCCCTTCGTCCAGAGGAGCGGCGCAAGAACTTTGAGCTTTCCTTCAGAGTAGCCGAGTGAGTAAACCAAAAAAAACTTTCAAGAAATTAAGTTATTGGAATATGTTGGGGTGTGTCTCGTCACATCACACACCAAAATAATATTTCTCACACCTGCGACATTGATTAGTTTCATAGATCAGATGTACTGTAGGCATGTTAATGTAAACCCCAGAATGTACTTGGCTGCATTACTTTCAAATTGTCTACTATAAATTATATTGTGTATTTTATGTGAATTAAAAATAGGAGTTCATTACAACTAAAATGAATAATTCTGTAAAAAAAAAAGGTTGTATAAAGATTGTTATGGCTTATTTTTTAACTTGTAATGCAATATTTTTTTTGTTTCTGCACAAATAATTGTAAGTAATACCAACAAAAAGAAACAGAATTGTAAACTACAACAGCACTTTGATGTACAAGTTCAGGGACTGATATGTTATTCATATCCATTGCAGCGAAAAGGCTGGAATCGCACCCCTGCTAGACGTTGAAGACATGGTCATGATGCGCAAGCCAGATTGGAAGTGCGTTTTCACCTATGTGCAGTCGGTATACCGCCGCTTCAAGGACGATGACTGAACAATTCTTGTTTTTGTTTGTGTACAGTGTTAATGTATATTATTTATAGAAAAATCTTCTTTGAGACTGGACTTTTTTTACTTTCCTATTTTTACTAAAAAAAAAAATCTTTTATGTAAAAAATATTTGTATTTACTTAAGTAAGACGTCCACGTAAACGTTAAGAAATTTTTATATAGTTTGTACATTATATTTGAAAAGTACAGTACTTGTACTTTTTACGATGGACATTTTATTGAAGTAAATATTTTAACTTTATCCAAAACACTGGATGGAAGATGGATGGGATCGCACTGCAGCAGTCTAATAAAGTTATGAAAACAGCACATTTACTCAACAACTAACCAGTGAAACTGTTGCTGTTTACCCACAACTAACTAAACCTTGCCTTTTTTTTATTATTGCTTGTAAAAATTTTTACTCATGTTTTATATACAGAAATGTTTATGTATACACGCAGAAGTAACATATATGACAATTAACTGTAGAAAGTTTGAAACTGTTATTTTTATAGCAACTTGGACTTTGTGAAGTATGATACATTGTTCTCGAGAAATAATTTACATTAGTGCTTAAGACTTAATGTTTGTTGGTGCTAAATTTTTACATGTAGAGTTAACTAGTGCTAGCAGAGCCAGGGCATGTTTAACATGAAAGATTCTTTTCAAAGTTGCATTTTTTAGGTGACTTGGTGTATGTTATCAAGCTGGAAATTAACTCTTACACAATGTTTACATAGTGCAGACATTATATAACATATTGTACTAGAGAACAAATCAGACTGCAAGTGATGTCTTTCAATGTATTTTCAAATTGTAAAAGAGCATTGTACTAATTACAGTAAAGGAAAATACAAGCTTTTTACTATAATTTTTGTTTACTCCCTTATCTAAATCCCTATTTTTTGTCTAATCAATTTGTAGCAATACCATGCATTATTAAAAAATTTAACTTGGCTGACAGTACATGGATCTAAAAACCAGAACCACATGTATAGCTTTGTTTTGTGTTAACATCATCCAGTATTCTCACTGATTCTTATTTTTTCAGCCCAAGCAATTTGTAATACAATTTTTCAACATGCTCAGTTTCATTGTAATAATTATTTTTAAAGATAATTATGCAGTATTTACCCACCAGTACCAAAATTTTTAACCACAAACAATAACAAATACATATTATAATATGTACATATTACTTAGTTTCTATTGTCTACGTAAAAACTGCATTCAAAAAACTTTAATTCAGATTTTAAAAATAATACACCTGCAAGGCAATTAATCTAGCTAACTTATTATCTGTAGTGTACAATGTAAATGGTTCAATCTTCACAACTTTCAGTCATGGTATTTTTTCTATTCCTCCTAGTCGCTTTTTTCAGATGTCCAGATCATCTTAATTTGTTTATTAATATTCTTCTTACAAGCTTCCACACTGCAGGATTTACATCATTTTGAATTTTCCACCATATTCCTCACAAATTTCTACTTTTATCAATAGAATTCTAGTCCATGCTCACTTTTGATCAGTGAGCCAGTTGCCAGCTTCAAGCAGAAGCCAGGGACACGTCCCACTCTGCCGGCCATTGGACAGAACCTTTAGCCAGCCAAGTAGCAGACGACCCCAGCTGTGTAGCCACATTTGGCCTTCTCATCTTAGCAAATACAGTATCTTCAATCTCAATACTGGATACACTGTCTAATTATAATTTCCACTAGCACTACCTTGTATGAGTTGTCTGGGAAAATGGTGCGTATTCACCCTTCTTATGTGCGTTACAGCACATTCATGTCACCTGTCAGAAATTACATGGCCAAGGGTGTAAAAAGTATATTTTCACAACGGGTGCCCACCTTTTAAAAGAAACTCTGTTACTATACTCCCTCATACCTTCGGCCTCTATACCCACGCCCCTTAGTGATTATTTAGTCCCAAAGATTATTTATGACTGTTAGTACTTTTTTACACCTTCAGTCTGTATTACTGCTACTGATCCTATATAACGTATTTACCGTCAAAAGCACTCCATTACGACTAAGATTCAAAATTATCACAATCATCAGGAACAGGTTCCAGCCACCGGCCAGGTCGGCTTGCAGCGCAGGCCTCACCATTCTCACTTTGCTTCAGTCTTCATCTATAACACACCCCTCCACTCCCTTCAGCTATCCATCCCTAGGTCTTCCCCACAGCCTTTTGCCTAGTGTACACATTTCATGTTCTTCTTCCATTCTCTTGATATGTTCGTACTATTTCGGCCTCATTTTTTTCTATTCTGGGGGCTGATTAAATATACGTTTTTAGTGGGTGCAATGCAAAATTTGTATTTGCGCTGCACTACAGTGGAATTAAATATGAACAAATAGAGAAGTAAGCAATTACGTGAGCAATGCAAAATTCAGAGAAACCTGCGCAGAGCAGATACTTCGGCGCAAATGGAATTGCTCCCGCTGCGCATGCGCTCAACACATTTAGCCTTCCAACATAGCTGCTGTTCAGCAGAATAGATTGAAATATTAAAAATGTGTGTACACAATTAAGCTCCTGTTGTCCTTACAGGAGTTTAGCCAGAAACAACAGGAGTTTAACCAGAAAAGTGAGAAAAAATTTGAAGAAGTAAAAACAAATATAGACAAGTGGGGGGTTGAATCTCTAAAGAGATTAGGAAAGGGTCCAACCGTAATTGCCCCAAGTAAAAATAATATAAACAGCAATGAAGTAAAAAATAAAGGGAATACTGGCTGTGACAAGGAAGGTGAAGAATTTAATGTTGATGATAGAAAGGCAGAGGTTATAACTAAAAAGTATAGAGTTGCAGATTATGTTGTGGAGAGTGAACCTAATTGTTGTAAGGGTAGTAAGTCTAAGAGAATGGTAATAAAGGAAAGGGAGACTTCAGGTTAAGGGGGTTCGAATAAATAGTAGTAATGAATTAAAGCTGCGAGAGAGGTCAGATATTGAATTGCAACAGGCAAGAGTTGCTGAGAGTAAGGGTTATCTGAGGCTGAAACATTATAGGCAACGTTTTGTAAGGAAGAAGCAAAGATTAAAACGAAGGGTCAGTAAAGTAGTCGGGGAAAAGATAAGGAATAAGAGGGGTAGATATAGGACAGTAGGGAAGAGGAAGAGAGTGATAAAGTATAGTATGAGAAAGGTAGTAAGGAAAAAGGGAAGAAAAGTGAAACTCAAGGAGAGAAGGAAAAGGAAGAAGAAAAAATGTAGTATAGCAGAAAGACTTCAATTTAGATAATAAGTTAGATATTTAATTTTTTTAAATACTTCTTGAATAATTTTTTTTAATAAGGTAAGAGATAAGTAAATGTTTTTATTTGAAGAAAAATTATTTTTTTTTAAAGGACTTTACAATTAAGTAACAATGTGTACAGGATACATAGGGTAAACCCTTCTCAGGCAACAGTAACAAATTGATAATATAATTGTTAATGTAAAATGCTAATTGGGTAAGAATTAATAATCATAAGAGTGTGTGTTTCTGTTTAAGAACATTCAATAATTATATATAAAGTAAATGCAGTACAGACTTAATATTTTAGTGAAACTTGTAATGAACAGCATTTGTTTCAAAAAACTACTGTGTAGGGTCACAGAAATTTTAAGTTAAGTGGATTCAACTGTTTTTTTTACATTCTCCAAAAGTGAAAAAGTACGAATGGTTATTATAAATGCTGCCAATGTTGCAAGAAAATAATCATTTGAAATTGTTTGCTCCAGTGTCGTGGGAATGTGGAAATATAGGAATGACTGATACGCTCTTTGAAAACATTAAAGAAAATTTTTGTGCTACTGATTGAGGATGTGTTACTAGGTAGTGGATTGTCATTATCATAATATTTTGTAAGTATAATTAGCGATACAGGTTAAATGGTTCAAGACAACTGCAAGTCATAATAGTGTGCTCTTTTGCATTGCATTATTGTAATTCAGTTTGTTCAGTATGTTTTGTCTTGAAAAATTAATTGCTCAGTTTTTTAAAAATTATTATGAAATTACTTTACGAGTAAAAAACAAAAAACATTTCTGAGTATTTTATTTGAGGAGTATGGTATTTGAAATTTTGATAATCTTAATTGTTGAAGCTTTGCATTGCCATAGGTGAAACTTTTAGTTTAACAGTATATTTTGTACTATGCATATATATGCCAGGTTTAAATTATGAAAGAACATTTGTGAATTTGCTGGGTAGTTTTATTTCAAAATATGTACTACAGTTAATATAATATTTTGTTACCATGTTTTCTAATTGCACTACTTTCACTTTCCATTGAAGAAAAGGCAATTGTAGAAATTGCTAATGAATCTAATGAAAATGTGCATTATAATTACCGTAAAGTGTGTTAGTGAAGATTTGGTGAAATGAGATATACCTTTGCAATTATGTAGTAGCAGCTCAAGCTGTCATGGGCTATTGTGTAATTATAACTGTGATTAATTATGCAGAGTACCGAACCGGAAGTGCTTTATAAATGTTAATAAGTTTTATTTTTTATTTTTTTGAAAATTGTGTAACACAAAGAAGTAAATACTGATAAGGAAGATTAATTAAGGATGCAGTAAATGTTACTAAATTTCCAAAGGTTGAAGTGGTTGAGGTGTTTTATCGTATTGAGCCTTGAGTATCTGCGTAAGAAGTAGGAGATGTTGCTACAGTTTATTGTGTCCTGGGATCAGTGGCACAAAGTGGAAGTGTTTTGGATTGGGACAGGTCTGGGGCCCTTTTTTATAGTCAGCACTGACCTAGTGAGAGGCAGTCGCAGTGGCGTGTTTATATTTTTGGGCAGTTTTGTTGTACGAGAAGTCCGTTTATGTTGACGGCACAGGATTAGTTCGTGCGGAGCAGTGTCGATAACGAGTGGAAAGCGTGCATGGCAGATGCCGGATGTCAGGCGCTTATCTCAGGAGAGGGGGGTGAGAGACAGAACAAAAGACGGGTCTGTCTGTCGCCCTTCCAGCAGTTTCGTCAGTCGTCGGAAACAGTTACTTCGGGTCAGTCGCCCGTGAGGGCAGGTCAGTGCAGTCCGCAGAAGCATCATACAATGGTCGTCTAGGTCGCGTCGGTGTGTGACGATAACCCCCACATCGGCAACTAGACTTTATTTTATTTCTCCGCCGGTGTGGGAGGTTGACACATTTTATATTTATTTCGATGCAAATTTTTAAACATTAAAAATCTGTATACGACTGTGGCGCTGGTCTGTACTTGTATATTTAATTGTGAAGGTTCGTACTCTGCATACTGGAACTTCGTCTGTGAACTGTGTCGCTAAAAGAATAAATAAACATATATAACAAATACTCTGCAACTTTATTTCATAATTAATCGGCGTCAATTGTACTGAGTCTCGTGTTCTCCTTGAGCTAGTTGTGGCAAAGTAACATTCGGCAGTGTAAACCGACGAACGTTACACACTTCGGACAGTCATTAACAGTATTAACGTGAATAATATACAATGCCAAATCTCTTCTTTACTAGCAGAACTATAAAACTATTTTCCAAATAGCACACATACGGTACATAATATAAAATACAATATGTCTCTAGTGTATGTGCTATTATGTTGCATTATTAAAATCTCAATTTCTTGTCTGCTATAAATACGTAGTTGTCCACGTATTACTCACCAATCATCATGCTTCATCAATAATGCCAGTTCTACAATGACGTTGGTGTGGATATGGATCACGGAAGTGAAGCACGCAACACAATTTGTGTAAATCTACAATGAGATGCATGTAGATACGAATAACGTACTAATACACGTAAGAAAGCTGGGTAACTCCCAACGCTTCCATGTCTGCGAATCCGGGTAGCCAACAGGAATTGAGCAGTTGTTTTGTCCATATTTGTTTTCGTGGCCATTGTGGTATACACTACAANGATCTGTATGCCTTCAGCAATCATCCTCGCACTAAACTCCCCCCCCCTCCCCACACACACACACACACACACACACACAGAGTTTGCAGTAGCATTTATGCAGTGTTAAACACTGTAAAAAATATTAAAAAATGAGGTGTCTACTTTATAAAACTTATATCTGTAATTTGCAACAGCTGGGTATTTTTGATTTTATATGTTGCAGAACTGTAAGTTTCTTTGTATTGTAAAATAGCTAAAATTTGCCGCGGTTTGTCCGCTTGTTCAATTTACGTGTTCGGTGTCCGTTCTTACACATCTGTATCATTGTAGAATGGGCTCTAGTGAAACAGATGGCTGTCCACGTCCAAACGGCATAGTATAAACAAAAAACGCACCATAGAGGAAGCTATGCACAGACGGCCAAGCAGGGAACCAATAGCTGTAAGTCGAAGCACGCCCAAATACTTCCGAGGGCTGCCTACGATGCCCGAATGACCACGTTACGAAATATGTTATTGGATCCTGAAAAAGGCGAAGAAGAAATGGAGTTGCTAGGCAGGGAAGACTTGCATCTGGTATATTAAATTCCAACTGGGATTACTGGAGCAAGTGCAGAGCAATTTTCTTTCTTTGCGCTGTGTTATATTCAATCGGCCCCTGTTCTGTAATGTATCTTCTTTCAATATCTTTAATCATTTTGCACAGTTTTACTGTATAAACCCTGCATTTTGATGCACAATCTTGCATCACACCAGTCATTCTTGGCACCCCTCTATTAAGCCATGCTCTGTTCTTACTTCGCTGAATTGTGGGAGAATGTTTAGAAGAATAATGTAAAATTGCAAAAAAAATTATACACTATTTTAAGAAGCTTTAATTCATTCATTTGGAATCTACACAGTCGAATCGCATTATTCTGACCACCTGCTAGTATTCAGAGTAACCGCCCTTCGCAGCACGGACAGCAGCTAGACGAGCTGGCAGTGACTCAGTCAGGTGCTGATAGGTCTCCACGGGTATCTGGAGCCATGCTGTCTGCAGTGCGTTGCACAACTGTTGAAGGGTGCGTGGCGGAGGAGATAGACGGCGAACACGACGATCGAGGTGGTACCACAGATGTTCAATTAGATTGAGATTTGGACTGTTTGGGGGCCAGGGAAGAACTTTGATGTCTTGATCATGGTCTTCCAGCCATGTAGCAAGGCACATTACCGTGCTGGAAGATCCCATTCTCCAGAGGAAAGACTATCATCATTTACGAGTGGACGTGTTCACCAAAGATAGATTCATAACCAGATCGATCAAGAGTGCCTTCCACACCGATTATAGGTCCTAGAGAATACCACGATAACATTTCCCAGACCATAAAACTGCCCCCACCACCTTGTGTTCATCCAGCAACAGATGCAGGGTGTCGGTTCTCAGACATTTCTCCCTGGACTCGCTGATGTCCATCGGTTCTATGCCGCTGAAAATGTGACTCGTCTGAGAAGGCTACCCGTCGCCAATCAGCAGCGGTCCAGTCACCCTCCATCTACTCCGGAGCCCCATTTGCAGAAGGATTCGTTTAACTGTTACAGTAGACACGTGTCTGGATGCACCCTGGTTCATTTGGATGGTGAGCTGTTCCATTGTAGCCTGTTGGTTGGCCTTCATGCACTCGAACATCAATGGTGCGTGGAGCTCCGCAGTTTCCACAACGGTTATTCCCAATGGTACAATTCGTCCACTCACGATACATCTTTACCATAGAGGCAAGTGAACAGTTCACAAAGGTCGCTGTTTCTGAAATGTTGCCCCCTTGGCCCGAAAGCCGATGTTCATCGCTTTTTGCAACTCGGTTAAATCGCTTCCCTTACCCACGACAGCAGGAAGCGCACTGTGTACAGCCAGCCTGTCGGTCGGATTACATACCCGCTTCACCAACCCACGTCACAGGCCATACGTCATGGGCTACGTGCTGCAGATGGCACTTCTAGCAGGTGGTCATGACAATGTGATTCGACTGTGTATCAGGTTTCAATTTTATGACACTATAAAGAAGAAATATATTTTCTTGTAGTGTATTCAAGGGGTCTATTAAATGGTAAAACTATACAATTTTCTGTCCCAGAAGTTACATTTGTGTGTGCACTATGAAACAATCTTTCATTCACACGACTTTGGCATGATATTATACAACAGTTTCGGCAGCATGACTGGATACTGTTGCTCTCAAATTCATATATTTAAAACATTTTAATGATGTAGAACTTTGTTCTTGCAAAACAATCTCCAAAAAAAAAAAAAAAAAGTAAAATTGTGCCTTTTTGGGCCTACACTCACTTACCCAGAATGTTGTGCTCGTATAAAAAAGAGAGCATAGTTGTCTATTATTCACAAATTTTTTGTTTTGCTTTACTATAGCCTCTAGAAGCACCATTACTCTACAAAAACCAATTTATGCATTTTTTTCCAGAGGGAATTTAAAGCTTATCTATAAGAAAACTTATAATAATTTGCTGAAGTTACACATTACAACTGTGATTTATCTACGGAACAAAGAAAGGAAAAATAATTTTAAATATCAGTAATGGCATATGTAAATAAATGCACAATGTCTAATTGTGTTACATAAAAATTATATTTTATTTACATCATTCTATTATTTCCTATCAAACAATATTTAAAAGTTGATTTTTAAAAATAATTTGACTTATTACAACACACACTTAAAAATTAACTTTATAGTATAATTGCTGTAATATCAGTTTTCAGCACCAATCGTAATTATTAATGTGGGTAAAGATGTACAAATTGTCATTCACTTAATATGTGAAAATACAAAAACCAATTGCCATATTGATGTTCTGCTAAAAAAAATATGTTAAAACACTTGTCTAAACAAAAATAATGCCATACTTAAATACCTACCAGAGGTCCTAATTTAAAAAATTAATAAAATACTATCCAGCAGAATGTAATTATCTGTTGAGTTTAGGCTTAAAATATTCCTTAGAAATCATTTTTATGAAGTGCGGAATGTACACCACAAACAGAAAAGGAATCACATTGTGTAAATGCTGGTTGCTACCATAAACATGCTAGGAGCAAGGATGCTACCGACGAGACACCACACATGCAAGACACTGACCTGCCACGCACTCTCCCCATCAATAAGACGTGTCTACGGACTACGTGGCCAACTACAATTTCATGGCATAATAATAAAGCTGAAGGTGCACTGAGCAATCGCATCAACATAATTACTTTAATGATTCTGCAACAAAATTTTCTTAAAAACATGTGTTTCTGGGGATTTTTTACTGTAAAAAATATACTTTTGAGAATAGGAAAACCGATACTTGAATGCAGTACACACAATATGTTTAACTTTTCATAAATAGTATTCACAGAAACACTGGTTTTGCAACACACCAAATTTGCTTTTCCTCAATACAATTAGTAAAATTTTCTAACAAAATTACTTTAATTTTTTTTTTATAAAAATACATTAGAACAAGTCAAAATTTTTTTTACGATTCTTAGCACACTATAAGCGGCACCTTAGTCGGATCTATCCTGAATGTTTCAGAAGTTATTCAATTGGCAGGGTAAAGGATACTTTAACTTCACGTCACACATTTTTCAAACTTTAAACACACACCGAGCAATAAATGTCCGTAAACGATCAACTATGTTTCTTGCAAAGTTTTTACATGAAATACTGCAAAAGACGGATAGGTGGCAATTCTAGCAGTATGGTCAGGCAATACAATATACTGTAAAAACCCAAAAATAAGGTAAAAGCTAAAAGTCAACAAGAGGCAAGCACCACAATAAATTGTAGAACTCTGATTATACTGTAAATGGAAAAAAAAAATTTCATGGAAATTGGGAAGACTAATAATTATCAGTAACATTTTCAAAAATGAGAGTTTGTACGCAAGTTCAACTCAAAAGATCTGTAAGCAATATCTTAAGCCCTACAAGTTTTCCTGCAGCGATTAACTTTCTTGGTGGCAAGCAATTAAGATCTTCTCTAGCAGTTCAATACACAAAATTGACATTTAACATATTTTATAACAGGTACATGTCCATACACAATCACAACAGTTTCCCAACATAGGCGGTGACAAATCTGATTACCAACCATGGCATAATAATACTCAAGTCAGCTGGAACACACAGCAGACAGCTTAGGATTCACAACTCGATACACATATATTCCATCTCCTAAGTCTGTGTTGGAAATTATCATAACGATGACTGGCCAGTCTAACACCTTTTCTATGGCTTCAACCTTTTCAGTCAATACATGTCTAAAAACTTGTCAATTCACAAAAATTTAAGTAATTTTTTTGCGGAAAAAAAGAAGTTCACTCATCTTTGGACGTATACGCAACAAACTGCACTTCCGCATCAGAAAGTAAAACCACAGCCAACAGAATAAAAATAGTTTCTCCAATTTTGGTTAGTCTCCAAACATCATTCTGGCACAACTATCTGCATGGGAACGGGCTTCGTCTTTGTTTATTTTCTTACTGCAGAGGGGGCATCTCTGGAAAAACAATACATACAGGATTATACACAGACTTTGCTTCTAAGTAAGGAAAATTTAGACTGTATAAAATTGACACAAGTAACTCATTATACACAATATTTTGACAGTAAAAAAAAAATTATGGCAACGGGGACAAGGAAACTACCAAATATTTCTCTTCAAATAACAAAACATTCCATAACATAACACACATGAGACAGAGCTTACAGTTGTGAATTCTTAAACATGTCACCATAATGACATACCTCAATATCTTTACATTCATGAATCATATTATTTCAGCCTTAAAATTCAGACATTGCTTTTAAAGTATAAAATTTCATTGGTAAATTTTTAGAAAACAAAAAAATACATAAATAAATAAATGGAATTTTAAAAAAATAACAAACCTTAACTTTCAATTTGCATCCCTCTCTTTGTTCACCAGTAACCAAAATGGATTTCTAAAAATAAAACCATCTAATGAATGAACAAATGATTTCAACATGTGCATTGTCTACCAGTAAAATTTTGTGACTAGTAAACAGCATGGCCAAGTGGCTGTAATAAACATCATGTCCCTTTCCCAACCACCCAAACATCAGGAGAACATATCTTCACTTTAGAAGCTAAGCCTTGTATTTCGGCTACTGGCCCCGCGTCCTAACCACACACCTCGAAAGTGATGCATTGCAGCCGTGTCAGATGAGAAACAGATACAGGAGGTAAAACCCTCCACCTATACATGCACATGACTGACGACACATGAAACTGTTGACAATCCTCTCCAAACGTTTCCAACCCTTTGCCCTGGTGTACTTTTCAATCACCATGTGTCACTGTTGAAGATTGCACTGTTTCCTCCTACGACTACGTAAAAGGGCGTACACACACACACATGTGCATGCACACACAATCTCCTCCTCCCCCACTCTCTCTATCTCCGAAACAATCCGGCCTTCCCTGCCACACAGACCAAACATCTGCTAGGGCAGAACACGCTACGAAGACCCGGGATCCAGCTAGGATACCAGCAACTCTGGGAGCAGTTACAGTTCCAGGTCCAAGACGATGCACACCACGAGAAGCAACATTAAAGCTGTTCAAGAGCCAAACATTTTCCTCTAGATTTTGAGGATATTTTATGGTTTTGTGAGACATCAATAATTACTTCATAAAAATACAAACATTTTGAAAAATAACATCCTTAATGTTTTTTTTAAAGCATAAATATGAGAATTATAACTTGAAATGTTGATTTGTACAAATGTCAATTTATTTGAATGTAATGTTTGGTTTCGGCAAAAGTTTAGATTGAAGTCATAGGTGTGGCAAGCAGGAATTTCTTTGAAATCAGACACTTGGTTCACCTGCGATAAGTGTTTAACTTTTTGCTATTTGACTTTAAATTTTGTCCCGAAAGTTAAAACTTAAATACAGGTGAAATGCATAGTTCCAAGAAATACTCTACATAACATTGTAATAACATGAGCTATAGATAGCCTAACATATTAATTAGTTTTATTCCATTTTGAGATTCTTAATAATAAAGATATACATTTCAGATTCCTACAATTTGTTTTATTCCTTTTTTTAATGCAATTTTCCACCATTGTCATGCTTTTTCCAAACTGTTATAATGTAATATGGTAAAAACGTTGAAAATAATTTGAGCCTCTTGAATGCCCTTTAATGCAAGGCTGCGCACTCTTCTATCCAGGGTACCCTGCAATGTAACATTTGCACAACACAGTCTCTGTTATTTAAACACACTAATAATAGGTAGACTGCTTTTTGTCTTCTGTCCCATCCCCAATAATGGTTCATTAACTGCAGCATTAATTGTCAAACTAACATGATCAAACAGTAAGGTGGACATCTTTTTACATTTGATTTTAGAACAGACCTACACCGCAGTGCATTTCACTTCATTACGTACTCATTAAATTAAAACTAAAGTCGGATGAAGCATACTAACTTTCAAAAGCACATATTTGCGTAAACAGACTGCTAGCTGTGGGGTTTAGACAATCTGGTGGCAAAACTGTAGTTCAATATTGAGAAATGCAAAACAGCAGCTGTATGGCTCAAATACACACACTAACCTATTGTATTTACCTGAATATAAGACAATATTTTAATCCAGTTTACACCTCTAAAAAACTCTAGGTCATCTTATTTTTGCATACCAAACATTTTTAATATCAAAGTTTTTGTTTGGGTAATAGCAAGTGATCATGAATTTTTTTTTACTAGACTAAAGTTTAATACATTCCAAGCCAACTTACAAAATCTTAAAAACATCAACAGGCTAAGAGAAAAAAGGCAAAGACAAAGTGTGACTTCCTTAAGTTTTAATGCATTTTAGGTGTAGTATATTGTATACAGCAAAACCCCAATATTACATTTTCAAGGGACTGAGAAAAAAAAGTTGCAGAATTCAGGAAAGTGTAAAAAGAAAGAAACTTGCAGTGTAAAAGCAGACATTGGGACCAAAAAAAGTGTGTAAAATGCAGGAAAGTGTAAAAACGGGGGGTGTGATACAGAGGTTCCACTGTATTATTAACTACAAAGAATTTGGAGATGTAAAACCTCTATTTCAGTGTCACAATAATAAAAATTGCTAAATTACTCTTCCAATTACTTTGCGAGGTGGAGTGGCAGTACCATGCTACAGTAACCAAGCCCTGTCGCATCCGATCCTGGAAAGGGTGGGTGAAGCGTCACTTATAGCCTCTCCGCACTCATGGCGACCCAAGGCTACTCGTGCCACCCCTGTTTCCGCAAATTGGGCTCCGCCGCCCGTCTCCCCACGGGAACCAGTTTCCTTGTGGCTGGTCAGGGGTACCTAGGTCCGACCACTTGGCGGGGTGTTGCACCACTTGGCATTCAGGCCGATGGGGCCCAATACTGGAATTTCATGGTGAAGAAATTCTATAGTCTGGTAATGGTCAGTGTCCGATGACAGCTCATTCGGCTGCACTGCTGGTGGTTGGTTGGGTGGCGATGGTGTGGAGACAGTGGTGAAAAATGGAAGAACTCTGGAACCTACGGGCCCAGACCTCCGGATTTTGATTAAGACGAAAACCTTCCATTCAGAGTGTAACACACGCTACCCGCCTCCACTGGTGGGTGT
The DNA here is from genome assembly GCA_002778355.1 of Clitarchus hookeri. Taxonomy (NCBI): domain Eukaryota; kingdom Metazoa; phylum Arthropoda; class Insecta; order Phasmatodea; family Phasmatidae; genus Clitarchus; species Clitarchus hookeri. Next base: position 363,087 of record NQII01000223.1, on the reverse strand, counting down.
GGTTGATCGGGCATTGAAAATCCAGTAGTGCCATGACAAATACGTGGGAGCACTGGCTGATCGGGTTGGCCCCACCAGAGGTTTTCTCTGGTGTACCGATCACTAGAGGTTGGACTCGTGCTGGAATTGGTTAACTCCGTATACTGGAGGAGGTCTGGAGAGATTCCCCCTATCAAATAAAGACTGAGCGGTGAGCGGCAACCCGCTTCGGTTGTGTCCTGGAAAGACACTAGGGGCATGGATAGAACCCTGGCAAGACCACATGGTTGGTATCTGAGTACGAGGGTCTCAGAACCTTGTGGTAGGGTGTCTCTTGGTCGAACTTGTAAATCATGTTGGGGCTATAGATATGGTTACTTCAGATGCGTAGCTGGGACACCTGCGATAAGAGGACATGATCCCTCTTCCTCACCAATTGGGCGGTCGTAACGCGGGTTGGCCATCTGGCTAAGAGTGCTACGTAAAAATATAAAAGTACGAAGGCCGAGAGGCTAATGTATATGCATACGAGTATGTAGACCCAAGCAAAAATGTAAGTGTAGTTCTACGAACAGTGCAGACGGTGGTATTACTGCCACACAGCGAATGGCCACCCCACTGCACCTGCACCAGCCCCTATCACTGAATTGCGGTAGGCTGATAGGTACAGGAACTTTTGCAAACCATAACTACAAGATTGTTATTTTTGCCTGTATTTTACCACCACAAAAACCCATTAAAATGTCAGAAAAATATACTAACCAGTTCAAGGGCGACATGCTTCTTAAAGCGGAAGGAAAAAAGTGCAGTTGGTAAATAGAAAATTGATAAGTACTTTAACGGAAACATTTTTCCGGCAACAGCAATAAGATAACTAGTTGACACGCATTATACAATGCATGAAAATAAGACTGTCTGCTAAAATAGGATGATACAGTTAGCTGTGTCTCCACAAAAGGTATGGCCAGAATAGGCCGCTATGCACTAATCACCTTTTCATAAAGAAGATGAAAAACAAAATAACTTGCAGTGGTACTTGTAGATATGCACACAACACTAAGTCGGATGAATACATTTTCCACATGTATGCACAGTCGTGACGTTTCGCTGGCTGGGCCAGCTTCTTTAGGTGGAAGATGTGTTAGTCCAAATTTATGTGTATGCGTCTATCTACAATAACTGCCCTGCGAGTACAGTGTTTTCTGCCTCCTTTTTAAAAATATATAATTGTGCTCTCACAAAATGTTACACAACAGGAAGATCAGAAAGTTTGAAGACATCTTGCAAGTGAGGGGTGAAAAAGTAGTGGTATGAATCTGTGAACCATAAGATTTAAAGGTTTTCTTAAAAAAATTTTTTTATCTAACTGGATTTAAATTTTAATTATATTTGTAAACAATGTAATAATTACAACTCACCACAAAGTTATTTCCAATGTCATTCTCGATATAGCTCTCACAACTCTCTGCATGACTCTGGACCTCTGATGAGTCAAAGTATTCTGGAATAGAAATACAGTGGCTAAAATCTGTGTTACATGTAATGTGGATAAACCCCTTAAAACATTGAGAGCAGCACCACACAATTACCAACCCACAAACTTCAGTCTGCCAGCTACTATAAACTGCCAATACTGAGTTACTAGAAGCAAGCTAACGGCAGGTGCAGAAAGGAAATTTTGTTCCACATCATGTCATGTGTCAGTTGACGTCCCTACCTAAAATACAATATGCCCAAAATCCCCCAAGATCTTAAAGTTCTAATGCACAGGAGGGTGCTGCCTACACCTACATTCCCCAAACTGAGGAGGACAAGGCTCGGCTACGGCTCTGCCTCCACACTCCCATGATACAATGCAGTCAACGCAGGGGCCACGAAAAAAACAAAAGCAAGGGAGGTGGTGCAGAACTACCCAGTGCTACCTCTCCTCCCCTCTGTCCTCAACATCTTGCCTGGGCAAACAGATAAGTACAGAAAGACTCTTGGTCAGTGGTCAAACCACCTGATCCACCCCAATTAATTACCAATGAACACTAATTTTAGCTCCAACTGCTATATACATAATGCATGGCGCATAATGACAATTTTATTTAAACTTCCAACTCAGCCCGTGCGACGTCACGGTAGCCCAACAGAGAATCAAACCCAAAGTCTGCTTGCCTCCAGAGCCGACAGGCATCCTTCCAACCTGGGACATCCCAAGAGAATGGCAGACAAACTTATGTTGCCAGTTATATAAATATGCACATCAGTCAAGCGCTCCTGCCTAGCCAGCCTGCTACTAAGCAAGTGCCGGATACTATCCCCGCACACAGAGAAACTACCCCACTTCACTCCCTCGCCAAAAGAGAAAAGCCACCCAACCGAAGGAGGACGCCGTTGATCGCATTTAAGACTGGATGAGCCCCCAGAACCCAAGTTGTCATCGTTCTGCCTTGATCACTCAGCAGCTCGCCCTACCACAGCCATGCTAGGACTCTCTGCTCCCTTGATCTCTACAAGAGCTTCAACCCCCGCTTACACACACTCCACTTCACAGCGGCGTTTACCATGTCCCTTCAGGACAACACCAGTCAACAGTAGGGTTAGAGCCATTCTCACGGCTTCCTTATTTCATTGCTCTAGCTTATATCTTTGCCTAACAGGTCCCCTTCATCTGTTTGTAACGTAACTTCCACAGGTTGCTTGAGAATCACGAGAGCCTAGGAGCTAGTACAGGTCACCATGTTTATTATCTTTAGAATAAATATTTCGAGTCTATCTGCTGTGTTCTAATTCCAAGGGTGAATTGTTACTTCTCTGTTACGTGGTAAACGCCATCCCTCAAGGGAGAGGCCGGTGACCGCGTATTGCCAACCTGTTTTCCAACCTTAGAGTAGGACTGCAGACTCCCTTGACCGGGCAGCACGTACGTCATCAAAACACAAGTTCGCCGATCACCCATTCCTTGGGCCAAGTGTACAAAGGAACTTGGCACACATGTATGGTAGAGCTGCCTACTATGTACACTTCACGAGGAAGCGATTAGACCACCTGAGTCTTAACCCACTCCATCCATCGCGTGCAATCAGCCAGGTGGAGTGCTAGGCGTGACAAGGAGTGACCCAGTCACATCTAAGCGGCTCACGACGAAGCAGTAGCGCCAGCCCAAGTCAGCTAACCTGCTCCATTCACCGCATGAAATTTGCCGGTTGCAGCGACAGAACTGACGTGGCGTGACGCCATTGCCTCTGGGTACTTCTAGTTAGGGAATTCTGTCACCTGCTCCTTGCTTGCTGCATTGGTACTTAGAACCTACCCCATGCCATTCACCCAACAAGACAGGACAAAGTGGGCAGACAAGAAGGCACCTACGGCTCCTACAGTCAATCAGGTGTCAAGTAACCCATCCAAGTCAGCCTTCCCCTCAGGATAAGGCACAAGCCACCCACCGACTGAAGGGGCATCACTCCACCGTCACCCCCCAGCACTTATTCGAACCACACCAGAAAACCTGCGGGACGCCGCACCCCATCATAGTCTGCATACGCCTTGAACTGCCCATGGGTTTGGGCATAGCATGAGCCGTCCGCCAACCGATACCGCCCGCTGCTGTCGCCCGGAACCATACAGCCCCAGGAGCAGCCAGACCCAGCTCTACCACCAGCTGAACACCAGTCACCCCCAGACGGGGCCTCAAACATTACCCGCATAAGCCTGCCACCAGTCAGTCCCGACACCGGCCTGCAGGAGGTAAACCAGCATCTACATCCATCCTACCCGCTCAGAATACCATAGCCGCCACAGACAGTTACATAGTGTGCCGTCGCCCTACCTTTGTAAGCAGGACTTCTCAAAGGCAGGGGTGAGAAAATCTAGACCCAGTCAGTAAGATCGAGTCAGGTGTTCTTTGACCAAACACACCAAAACCCCTTAAGTTGGGTAACATGTTAAGTACCCCACCATCACATGTCGCGCGCCTCATCAAATACACCCCATGTGACATCACAGCATACCAATGGACTACATGGTTAGCCAGCTATTAAGGTTCAGAATATCAGTTCCAGCATTCACAAACCAAGTCATGTAGCAGTCGCCCATTGTCGATCGCAACCTTCTGGTACATCAGAACAAGAAATCTTAACCTATAGAACGAGACTCTTGCTCACATTTTGTATGACACATTAGACAGCTGTCCAGTCACCAACTCACCACAGCTAAGATTCCTATTGTGCCTCAAATATCCAATGAACTTTATCAAATCTGAACCACTCTCCAGCATAACAACACTTTTCTCTCTGTCCTTTTATACCAGTTTCAAAACCTAACTACAGATACTTCAGTCCAGCGACCAACTTGAGCTCTACCAAAGGTTTCGACTGACACGATGGGCAGGCACTGGAGTACCCTACGAGTTAATGAGTGCTGTTATGAACTGTGCACTGCACCTAGGTTCTGTCCATGCCATGCTGCTTACATCTATCTCAAAGTAAGTTGAGCTTTACTTACTGCTGACGACACCTTTGAAAGATCACAGCATATTATATAATTTGGGAATATCTATAGATTTATCTGCGACCTTTTACAACCTAAAAAAAACTCTGCCCATCTTGCAAGTTCAATTCTTGGCACCCTGTTTTAACTGCTGGTTGTTGAACCTATTGGATACAATCATGCGAGATGCACATCTTACCNAAAAAAAAAAAAAAAAAAAAAAAAAAAAAAAAAAAAAAAAAAAAAAAAAAAAAAAAAAAACCCCCAACCAATTGTTAAGTTTTTAAATCACCGCTTTTATTGAAAACAGTAACTGACAACTGCAAACTAAAGCAATCAGAATAATAATTGTGTTCCAAACCAAGGGACATATCACACATGCACACACACACACACCCACCCACCCAATTTACAGGAAGGTGCTGTTAACTAAATAAGTATAAAACTTAGTTTTTGGTTTTTGAATTTCATTTGTTGTATCAGTTTATTAAGTTAATTGTATTTTAATTACATTTTTTGCTTGTGTGTGCGAGCTACTCTAACGAGCGAATGAATTTGGTTAAAAAACTTTGTTTAAAACGGTTATATTTCACGTAAAAATGCTGAGGGCGTGTATTTATGAATTCAAAACAGTTATTTTTAATTAATAGTTAAATATTTCTACGAAAAAGGCAGTAGTTTTGTAAATAACGCTTGAAAATGCTAGGAATGTTAACTTTTAGTTTTACATGGCAAGAGTTATCTGATTGACCGAGAGGTTTCGCAGAGGGCGGGACTTACTCTGCCGCTTGAGAGGTCGCAGCACTGTCGTATTTTAACGTGGAGACACGTTTTGAGGATGAGAATTTACATCGGAAAATTTAAAAGTTTATATTTAAGGTTGTAACGTGAATAGAATGACTTCTTATAATATATATGAAGTGTGAAAGTACTTGGATTTTATTTTGTGTCCCGTTTATAGGTTAACAAGTGATTTTTAATTTTGAAAAATTTCTTGCAAGTGTCAAGAAATAATGAAGTCTTTAAAAGCTTTTACTTAATTTTTAAATAGTAATAACTAACTAAGACAAACAAGAATTTTACTTAATATTTTAATAGTAAATTGCCTGCAGAGTGCAGACAGGGTTATTTTGTTATAATTGACAGTGCTATGATCAGTTGGAGTCGGTTAAATTCACGTATTTTTCGCTCGTCAGAGTTTGTGTTATTGTTTTTAAAATACCAGGAGTTTCCGGAACGGCTTTATGAAGGATAGATAATTTATTTAAAGTTAGAGAAAGTGCTGAGAGTTTCAAGAAGCAAAAAAGGTTTTTTTCCTGGGGGTTTGTAAGACAGGAACCGCATAAGTGAGTTGTAGCTCTGCTTTGAGGCGTGACAGGTTTGAAAAGTG